>CM061551.1:144180895-144534169 GCA_030864225.1 Capsicum baccatum var. pendulum | reverse complement strand
AAGTTGTATATGGAAGAGGAGAAAATTTTGTATAAAATTTGGAGTAAAAATTGGGATTTTACTTTATATTTATGAGAATTCTATTCTCTTCTTCTCTTTTTCTAGGGCTACTTTATATGATATTTTTTATAATATATTTATAAGTTATATATGAGAGAAGAGAAGATTTTGCATCAAAATTTTGGAGTAAAAATGAAAATTTTATAAATTTTTGACAAAAAATTAAGACAAATGAAATAATGAAAAAGGGAAAAAACATGAAAAAAATAAATAAAAGAAAATGAATAAGTTTTACTTTGTATTCATCATTTACGTTCACGTGGTTAAGATTTATGTTCTATTAATAAGTCTTCTTCATACATTTTTTAAAATTTTATTGCTTTTCAATTTATTTTTTTATTCTTGTATTCTTAAATTAGGAAAATCATTTATCTCAACTATTTCAGTTTTAGATTTTTGGAATCATTCTTTATATTAGAATTTAAATTATTGCATAAAAAAACATCTTTTCCTAAACAATCTTTTATCTTACATTTTTTAAGGAAATTGTTGTGATCAATGTAGTACCTATTGCTATTAAAAAGGTAAGAATCAATAGTAATAATTATTGATAAATAAATATTAAATTATAAAAAATTATGATATTTAATGATATTTATCATATCATGCATTATGCATAGTAGTTACATGAGGTAAGTATCAATAGTAATAATTGTTCGTATTTAAAAGATAAATTTCATTATAAATAAATATTAAAATGTAAAAAATCATGATATTTTATAAGTGCAAATATTTAAATTAAAATATTTATGTTCTCTTATTATATATTTTTTCCATCTCAAAATAATTGACACGTACAAATTTTGCATAACTTTTAATGGATAATTAAGTAGAAGTGTGATTTGATTAATATATATTTTTGTTAATTCTTTAACCCTTATCTATAATGAAATTAAAAAACTATAAATAGAAGATGAAGTAAAAATAGTAGGTTTTAAAGAGGTTATTGAGAAGGTAAAGATTGATTTTGAGGAGAATGAAAAAATGAATAATGTTTAAAATGAAAAAAAGAAAAATGAAATGAGAGAAGATAGAAAACTAAGAAAGGAAACAAAATAAATTTTATAAAATTTCTAATTCTGAGTTCATAATCTTTGTCCATTGTGAATTATGGCCAAAATTTTTGGAGATGAAATCCCAAAAGAAGATACAAAAGAATGCAGTAAAATTAGAAGATAAATATAATATATATATATATATATATATATTAAGATACATAAATGAGAAAAAAAAATTGGAATAATTACACAACTTAGCCAATATTGACTCCTAATTACCTTATTTAGCCTAATTTCAATTAATTACAATTCATAACCTTCTTTTGCCTATTAATTTTTTCATAATTGCAATTCATAGTCTCTCCCATTAATTTTTTTCTCTATTTTTGATTACATGTTTTTTCCTTTTTTCCATTTTTTTCCTTCTTTTTTTCTTTTCCTATTTTCTTTTCGTTTTCTCTTTCTTTCTTTTTTTTCCAGTTTTTTCGTTATTTTTTTCTTTTTATTTTTTCTCCTTTTTTATTTTTTTCTCTATTTTCTATTACTCTTTTTTTAAAAAAAAAAAGATTCTTCAGTTTTTCTTTTCTTTATTTTTTTTGTTTTCTCTTTCTTCTTTCTTTTTTCAATTTTTTATTTTTTGTTTTCTTTTTTTCATTTTGTCTTTCCTTTTTTTTTTCCTTTTTCAGTTTTTTCCTTCTCCCCCCCACCCACCCACCCGTTTTTTCTCTTTATTTTCTTTTTAAAATTTTTTTGTTTTCATTTTTTCTATTGTATTTTTTTCTCTCTATTATCTATTACATTTTTTTATTTTTTTTTCATTTTTTATTTTCCTTTTTTGTTTTCTCTTTCTTCTTTCTTTATTTAATTTTTATTTGTTGTCGTTTTTGCATTTTAATTTTTTTTCTTTTCTTTTTCTTCTTTTCCTTTTTATATTTTCCATCTCAAAATAATAGACATGTACAGAGTTTGCATAACTTTTAATGAATAATTAAGTAGAAGTGTGATTTGATTAATATCTATTTTTGTAAATTCTTTAACCCTTATCCATAAAGAAATTAAAAAACTATAAATAGAAGATGAAGTAAAAATAGTAGGTTTTAAAGAGGTTATTGAGAAGGTAAAGATTGATTTTGAAGAGAATGAAAAAATGAATCATTTTTAAAATGAAAAAAAGAAAAATGAAATGAGAGAAGATAGAAAACTAAGTAAGGAAACAAAATAAATTTTACAAAATTTCTAATTTTGATTTCATAATCTTTGTCCATTGTGAATTATGGTCAAGATTTTTGGAGATGAGATCCCAAAAGAAGATACAAAAGAATGCAGTAAAATTAGAAGATAAATATATATATATATATATATATTAAGATACATAAATGAGAAAAAAAATTGGAATAATTACACAACTTAGCCAATATTGACTCCTAATTAGCTTATTTAGCCTAATTTCAATTAATTACAATTCATAACATTCTCTTGCCTATTAATTTTTTCATAATTACAATTTATAGTCTCTCCCATTAATTTTTTTCTCTATTTTTGATTACTTGTTTTTTCCTTTTTTCATTTTTTTCCTTCTTTTTTTCTTTTCCTATTTTCTTTTTGTTTTCTCTTTCTTTCTTTTTTTTCCAATTTTTTCGTTATTTTTTTCTTTTTCTTTTTTCTCCTTTCTTATTTTTTTCTCTATTTTCTATTACTCTTTTTTTAAAAAAAAAAAAAGATTCTTCAGTTTTTCTTTTCTTTATTTTTTTTGTTTTCTCTTTCTTCTTTCTTTTTTCAATTTTTTATTTTTTGTTGTCTTTTTTTCATTTTGTCTTTCCTTTTTTGTTTTTCCTTTTTCAGTTTTTTCCTTCTCCCCCCCCCCCACCACCCGTTTTTTCTCTTTATTTTCTTTTTAAAATTTTTTTGTTTTCTTTTTTTCTATTGTATTTTTTTCTCTCTATTATCTATTACATTTTTTTATTTTTTTTTATTTTTTATTTTCCTTTTTTGTTTTCTCTTTCTTCTTTCTTTATTTAATTTTTATTTGTTGTCGT
This sequence comes from Capsicum baccatum var. pendulum, assembly GCA_030864225.1. Lineage (NCBI taxonomy): Eukaryota > Viridiplantae > Streptophyta > Magnoliopsida > Solanales > Solanaceae > Capsicum > Capsicum baccatum. The sequence goes on along the minus strand of CM061551.1, from coordinate 144,531,075 downwards.
TTTTTTGCATTTTGTCTTTTTTTCTTTTCTTTTTCTTCTTTTCCTTTTTATATTTTCCATCTCAAAATAATAGACATGTACAGAGTTTGCATAACTTTTAATGAATAATTAAGTAGAAGTGTGATTTGATTAATATATATTTTTGTAAATTCTTTAACCCTTATCCATAAAGAAATTAAAAAACTATAAATAGAAGATGAAGTAAAAATAGTAGGTGGTAATTTAAAGAGGTTATTGAGAAGGTAAAGATTGATTTTGAAGAGAATGAAAAAATGAATCATTTTTAAAATGAAAAAAATGAAAAATGAAATGAGAGAAGATAGAAAACTAAGTAAGGAAACAAAATAAATTTTACAAAATTTCTAATTTTGATTTCATAATCTTTGTCCATTGTGAATTATGGTCAAGATTTTTGGAGATGAGATCCCAAAAGAAGATACAAAAGAATGCAGTAAAATTAGAAGATAAATATATATATATATATATATATATATATATATATATATTAAGATACATAAATGAGAAAAAAAAATGGAATAATTACACAACTTAGCCAATATTGACTCCTAATTAGCTTATTTAGCCTAATTTCAATTAATTACAATTCATAACATTCTCTTGCCTATTAATTTTTTCATAATTACAATTTATAGTCTCTCCCATTATTTTTTTTCTCTATTTTTGATTACTTGTTTTTTCCTTTTTTCCTTTTTTTCCTTCTTTTTTTCTTTTCCTATTTTCTTTTCGTTTTCTCTTTCTTTCTTTTTTTTCCAATTTTTTCTTTTTATTTTTTCTTCTTTCTTATTTTTTTCTCTATTTTCTATTATTCTTTTTTTTAAAAAAAAAAGATTCTTCAGTTTTTCTTTTCTTTATTTTTCTTGTTTTCTCTTTCTTCTTTCTTTTTTCAATTTTTTATTTTTTGTTGTCTTTTTTTCATTTTGTCTTTCCTTTTTTGTTTTTCCTTTTTCAGTTTTTTCCTTCTCCCCCCCCCCCCCCACCACCACCCGTTTTTTCTCTTTATTTTCTTTTTAAAATTTTTTTGTTTTCTTTTTTTCTATTGTATTTTTTTCTCTCTATTATCTATTACATTTTTTTTTTTTTTATTTTCCTTTTTTGTTTTCTCTTTCTTCTTTCTTTATTTAATTTTTATTTGTTGTCGTTTTTTGCATTTTGTCTTTTTTCTTTTCTTTTTCTTCTTTTCCTTTTTATATTTTCCATCTCAAAATAATAGACATGTACAGAGTTTGCATAACTTTTAATGAATAATTAAGTAGAAGTGTGATTTGATTAATATATATTTTTGTAAATTCTTTAACCCTTATCCATAAAGAAATTAAAAAACTATAAATAGAAGATGAAGTAAAAATAGTAGGTGGTAATTTAAAGAGGTTATTGAGAAGGTAAAGATTGATTTTGAAGAGAATGAAAAAATGAATCATTTTTAAAATGAAAAAAATGAAAAATGAAATGAGAGAAGATAGAAAACTAAGTAAGGAAACAAAATAAATTTTACAAAATTTCTAATTTTGATTTCATAATCTTTGTCCATTGTGAATTATGGTCAAGATTTTTGGAGATGAGATCCCAAAAGAAGATACAAAAGAATGCAGTAAAATTAGAAGATAAATATATATATATATATATATATATATATATATTAAGATACATAAATGAGAAAAAAAATGGAATAATTACACAACTTAGCCAATATTGACTCCTAATTAGCTTATTTAGCCTAATTTCAATTAATTACAATTCATAACATTCTCTTGCCTATTAATTTTTTCATAATTACAATTTATAGTCTCTCCCATTATTTTTTTTCTCTATTTTTGATTACTTGTTTTTTCCTTTTTTCCTTTTTTTCCTTCTTTTTTTCTTTTCCTATTTTCTTTTCGTTTTCTCTTTCTTTCTTTTTTTTCCAATTTTTTCGTTATTTTTTTCTTTTTATTTTTTCTTCTTTCTTATTTTTTTCTCTATTTTCTATTATTCTTTTTTTTAAAAAAAAAAGATTCTTCAGTTTTTCTTTTCTTTATTTTTCTTGTTTTCTCTTTCTTCTTTCTTTTTTCAATTTTTTATTTTTTGTTGTCTTTTTTTCATTTTGTCTTTCCTTTTTTGTTTTTCCTTTTTCAGTTTTTTCCTTCTCCCCCCCCCCCCCCCCCACCACCCGTTTTTTCTCTTTATTTTCTTTTTAAAATTTTTTTGTTTTCTTTTTTTCTATTGTATTTTTTTCTCTCTATTATCTATTACATTTTTTTTTTTTTTTTATTTTCCTTTTTTGTTTTCTCTTTCTTCTTTCTTTATTTAATTTTTATTTGTTGTCGTTTTTTGCATTTTGTCTTTTTTCTTTTCTTTTTCTTCTTTTCCTTTTTATATTTTCCATCTCAAAATAATAGACATGTACAGAGTTTGCATAACTTTTAATGAATAATTAAGTAGAAGTGTGATTTGATTAATATATATTTTTGTAAATTCTTTAACCCTTATCCATAAAGAAATTAAAAAACTATAAATAGAAGATGAAGTAAAAATAGTAGGTGGTAATTTAAAGAGGTTATTCAGAAAGTAAAGATTGATTTTGAAGAGAATGAAAAAATGAATAATTTTTAAAATGAAAAAAAGAAAAATGAAATGAGTGAAGATAGAAAACTAAGTAAGGAAACAAAATAAATTTTACAAAATTTCTAATTTTGATTTCATAATCTTTGTCCATTGTGAATTTTGGTCAAGATTTTTGGAGATGAGATCCCAAAAGAAGATACAAAAGAATGCAGTAAAATGAGAATATAAATATATATATATATATATATATATATATATATATATATATATATATATATATATATATATATATATATATATATATTAAGATACAAAAATGAGAAAAAAAATTGGGATAATTACACAACTTAGTCAATATTGACTCCTAATTACCTTATTTAGGTTAATTTTAATTAATTACAATTTATAACCTTCTCTTGCCTATTAATTTTTTCATAATTACAATTTATAGTCTCTCCCATTAATTGTTTTCTCTATTTTCTATTACTTTTTTTTCCTTTTTCAGTTTTTTCTTTCTTTTTTCTTTTCCTTTTTTTTTCGTTTTATCTTTCTTTTCTTATTCCAATTTTTTTTTGTTTCTTTTGTATTTTTTCTTTTTCTTTTTCTCCTTTTTTCATTTTTTTCTGTATTTTCTATTACTCTTTATTTTATATTTTTTTCGTCAGTTTTTCGTTTCCTTTTTTTTGTTTTCTCTTTATTCTTTCTTTTTTCAATTTTTTTCTTTTTTGTTGTCTTTTTTTCATTTTGTCTTTCCTTTTTTTTAAAAATTTTTTTGTTTTCTTTTGAATTTTTTTCTCCTTTTTATTTCTCTCTATTAATATTATTTTTTTTTGTTTTTTTCTTCATTTTTTCTTTTCCTTTTTTGTTTTCTCTTTCTTCTTTCTTTTTTAAAAAATTTTTTTGGTTGTTTTTTTTGCATTTTGTCTTTTTTTCTTTTCTTTTTATTCTTTTCTTGTTAATTTTTCTCCTTCTATTTTTTTCCTTTGTTTTTTTCTTTATTTTCTATTACTCTTCTTCCTTTTTTGTATTTTTTCTTTCATTTCATTCTTTTCATTTGTGCAAACTAGTAAACATAAATACAATTTCGAACTATAAAATATAAATAGAGAGATGAATTATAATATATAAATACAAGTGGTAACTATAAAATACAAACACAAATGCGAACTATAACATATAGATACAAGTGTGAACTATTATTTGTATTTTTTAATGATTAAAAAGGAATGATTAATTTTCTTTTTACTAATATTTATTTGTATTTATTTATATGAGATATATTTATTAATACAATTAAATACAATTCAAATTTTATAAAATTAAAATATGTATTTGTATTTTTAAAATCATTGGTTTCATTTGTTTGTAATTGTATTTGAATCAAATGATATTTATTTATTTAGAAATATGAATAATAATTTTTACATACAAATACAAAATGGTATATTTGTATCAAATGATACATTGCATATTTATATATTTTAGAATCAAGAAAATACAATTAATGCATTTATTTGTTTGTATACAAATACAAATGATAAAACGGCTAAATACAATGTGCAATCAACTTTCAACTACAAAATAATTCTTTAAAAATAAAAAGACATCGACGAAAATAGAATACAAATACAAATATATTCTAAATATACAAACACAATAAAATCATAATATAAATATAAACCAATATAATATACAGTCAAATATAAAATATAAATACAAAACAGTTCTTTAAAATACAAGTGCGAATTATATAAAATACAAATGATGGTGTGAACTAACAAATACAAATACAAATGCGAACTATAAAATACAAATGATGGTGCGAACTAATCCAACCATCTATGCTATTCAGAGAGAAAAGCCTTTGCATCTGATGCACAAAGCTATCTAGTTTCTTTTTCTTTGCTGAAAATCCAACCCTTGAAGATCCTTTTTACATCACCAGAACTGTTCAGTACAAAAGCACCAACAACAAAAAAGAAAGAGTACCACCAGATAAACACCAATTTCCCCTTGCCTAAACCTCTATTATAGTTCAATTGTGACAAAGTATAGTGTGTAATGTAAATAGAAATCATACGTGAAAAAAAAAAGATTGTTCTGGATTTTTGGAAGGTAATAGAAATATGTTACAAATTATGAAAAAGAATGTAAACAAATGACATTGGAAAATACTTTATCGAGTAATGGGTTCAAGAAAGAGATAAAGGTATCAAATGATTTACAACATACGCTACAAATACTAATTGCCAATGAAAGCAATTTAGGAGATTTTGGAATAGAGGAAGTAATTAACATGTGCAAACTTGGGACTAAATCGACCAATAAAAAGAAAGTAGGCCAACTTGTGGGATGAAGGGAGTAAGTAACATATGCTAAACTTGGGACCCAGTCCAGGCATGCATCCCAAAATCAGTACACCAAGAGAGATACCTACAACCTATTCAAGAAAAGGGGATAAACCGTCTTAGAGATTGATAGCATCCACAAACTCTGGCACGTGAACTTGTAATCTGAAAGTTGTACAGATATGGGTAGAGATCACCTGGGTAAAAATCTCTTACTATAAACATGTTCATTGTTTACTTTCGGATAATTAAAATTCATTCTTTTTTTGTGTTTTTATTTGTAATATTTTACTGTGTCAGGAGGAGTGATTCTGGGATTGCTTACATTGGGAGGAATTGATTTTTCGAAGGAAAGACTATTAAGTAAAAAGGAGGAGGAAACTTCAACAAATGTACGTGTAAACTCTAGTTTTGTTTTTGTTTTATGAGAACAAATTTGTATAAGCTTAGAAAAGAATCATATCGTAATCAAGTGAATATGATGAATTAACCGTATGTTTTTAATTAAGGAGTCAAAGCATGTTATTTATGCACAATTATACCTTTTTCTAGATAACTTGGGTTCAATAACAAATACTTATTCTAGTAGTACAATTTTTAAATCTGGATTTTCTTTTTTGATTTATGTAAAATTTCTTCTGAAGTATTTTTGCTTGCGCGTGTAATTAATGGAATTAGGATCTTGAGGCAAAGGTGGATTATGTGAGTCAGCTATCAGATGTTGATAAGGCAAAGGTGGATTATACGAGTCAGCTACTAGATGACGTTTTGTCTTCAATTCTATCACGTATAACAATTAAAGATGCTGTTAAGACTAGCATTTTGTCTACAAGGTGGAGATATCTGGTTGCTTTTATGCTTACATTACAGTTCAGCCTTGACACATTTGGCGTTAACTATTTAGGTCCTACATGTCAGCCTTACTATCAGAAAAATTCTTGGAAGTAGTAAATCAGTTTTTGCAACTTTATTTGGGTCGTAAAGTGGTTGAACTTGAAATGAACACTTTCATTCAGAGAAAGTTTTCTAGTGAATTTGGCCAATTGATGCATTCTGTTTCAAAATTAGGTGTTGAAAGTTTACATCTCAACTTTAGTTGTCGCAAAATTCCTACCTCAAAATACATTAACCTTCACCGTAACACATTTTTTGAATTTTACCTTGAGCTTATCTCTCAAACATCCTCCTTGAAATCCTTGATTTTGAGTGTTTGCGTTGTAAAACCAAGTGTCACACTCTGTCTCAACTCCCTCAAGACCCTTTTCTTGACGGGCGTTCTGTTAGAAACGGGACAACTTGAGGGTATTTGTCCTCGTGTTTGAACCTTAATCAGTTAATCATAAAATATTGCAATCTTCCGCATAAGCTATTCATCTTTAGTATAGTAACATCTATTCCTTTTGCTAATTATGGAGGATTGAAAGAGATTGATCTTCAGGCTACAAAACTGCATGAGTTTGAGTGTTTTTTTAATAACAGAGTAAGATTTTACTTTTCTTACGTTCCTGTGTCGGAACATGTAAAAATTAGTCTTCGCGGAGATGCTTCAATGCCATACATATTTGGTGAATTTGCAGCGAATTTACCTGCTCAGGTTAAATCTTTAATAGTCACCGCTTGGAATACTCAGGTATTTGATGATTTCTTGGCTTGTCAAATTCCTTTGGTATTTGTCTTTTGAACACCCTAATCACTTGAAGTATTCCTTTTTGTTAGGTAACACTTCCCAATAGAGATGCAGATATTTAGAAACCCTAGGATGTTAGTCTTGCTATTTGAAAGCACGTACAACTTTGACATAGTCAAAGTTTCTCCTGTCTTAGACGCCTGTCCTGTTCTTCAATCTCTGCAAATATTGGTGAGTTATCTATATTTATCTTTTTCTTCTCTTTTTTGGATATTCTTTGCTTAATCTTAGATATTGATGACTTGAACATTTATTGAATCTAAAAGTGCATATTTCCCTCCCCAAGCATGCATGATATTCTAGTCATTCACAACATTCACTTATTTCCATGTTCTGTCAATACAACTCGCACTAGTAAAGTTGTATTAATTGCCAATTACCTTCATCCATGAGATATAACACCTTTCAGTACTTAGTTGGTGTAGGAACCGATCAAGATGTTTAATCCAACTAATAATTTGGTCTGCTATAAGAGAATCATTCATTTTCTTTCCGGCAAGGGAGATTATATAGGCATTTCACTTTTCAGAATTGTATATCATGATTTGTTAATAATATGATTTATGAAGATTTGACAACTCAATTAGTTATAGGTTTATTCCAAAAGAAATGTATCAAACATGGAGATGTAGATATCTAATGTGGAGAATTTTTGGTCCACCTTATTTTTTGTTTATGGAAATATAATGGAATAATTAGGTTTCAAAAACCTCTTGTTATATGTCTTTCTTGGTTTGAAGACGCACCTTTCAATTTCTTAACTCCAGCTGTCTAATTCAAAAAGCATTATAGATACGATTGCAGCATGCTTAACTAGATAGGTCAATAGTTATATTCATTTAGCAATATATATGTTAATTTATTCTCATTGTGATCTCGGCAACACAAGACATATAGGCAAAAGGCAATAGGAAGTCCCATAAGTGTGCAGTACATCCTGTATTTTACTCCTCACCTAATGGATATTCTTCCTAATGTTTACATATGTTGATGGTGCCAGGGTTCTGGAATGATGGCTGAGGATAACTCCAATGAACTGGCAAGTCTAATAACTAGTGTGAAGAATGACTCTATGGCTGAGGATAACACCGATGAACTAGTAAGTCCAGTGACTTGTGTGAAGAATGACTCTATGGATGAGGATAACATCGATGAACTAGTGAGTCCAGTAACTAGCGTGAAGAGTGACTTTGCTGGAAGTAAGCCAGATAAAATCAGCACAATAAAACTGAGATCTATGAGTAATGGAAACAAGGTTCTCCCCTACTATCGCAGCTCCTCCTCTACTTCATCTTACAATGCAGGCAATACAAGATGGCAATACACTGGGACATTGAATGCTCCTGATAGTGGACAAGATATTATTCCTCATTATCTAAGAGCTTTCACTGGTTCTTGCCATGACTTTGTAAATATGGTAAGAAACATTTCTCTAAAGCAAAGCCATGGCATCTTCTATCAAAAAGAAAGAACAAACTTCCTACTGATGAGCAGAGTCCTACACGGACCTTGGTGGGGGAGGAAAAAAAGGGAACTTTGGTCAAGAAAAAGCTTTCCACTCCTCATGGGAGTGTTCTGAGAGAGAAAAAGAAGGTGACAGGAGTTGAGCAAAAGCCTTACACTTCTCTAGGGAGTATGCTGGGAGAGGCGAAGAAGAGGACCGTGGTCATGTAAAAGACTTCCACTACTTCAAGGAGTAACCAGAGTGATGCAAAGAAGAGCATTTTGGTCAAGTAAAATCTTTCCACCCCTCCTATGAATATGCTAGAAGAGGGAAAGAAGGTAAATGAGGTCTATCAAAAGCCTTCATCACCTTAGGAGAGTGTACTCAAAGATGAAAAGAAGGTTACTGTTGTTGAGCAAAAACCTTCTTCTCCTCCAGGTTGCATGGAGGGAGGGATAGATGAGGTAATTATTGTTGAGCAGAAGTCTTCAGCTTCTTTGGTGAGTATGCTAGGAGAGGGAGAAAATGTGACTGTGGTTGAGGAAAAGCTTTCTAATCCCCTAGGGAGTATGCTGGTAGAGGGAAAGAAAGAGGCCATGGTCAATTAAAATCCATCTGCTCCTCCAGAGAGTATGCTAGGACAGGGAAAGAAGTTGAATGTGGTCAATCGAAGGCCTTCTCCTAAGGTTCACTCTCTTGAACCCTCTAAAATAAAAAAGAAAAAGATATTGTTGACACTAAAGAGTGTTCACTCTTTGAAATTGGATTCCTCAAGTGACAAGATGCCAGAGACAGAAAAGAAAATGAAATCTTCATCTATGATCTTAGGAGGTGTGGATGCAAGAGGCAAGAAAGACAGTGTTGCTAATTATAGAAAACAAATAATCGCACCTAAAGTATCTGCATAGAAATATTTGAAGACGCCAACTCTTTCATCTTCTCCAAAATCTTCCTCTATTAAACCTTTGATATTGAGGGTAAGAAGCAATAAAATCTTAAAATTATTGGCTCCTCTAAAGGACAAGAACAAGATGCGGAGAGATGGGACAAACAAACTAAACCTTGAAGTGGTTCCTGAGAAAACTTTACGTACTCCCAAAGTGAAAGCATCACCAAAGTCTTCATCCCATTTACAATCATGTCTGTTGTCTAATGAAGAAGATAAAAAGGAAGTTGTTAAGTCTGCAGATAGTGCATTGGGTAAATACACCTCTAGCAGCAAAAGCCGTTGCACATAGCAGAAGTAGAAACTGTTGGCAAAAATTAGAAAAAGACATTGAGAAAAGGTAAGATAGGTTGTTCTAATGATAATAATTCTTCGGCAGTGAAACTATAGTTCAAAAGGGGAAACATAGTTGATCTCCAGCAAGAAACTAGCAGCCCTAGGAGGCTGACAGTTAGATGGGGACGACATGTGGGTGAAAGCCAGGACAACAATACAAGAAAGAGAATCTTTAAAAAGAAAGGAGTTGATGGTGACAAAAGTAATACCATCCCTATATCTGGAAAAATTGTTTTGAGGCATCTGGATATGCAAGAAAAGAAAGATGTGCAGGGTTTGTTGAATAATGTGATTGAAGAGACGACAAGTAAGCTTGTTGAAACCGGGAAGAGCAAGGTTAAAGCTTTGGTGGGAGCTTTTGAGACATTGGTTTCCCTCCATAATAAACCTTATGCTATCACAGTTTCTTGATTAACTAACAATATTTTATAACAAATAAGAGCAATTGCAAATATAGTGGTTGATATAGATTTTTGATGATAGGCAAATTTACACGCCTATAGTGCTATATTTTACCCATATTTTAGCCAAGTTTTGAGGACAAATTATATAATTTATGCACTTTTAGTCCTTTTTCCTGTAAGTGAGCTAACAAACATGATTAGCAAGTTTTCAGGTATAAATGATGCAGAATTCAGCATTTTATGGATAACTTGATGCCAAAGAAAGCTTTACGAAGGAAGAAAGGGGAATCTTGGACGCCAAGGACCAAAAGTGGCGCATGGAAAATCTGTCCCAAGCAAAAACAACAATTCTGAAGACTTTGGGGACTAGCAGTAACTTATTAGGATTAGGATAATGATACATTAACCTAGTAGGATTGGGTTAAGTAATGCATTAGCTTAGTAGGAATAGGATATGGGTATTATAAATACCCTATTGTGCTAGAGATTTTCATTCATTCTAGTTTTAATTCTCATTCTACTTCTAATTCTTCCATTAATTCTACTTTTCTTCTATTCATCTATTCAATTCTTAAATTCCACAACAAGAGAAACGCTACTTTGAAAGGGAGTTCACGCCTAAAGCCATACCACACCATACTACACGTGATATCTTTATTGTGGTATAATGATAAAGTCTATTGTGATTTCCTTCGCACTCATGAGTAGCTAAACTTCTCTGTTGGGGTTATGGAAGCCCTATGAGATACTATCTAAGTCTATGAGTTTGTGAATTCGTGACACGTGTGTTGCTTATATCATTATTCTCTTCATCTTAATGCAAATTCTTGTGGCTGCAGACACATAGAATAACGCCAGTATAGCATTAACTTGTTCGAAAGAAAAGTTATATGTCTGGAAAAGAGATAATGTCAAGGTAATAGGGTCTCATCCCCTATTAAAAAGTTAGTGCCGTAACTGGATTAACCTCTTGGAGAATTTGTACCGTTAGATACGCTTTAAGCTCGAAAGAGTTAAAGTGAAATAGTCCTTGTTGAGGTCGAAAGATGCTTGGATTTACCATCGAATACAATTCTCTATAAGCACATGCATATCTGAATTCCGCACAACTAATAGCCAATAGAGACGTACAACTCAGAAGGTGGACATAACCCCAACTTCTCAATTCTCATTGTTTTACATCTTACCAAACATTCTTACTTTTTACTTTGCTATTTTCTGTTTTAACCTTATTACTTTGGTTACATTACTTGCATGACAAAACTCCCCCCTTTTTACGAGACTTGCACTAAAAGTCTAGTAATCTTTGCTTACTTGTTGACCAAGATATTCCCTATGGGATCGATACCCAACCCAGTTGGGTTATATATTTGACAACGACCGCTTTACACTCCTGCGAGAGCTATAGATTGAGCGTTATCACTTTTCTGACCTGATTTACATATGTTTGTCCTGTTTCTCATTCCGACTCATCTTCTTAATGATTTCTTGATGCTTTTCGGTTCTGTTCTCATGATCGAATAAATTCAATTTCTTCTGGGTGCATTTACTTTGAATTGGTAGATAAAGTCGCGCAAGACTACAATTTCTTTTTCACTTATGGAGGTTGTGATAGTGACGTTAAATCAATGGGTGTTTGGATGTAGATATTCTAATGTTAGGCTGGTTTCTCAGTGGACATATATTGTTGTTGGACTCATTTACGAGGGATTTGTTCTTACTTTTTGTTGAATAAGCGCATTGAAGAAGGCACATCATGTGGAATTACCATTCAAAAAAGAGTTTTGGCTATGGTACTGGTTTGAAATTGTGCTTGTATACTATTTGCTTTAGTTGTTCTATAAAGGGATCTATCTCTTGACTGTCAATCAAATATAAATATTGTAACCACCTAAACAAGTAACAATATTTATGTGCATCTTTTATTCAGGTAACTCAAAACAGCTTATAATAAGTCCCTTTGTTGGAATTTGTACGTTTTAGCTTAAAGAAGCCACTGCAGTTTGTTAGACTTAGATACATGTACCTTCATGGATCCACCTATCAACCATAACATCCAGCTAAAGTTGAGTCACTCCATGTACTTGTGTTAAAAGTTATTTTTTTAAGTTTCCTTACTCTAATTTGTCATTGAAAGCTCACACATTTTATTATGCAACAAATTTCCGCTCAACTAAATCTGAGACTCTTATCGAAGATGGCTAGAAGTACTAATGAAAATGGTCATAAAAGTTTTAGTTCACATAAACTCAGAAATAGTGTCATTGGCCATACAAGTATTCGAGTTAAGTTCTCATATCACAATATAATAAAATATCTAGTTGGAAGAAGATGGTTAGAAGTTCTACATTCGAGAGTATGATTTAATCAAAAGAGTGTTAAGGGTTACATTTGTTTAACTTTTAAGGTGGGGACAAATAAGTTACAAGATCAAATTTCCTTAACTACATTGTACTATGAAAAGTTCATCAAAAAATGGAGTAGAAACGAAGCCAACAATCAGATCATGCAAAAATTCATAGAAGCAAGGGTCAAGAAAAGTGCTATACACAAGCCACACAAAATCCTCAACTAATAAATGAAACTTCAACAAATGGAGGCAGCATACAGAAAGTTTCACTAACAACATTATAACATCAGCAAACTAATTAAAACATTAAAATCCTACAAATCACACTTAAATCACTTCAGTTAAAATCCTACTAAGACTGAATTGCTGAGAAGCAAAAGAGCAATTTTCCTTCAGTTGTCAATGCAGCAGTGACGTGACTTCAGAATCTTCATGGAGAAATTGACATGGCTTCTAATTCTTCTCGATTGTCTTGCGGGGATGATGACTTCTTCTCCTCCACTTGTCTAAATTTCACAAGGAAAATATATAAGTAAGAGAATAGATTTGGCTATTCAAAAAGGATTGTTTATGTTCAAAGAAGATAAAATATACCAAGTTAAATACACTCACATGCTTGGCAAGAATCCTCACATATGTAGTGAAACTTCCATATGAAGGTGAACCCATTGAGAACTCAGATGCAGCCAAGGATTCTCTCTTGTTACTCTTTCTAGGTTTCTTCTCAATGCTCTGAGCCTCATCATCCTCTGATTTGGGATATTTCTTGCTATGAGATGAACTTATTTGAAAGATGCTCATCTCAGAAGGACGTCTCGCTCCTGCGACATCGACCTCTGTTGGCCAATTTTGAGAGAAATGATTCTCTTTGACAACATAGTGTGTGGCAAATTTCTTACTTGAGGCTGCTACTAGATACGAAGTCTTATCACTTCTTCTCTTAACGTAGAGAACTGTACCAGCAAGTAGACTTAGTACAAGTGAGGAAATTCCCAGGATCTGATATGTACCAACATTATCTTCATCATGTCTTATTGAAGACTCCATCATTTCCAAAGGTTGGGCTTCTTCAACAACAGAAATTTCTTTCACTATGCTTTCAGGATTGTCAATCATCGACTCAAGTGCATTATCAGCAATGAAAGATTGGGATTCAGCCAACTCAACCTCAACATTAGAAGTTGTAAGCCCTTGGTCCAAATCCCATTCTGAACTATCAGATTCATTCCCCTCAGTTGGGACAACAGAAACTTTTTCAGTCTCTACCAAATCATGCTTTCCTTGTTCTACATCCTTTTCTAAGCTATCAGCCCCATTTACCTCAGCTAATTGAATTGTGGAAGCTTCTTCCTCATCTGGCTCAGTTTCAGATTCTTCATCCTCTTCTAACTCAATTGGTTCTAACTTTTTATCCAATTCCTCACTACCAGTACTGCCTTTCAAATATCCGTGATATTTATTGCTACTCTCTTCTAGAGCAGTCAAGTTCATGAATTTAATTGGATACACATCATCTATTCTACCAAGGTCATTAATCAACTTTGAGAAATAAGAAACCGTTTCACTCGAGAATCGCTTAAAGTAACTATTAGCCTTAGGTAAGACTGGAAAAGCTAAGACTGGAATATGTGATGGAATAATGACATTATAGAATCTTAAGTCTAAAATAGACCCAGGGGTAGCAAGGATAGGAGAATCAGTTACTGAGAATGATAAAAAAGCAATCATAAGTACAAACATCAGAGATAAAAATGTCAATATTGTTGAAGATCTTGATTTTGATTTCATTTTTGCCACAGATATGTCCTCAATAATTTGCTTAGCAGCAACCATTGCAGCTTCCTCTTCTTGATAATTGCTTTTTTTTTTCGTTAGATAAAAGTGGAATTTGAATTAAAGATGAATAGTTTGATTCAATGCAGGCTAAAAAAATGGAAAGAAATAGAATGGACAGAATAAGTTATATATGGGGTATTACCAAAAAAAAAGTTATATATGGGGTAAAAAATATTTACTCAATCATAGCAATAACTAATATATGTAATTGCAATTAATTAGATATCTAAAGTAAATGATACTTCCTTTTGCTCAGTGCATTTTTATTTTTCGGATGTAGTAGCAATAGGTATTCTTTTTTGTTTGTCTAATTTAAAAATCAAGAGATAATTTGTCAATAATTTTTAATTTGAGTTTGTTATATTAACTATAGTTATTTTTCAAAGTATAAATGCTATTATATTCAAGTAATAATTTAATAACATGGTCATTTTATTTCTTGTTGTATTAAGTCAATACTAGATAAATAAAATAGATCGAGGAAATAAGTAACATGTATGGCAGGTTAGTACAAAAATATCACTACACTATCATATTCATACCATCATGTACTTACTATGTGAACTTTTATCTATTAGACTATTACAAACAACTTATTTAATAAGGTCACAACATCAAGAATTTGAAATTAGAATAGTTAAAGCTCAAACGTACCTTTACATCAAGTTCGATGATTTCGTTATTTTTGTTTTGCAATGTTCATCAAAATTCAAGTTCTTTTATTTCATTTTCTTGATTAAGAAATCTCAAAAGTAAATGCTGTGAGGTTCGAAATTCGGTGAATAGTAAGCAAACGTATTTATCTTTTGTCACTTAAATATTTTTTTTTCACATGCTACTACTTCATATTCTACCATGTGGTTACATATTAAAAATTGCGCTCTTATCACTAGATCAAAATAATATGACATTCACGATTGTAAATCTTATTTACTAAGAATGATCTATTACATTTATAAGCAGGATTAGTCCTTCTTAACATTCACAATCTAATAATAATAATTATGGATATTGTCGATAAATATTCTACCACTAAAAAGTAAGCCCCAAGCCAAATAAAGATAAGACTTCTCTCAATATCAAGTAGTAATATATTTGCCTTCTCATCAAATCTAGTTTTTGTTCCTTTATGTATAATCTTATTTTTCATGATTTTATGTTCTAATTTAATTCAATTCTTCTTTGTTAGATGTTTTTTTTTTTTCATATTCTATTCTATGGACTTGTGCATAAAAATTAAGCTTTTGTGTCTCCTTTATAAACTAAAAAATCTCGAAAGTAAATTTCACGAGGCTCGAAACTTGGTGGATAATAAGCAACAAACGTCTCTATATTTTCTCACTTAAATACATAATTTTTTATATGGTACCATTGAATATTGCACTATCATCAATCATCACTAAATAAAGGGAAAAGACATCATTTCTACCCCATACTATACAAGAAAAGTCTACGCCACACATAAATTATATAAGTGACCTATTACACACCTTAACTATATAAAAGTGATATTATTACCTCCCCGCGACCCCCATTCTAAGGCGCGTGTGTTACACTTATTTTAGGCACGTTCAACTATTAAATAACAAAAGTAAACGGCTAAAAACATTAAGGGAAAAGGCATCGTTTCCACCCCTAACTATAGTCGAAAAGTCGAATCCACACTTAAACTATATAAGTGACCTATTACACACCTTAACTATAAAAAATGATACTTTTTACTGACGTGGCAGCGCGTGTAAAACACTACACCACATGCAGGTGGTGGTATCCTGACAGGGTTAAATAGTTTCACTTTTTAGTTTAGGCGTGTAATAGCTTACTAGTATAGTTTAGGTGTGCCTTCGAATTTTATGATATAGTTTGGGGTGAAAACGATGTATTTTCTATAATGTGACTATGATTGTAAATCATATTTAAGAAAAATAATCTATTACAATTTTTAAGGGATATTTTTTGCCCTTCTTGAAATTCAAGATCTAACAATAATAACTATGAATTTCATCACTAAAACGTAAGCCTGGGTGTACTTTTTTACTAACAGACGTAGTTATCAAAACAAAAAAAACTTTAGTTAACATCTAGAGTTATCTAAAAATCTTTTACCAATTATTCTAAAACATTAAAAATTTAAAATCTCTCACTATCTTTAGAAAACCCTTTTCTACTTCTAATATACTTCTATTGTATTGGTACTTTTAACACTTTCAAATTCTTTTAGAAAATAATGTCTTAATTTTGTTCACTATTTTTGTTTTAAAAATAGAAAAACCTTTTCTACTTCAAAAATAGTTCATTGTAGTGACACTTCTAACATATTTTCAAATATATATATATATATATATATAAAGGAGACATTGTAGGCTGCTGATGTGGCATGCCTCAATGAAAAAGTATTTATTGAAAAAGCAATTCAAACCTCTTCAACAAGCCAATGACGTCGCTTTCCACTGGCACAATTGATTCTACTAAGACTAAACTGGGTAGAAGAGATCACCGAGAAAGAATTTGCTACTAGTTTGCAGCAACACAATGCAACATCCTTCCTTGTAGCTCCGTCCTCATCTTCTAAATACACAACAACAGACTCCCTTTCAAACACAAGAAGATTGTGGCCCTGTAACCCCAAATCAAGTATCAAACTAAACTATCAAGAAAGGAAATGAAGCGCACAGAAATATAGATGACAAACCTTGAAATTAAAAAGAGCAAAGGTTCTCAAAGCAAGTTGAACTAGCGCAGAACCACTCAGTTCTGGTACTTGGGGGGTAACCATTGTAATATGCCCTCGACTCACAGAAGTTGATTGTCTTGGCATTGAATGATGAGATCTTGAAAGGATTGTTGAGATACATTTAAGCAGTCGATTCTGGATGGTCGGCAACAAAGGTGGAATGCTGAGACACAGAAAATACATATGTTACCCTTGAGCAACACCACACAAAAGAACTAATTCATGAAAGTTCTACGCAAACTCAAAGAGAACCTTTCAGTTATTTGCTCCAACGCTTCCACCAGAGTCAGGGAAAGCCTAGAAGAAAACATAGAATCCAAGAGACCACAAACATGAGGCTCCACGGTTGGTCCCATTGCTTTAGCAATATTTCCAACACATGCTAGCGCCTCAAGTGAGGGCTTGCCTCTACGGGAAGCAATCTGAGAGAAATATATTTCACCTGTCACAATTATTGCTCGCGCATTTACTTGTTATAGAAAGAACCTACAATCCAAAGGTGGAATGCTGTGACACAGAAAATAGATATGTTACCCTTGAGCAACACCACACAAAAGAACCCGTTCATGACATTTCTGCTCAAACTCAGAGAGAACCTTTTAGTTATTTATAACTTCTTTTTACATTGGGAACAGAAAATATAACTTTCCAATTGAAAGACCGAAAATAGTACAGTTAGACAAGTACATCTATAATGACATATATAGCATACCGCATCACGCAAGTGAGAGGTTATTGTCGGCAAATAGTTAGTGAGTTCACTATCCAGAGCACTAGCTATCTCCTCAAGAGCGATGAACCCACTGGCATGTTCTGCAGGTATTTTAAGGACATGAAGTATATGATTCATGCATATCTATAGAAGTAAAATCAAAAAACTTGAGTTCACAGTAGTCAACATTGAAGATGCAAATCTCATTCATCCAGATTCTACAGTTAGTAAAAGCAGATTAAATCATTAAAATGAAATCAAATATCACAAACCGTTAAATAATTAGTCACAAATTGATCACGCAGGAAATGGGAAATTTGAGGAAGTAGAGAAGTTATGCTGAGGAGAACTAGGCGATCTCGGTGCTCTAGATATCTTAGAACAATTTCAGCAACTTCCCTGTATCTTGACATCATGAACTCTCCTGTGTTCCTGCACATTTTGATGATAAATTTGCTTTTATCAATCATTTATCATATCACAAGCAGATAGATAATCCTGGTTCCAATTCCCATAGCATATAACTTTAGGATATTACATTATTCTTTGTGAAGGAGACACAAACCAAAAGCACATAAATCCGTGAAACTAAAGTAGTCATGGAACCATACTAGCATAACTGCATACATGGCAATACAAAAAAGAAAAAATTGCCCTCAAATAGCTTGAAGAGGTACCTTGACCACCAACCTCTTCATGCAGCCATCCATCACCTAAGAATCTGCCTTTCACCCCTACTAGCACCTCATAAGAAGACAAACCACATCATCACAAACCAACAACTATCCTAGAAACCTTCTCAATATAGAAAGTTTTCCCCTTTTTTCCAAAAAAATTTCAAAACATTGTTTGGTTATACATTGGAATGATTTTTTGGTTAGCTTTTGAAGATGAGTTTTTCAAGTTTGAAATCTGTAATTTTTTTCCACTTATAGAGCTTCAACTTCTTGCAAGTGAAATCTGCAACGAGTTTCAACACGATATCTTATAAAACCTGACCACATAATCCAAGATCAACAAAGGATCCTATTAATATATACACCATCAACTAACAAAAACTAATACGAGAGATGTAATTTACAAATGACTGAAGCCGGGTAACCCCTCACCCCCACCCCACCCCACCCCTATCCCCCACACACAGAGAGATCATAATTGATCTATAGATCACAAATGAATTCTATTTTCAATTGCTAATAAGAACAAGTAGGCAAAAGATGCCTTTTGCCCCTTTATTATAATTACTTTATATAAGAAACAATTAGGTAGCAGACATTTGCACCCAAAACATATAAATTTCTCAGACTTGAGATAGACCGACTCTTAAGTATAACCAGAGATTTAAGTCTCCAGTTTCTCAAACATTCAAAAGATCACAGCAATGTCACACACCCTTTTTACGTACTCTTAAAGATTTATATTTTAAGTTCAAAAAGGTTTTATTATCTAAGTGACAAGAAATGAAAAATTTGTTTCGAAAAAGGATTATTTACATTTTTTACTCAGAGTCACCACTTGGAATAATCCGGTGTGCCAAGTCACCATTAGAAAATCCTTTCCAAAACCATTTGACTCTTTAAACTAGTTTGCGAACAAAGATTCTGGCTAAGGAATTTTGTTGACCGAGGGGAAGGTTTTAGGCACCTCTCGATCCCATTGTTCAACCATGGTCGCTTGGTAGAGTGTATCCACTTTTTTTGGCACCAAGAAATGTATAAACTGCGCGAAAGCATGCAAAATAATCAAACAAAATAAAACAATCCAAAATTTAAAATCCAGTCCATTTATTACAACGTGAAATAAAAAGGGGCTAAAAGTAAACCTACGCTAATCCTAAACTGATGCTCTACTCGACGCCTCGGGCCTTTACCACGAACATCCTCCGGGTTCATGACATCTTGGGGCATTCCTCGGTGAATAAATATATACAGATACTTCGGGGCATTCCTCGGCCAAATTGTACAATTGAATTTTTCATACGATAAAGTAAAACAAACCATTCACGCACATATTCAAATATTCCAATAAATCGTTATTTCCTAAATTTGAATACCCAGCCTACATTTGCCTATCCAAGTTCAACATATCACAGTTCTATCGTGTTTAACATTATTCATGCATCAAAATTAATCAACATTCATTTTAGCAATTTTTAATTCCCACCCCCAATTTTATTTTTAACACAAAACTTCTACAATCATGATTACTATTTCAACAATGCATAATCACTATAAACTCAATATTCATCATTCACGTCGCACACAATCGTAACTAACGAAATCAACAACCAATCAATAACAACAGTTATTCATCACCAATGAAGATCAAACCACACACGAATATCCAATTCGAAATACGAAATATTGCAAATAATAAAATAGATGAGAGAAAGTGTAGAGTTGGACCTTGATTGAAGCTTTTATTGTGCCAAAATATGTGATCAAAAGACAAAGTTGGATCCAAAACTCTCGACTTGAACCTCGATAACCAACAACTCCAAAATCAATATCGAATTCAATCAGACAGATTTGGAAAACAACAAAAAACCTCACAATGAATGAACCGCAAACCCGAATAGAAATCCAAAACAACCCAAGATCTCAAATTAGAATCCCCAAATCACCGATTTCCAACTAACCTTGTATGAGTCTCACCGGAATTGAAGTAACTGTCATCGTTTCAATATTTCCCGAAATGAGATGGAGCTAGATCGAACATGCTGGCTGATGGTGCGATATTGAGAGGAGAATGGTGGCGGAACAGCGGCTGGGACACTGGTCGCAGTGACGGGGTTATTTGGTTGGTCGCTGGATAAGGCACTGGATGACTGAGTAGGCCGGATCTGAGCGGCGGTTGGAGAAGTAGCTCGTGCTGGCCTTTAGAGGTGGCACCGTCCCTGGCTTGTCGGCATTTGAGTGGAGAAAGAAGAGGACGAGAGTTGAAGCGGCGCCAATGCCAGTGTTGTTGTCGTCGATAGGGAAGGCGGCGAGAGGGGTTTTTGAGAGAGAGAGTGAGAGTCCAGAGAGAGGGAGTTAGGCGGCTTCCCTTTTTTTTACATCCCCCCTTCTGTGTTCCTTTTGTGTGTGTGTATATATGAGGTGAGGGTGGGGTAGTGGTGAGGTGAGGTAGAGTTTGTTAGGATAGGGTAGGTAGGTGTTGTTTTTTAATTGGGTGGGTTGTTAAAATATTAGTATAAAACAAAATTAGTTAAGGGGTTGTTATTTTTGTCATTTTGTGGAGGGATTATCACACGGGTGAGGGTACACGGTAGGATAAGGTAAACAATAGGTAAAAACGATATCGGGGAGGGACGAAATTAGGTGTCTACATCATGCCCCATTTGAATGTAAACACGAAGTGTTTTCAGACAAAGAAGTAGACAGCGAGACCAAATCTTGACCCGACCATTATCCAAAGAAAGAAACATAAAGAAGAGGGACAATCGGGTTTTGACTTAAGACATCCCACCTACTCACATTATGAGAGGATCGAATGACAAGTATCTCAACTTTTTGAAGGAGATGGACTATACCGAGTTGGAGAGTCGAGTGAGGTTCCATCGAGGTTTCGGTCCGCGGCTCTGTCATTACATCAAAAAAATGAAAATTACAAGTTAAAACATAAATGAAATTACAAAAATCCTATCTATACAGCTTCTATTAGTTCTTGACTCGACTTTCATCACCCTATCTTCAGGCGGGCTCCTGACTTGCAATTTCTTTCAACTTGTTGCTTGGCTTTCAATTGCTTCGCTTTGTTCCTTGACTTTTCATTTCTTCACCCTATTCTCCAGGCGGTCTCCTGACTTGCTATTTCATCACTTTGTTGCTTGACTTTTATTTCTTCACTCTGTTCTCCAGGCGGGCTTCTAACTTGCTATTTCATCACCCTGTTCTTCAGGCGGGCTCATGAAACCCAAAATTAAAACTAGAACGAAAATTATCCCAAAGAAGAAATATAATAAAGTAGTATTTCATTTTTGAAAGCGTTATCCCATTTTCCAGGAGGGTCCTGCGCATAAAGTAAAATCCCATTTTTCAGGAGGGTCCTGAAGAGAAAGTAAAATCCCATTTTTTAGGAGGGTCCTGAACATAGAGTAAAATCCCATTTTTCAGGAGGGTCCTGAACAGAAAGTAAAATTCCAGTTTCCATAAGGGATCCATGTATACTGTGAGTAGATTCCTTGGATCAATAAATTTGCCACTGAAACAATCATTTAGTATTTCTGAAAAATGATAAGGGGGAAGAGAAAAATAGACATACCACTGAACACTCCACCTTGTCTCACACTTTTCAATAACATGAAGGCACACACGTAATGCCTCAATAGATTTTTCTCGAACAACCAATGTTGGATCCCTCAAAGCAACCCAAATAGCATCCACAAACTCTGGCACGTGAACATTGAAGACGGTTGAAGCATTTTCTGCCATTTCCTAAAATTTAAAGATAGGAGATTGAAATAGGGACATCATCAGCAAGTACTTAGCTCGTATCTGGAATTCAATATTCTATGTGGTGGATTTATTTAAGATATTATAAGAATGACAACAACATTTCTATAGTATGAACTATTTCACTCTTCATTTGGTGATAACAGGAAAAAAAACACTAGTTAACCTTTAGGATACAATTTTAATAAATATCTAATATTTGTATTCAGTTTTGGGAACACTTCTTTCTTTTATCACTTAGAAGCCATGCGAGATGAAAGTCTCATGCACGGTTTTGAAAGAGAGAGAAAAGTGAGGAATCCTCTTTAGGTTCCTTCTATAACAATGGCAAATCGGAGAGTGGAAAAGTTGGAGAAAGGAAAAGGGAGATTTGGTAGAATGGCGGTGAGAACAGTAGAATTTTGTAGGGTGGAGAGACAGTAACAAAAAAAAGAGACTTCAATTCAAAGTTTCCCCATCATGTAAAGATGAAATAAGCAAAACCCAGCTTCAAAATTTTTGCTTACAGAACAAATCATGAAGAAATATGCTAATTGTACCTTTAATATTAAGACTGCAGCAAAGCGACGATACTCAATTATTTCACCACAAAGCCATTCTAGTGCAACTTTAACCTTAAAATACAAAAGAGTTGAGATCCTGATGTTAGACAATCAAGTATCTGAAGCATCAAAATGCTACACACCTGACGTTCCACTTCATCTGCAGTCATTGTACCACCAGATCTATCTAGGTGACCAAGAACTTTACTAGCAAGGACCAAGATTTCAGGATCACACTTCCTCATGTAATTGGAGAATCTTTCCACTTTTGATGCATTTTCACTGATGGTGACATCTATTAGCTCATCAATAGCCCTCAATGCTCCCAGATTTTTAGAAACTTCATTACTATCAAGAAATGTAGTAATGAGTTCATATAGATGATCCATGAAACGAGCAAAAGCTTCTCCACTAAGATCACGAGCTTCTTCCTCTACAAGCCGCCTCAAGTTCAATGCAACCCCATCTTACCATAGAGACTAAATAAGAATTGGCTTGGTTCAAAAGCAATTCAAGTTTTTGAAAGATAATTTTAGAAGAGGGAACTGGAAAGGATGGAAAGAGGCATAGATTGAGAGCATGCAAACTCAAACAGCAAGACTGAGCAAAACAGAATATTAAATGATTAAGACAAAAACTTGCATCAGTATCAATATCAAGCAGCCAGTGCAAAAGACTGCTCTGCTAACCTTTGGTAGAAAAATGTAACAGGGAAAGTGAGTGAAAACAAAAAAAAATAAAACTTGGTATTCACATTATTTTTCAAACCAAGAAGTTCACTAAGATGATTGATATAAATTTAAAATCAGGACTTATCCATCTATCTTGATTCATGGAGAAGGAAAATAAATAAGTATAATTAGCAAGAGGCATATAGGAGAAGATTTGAATACAAAACAACAAACAGTTACTTCTATGTAGTGCCATGATTTCTAACTGGATTAGCCAACAAACTCCATGCGATCCCACAAGCTGGTCTTTCTTCTTCCAGAAAAATCAAAAAATAAATAAATGTGCCCAAAAATAAACTGTAGCATTCTTCTTTCTTTCTATTTTCAATCTTTTACATATACAAGCTTTCAAATAATAGCATCCAACACTTCTTGAGAAACTGAGGACGGAAAAATCAAGAAAAGAGCTCAAGACAAACTATCAGCTAAAATCTTCCTTAATTTTTCGTCAATTCCAAAGAAAATCAAAATGAAGCACTAAATTTCTGATTCTACTCCCTTATCAATTCAACACCAACATTTCCAGAACGATGACTAAAGAAGAATAAAGAGCTCACATAAAGATTTCTTGAACTGTTCTAACTCCACTATTGTACCAAATTCAGCAAATGACTCCAAAAAAAAACTTGAAAGAAGAACAAAAAAAAATCAAAAAATTGAGGAAGAAAAATCAAGAAAAGAACTCAAGATGTACCCTGAGCTAAAATCATGTCAGTCTTGTGTCCTATAAATGTCTGGTTCCACTACCTTACCAATTCACCAACTCAACAAATCAAAATCTCCTGAACTGTTCTAACTCCACTACTGATCTTAAAAAATTCAACAAAAAATCAAGAACCTTAGAATATTCT
The DNA here is from genome assembly GCA_030864225.1 of Capsicum baccatum var. pendulum. NCBI lineage: Eukaryota > Viridiplantae > Streptophyta > Magnoliopsida > Solanales > Solanaceae > Capsicum > Capsicum baccatum. The sequence continues at coordinate 144,507,138 of CM061551.1, read as the reverse complement.
TTGATTTTCATCAATTCCTAAGAAAATCTAAATCAATCACTAAATTTCTATATCCACTTACTCAACAATTCAACAAATGTAACAACACCCAAAAAAAAAGAACACAAAGAGTAGATAACAATACAGAGGTCACATCAAGATTCCCTAAGCTACTCGAACTCCAGATCTTTAAAATCCAAAAAACGACACCCAAAAAATAAAAGTTGAAAGAAATGGAAGAACCTTAGGATTGCTTCTGGTACATAGGTCAACAATAACTCTATTAAGAGCATCAATATTTTTGGCACCGGTTGTTGCAACTGGATAGCGGATCGCCTGAGAGCTGCTACCCATGCTTCTTTTTCACACACCTATCTACACGAAAACCTAACACAATGGATAGAACGTTGTTATTGTAATGATGATTGTAAATTTTGTATTTTTTTACATGAGGCTCCATGGTTGGTCCCTACAGTATCAGATCTTGGGAATTTCCTCACTTGTACTGAGTTTGCTTGCTGGTACAGTTCTCTACGTGAAGAGAAGAAGTTATAAATGGGGTTGATAGCTTAGAAAAGGATGTAGAAGAAGGAAAACATGATTTGGTGGAGACTGAAAAAGTTTTTGTTGTCCCAGCTGAGGGGAATGAATTTGATAGTTCAGAAAGAGATTTGGGCCAAGGGATTAAAAATTCTAATGTTGAGGTTGAGTTGGCTGAATCCCAATCTTTTCATTGCTGATAATGCACTTGAGTCGATGATTGACAATCCTGAAAGCATCGTGAAAGAAATTACTGCTGTTGCAAAAGCCTAACCTTTGGAAATGATGGAGTATCCAATAAGACATGATAAAGATAATATTGGTGCATATCAGATCCTGGGAATTTTCTCACTTGTACTGAGTCTTCTTGCTGGTATAGTTCTCTACATGAAGAGAAGAAGTGATAAGACTTTGCATCCAGTATCACTCTCAAGTAATAAATTTTCCACAGACCATGTTGTCAAAGAGAAGCATTCCTCTCAAAATTGGCCAACAGAGGTCGATGTCGCAGGAGTGAGTCATCCATCTGAGATGAGTATCTTTGAAATAAGTTTATCTCATAGCAAGAAATATCCCAAATTAGAGGATGATGAGGCTCAGAGCATTGAGAAGAAACCTAGAAAGAGTAACAGGAGAGAATCCTTGGCTGCATCTGAGTTCTCAATGGGTTCACCTTCATATGGAAGTTTCACTACATACGAGAGGATTCCTGCCAAGCATGTGAGTGTTTTTAACTTGGAATATTCTATCTTCTTTGAACATAAACAATCCTTTTTGAATAGCCAAATCTATTCTCTTACTTATATATTTTACTTGTGAAATTTAGGCAAGTGGAGGAGAAGAAGTCACACCTTTCACTACTTAGTTGGTGTAGGTACCGATCAAGATGTTTAATCCGACTAATAATTAGTCTGCTATAAGAGGATCATTTATTTTTTTTCCAGTAAGGGAGATTATATAAGCAATTCACTTTTCAGAATTGGACATCATGATTTGTTAATAATATGACTTTTGAAGATTTGACAACTCAATTAGTTATATGTTTATTCCAAAAGAAATGTATCAAACATGGAGATGTAGATATCTAATGTGGAGAATTTTTGGTCCACCTTATTTTTTGTTCGTGGAAATATAATGGAATAATTAGGTTTCAAAAATCTCTTGTAATATGTCTTTCTTGGTTTGAAGACGCACCTTACAATTTCTTTACTCCAGCTGTCTAATTCAAAAAGCATTATAGATACTGATTGTAGCATGCTTAACTAGATAAGTCAATAGTTGTATTTAATTAGAAATATATATGTTAATTTATTCTCGTTGTGATCTCAGCAACACAAGACATATAGGCAAAAGGCAATAGGAAGTCCCATAAGTGTGCAGTACATCCTGTATTTTACTACTCACCTAATAGATATTCTTCCTAATGTTTACATATGTTCATAGTGCTAGGGTTCTCGAATGATGGCTGAGGATAACTCCGATGAACTAGCAAGTGCAGTAACTAGTGTGAAGAATGACTCTATGGCTGAGGATAACACCGATGAACTAGTAAGTCTAGTGACTAGCGTGAAGAATGGCTCTATGGCTGGGGATAACATTGATGAACTAGTGAGTCCAGTAACTAGCGTGAAGAATGACTCTGCTGGAAGTAAGCCACATAAAATCATCACAATAAAACCAAGATCTATGAGTATTGGAACAAGGTTCTTCCCTGCTATCGCAGCTCCTCCTCTACTTTATCTTACAATGCAGGCAATACAAAAAGGCAATCCACTGGGAAGTTGAATGCTCCTGATAGCGGACAAGATGTTATTCCTTATTATCTGAGAGCTTCCACTAGTTCTTGCCATGACTTCTGTAAATATGGCATTAAACATTCCTCTGAAGCAAAGCCATGGCATCCTCTATCAAAAAGAAAGAACAAACTTCCTGCTGATGAGCAGAGTCCTGCACGGACCATGGTGGAAGAGGCAAAAAAGGGGACTTTGGTCAAGCAAAAGCTTTCCACTCCTCCTAGAAGTGTGCTGGGAGAGAAAAAAAAAGGTGATGGGAGTTGAGCAAAAGCCTTCCACTTCTCCAGGGAGTATGCTGGGAGAGGCGAAGAAGAGGACCGTGGTCATGCAAAAGAGTTCCACTACTTCAGGGAGTAACCAGAGTGATGCAAAGAAGGGGACTTTTGTCAAGCAAAAGCTTTCCACTCCTCCTATGAATATGCTGGAAGAGGGAAAAAAGGTAAATAAGGTCTATCAAAAGCCTTCAGCATCTCAGGAGAGTGTACTCAAAGGTGAAAAGGAGGTCACTATGGTTGAGATAAAACCTTTTTCTCCTCCAGGTTGCATGGAGGGAGGGATAGATGAGGTGACTGTGGTTGAGCAAAAGCTTTCTACTCCCCCAAGGAGTATGCTGGTAGAGGGAAAGAAAGAGGCCGTGTTCAATCAAAGGCCATCTGCTCCTCCAGGGAGTATTCTAGGATAGGGAAAGAAGTTGAATGTGGTCGATCGAAGGCCTTCTCCCAAGGTTCACTCTCTTGAACCCTTTGAAATAAAAAAGAAAAAGATACTGCTGCTACCATAGAGTGTTCACTCTCTGAAAATTGGATTCCTCAAGTGACAAGATGCCAGAGACAGAAAAGAAAATGAAATCTTCATCTAAGATCTTAAGAGGTGTAGATGCAGGAGGCAAGAAAGATAGTGTTGGTAATTATAGAAAACAAATAATTGCGCCTAAAGTATCTACAGAAAAATCTTTGAAGACGCCAACTCTTTCATCTCCTCCAAAATCTTCCTCTGTTAAACCTTTCATTTTGAGGGTAAGAAGCCATAAAAGCTTAAAACTACTGGCTCCTCTGAAGGACCAGAACAAGATGCGGAGAGATGGGACAAACAAACTGAACCCTAAAATGATTCCTGAGAAAACATTACGTACTCCCAAAGTGAAAGCATCACCAAAGTCTTCATCCCATTTACAATCACGTCTGTTGTCTAATAAAGAAGATAAAAAGGAAGTTGTTAAGCCTGCAGACAGTGCATTGGGTAAATACACCTCTAGCAGCAAAAAACTGTTGCACATAGCAGAAGCAGAAACTGTTGGGAAAAATCAGAAAAAGACATTGAGAAAAGGTAAGACAAGTGTTTCTAATGATAATAATTCTTCGACAGTGAAACTGAAGTTCAGGAGGGGCGTGATAGTTGATCTCCATCAAGAAACCAGCAGCCCTAGGAGGCTGACATTTAGATGGGGACGACATATAGGTGAAAGCCAGGACAGCAATACAAGAAATAGAATCTTTATAAAGAAAGGAGTTGATGGTGACAAAAGTAATACCATCCGTATCTCTGGAAAAATTGTTTTGAGGCATCAGGATGTGCAAGAAAAGAAAGATGTGCAGGGTTTGTTGAATAATGTGATTGAAGAGATGACGAGTAAGCTTGTTGAAACCGGGAAGAGCAAGGTTAAAGCTTTGGTGGGAGCTTTTGAGATAGTGATTTACCTCCACAATAAACCTTCTGCTGTCATAGTTTCTTGATTAGCTAATAGAATTTTATAACAAATAGGAGCAATTGCAAATATAGTGGTTGATATAGCTTTTCTGACCCGGTTTACATATGTTTGTCCTGTTTCTCATTACGACTCATATTCTTAACGATTTCTTGATGATTTCTGGTTCTGTTCTCATGATTGAATAAATTCAATTTCTTCTGGGTGCATTTACTTTGAATTGGGCGATAAAGTTGCACAAGACTACAATTTCTTTTTCACTTATGGAGGTTGTGATACTGACGTTAAATTAGTGGGTGTTTGGATGTAGACATTCCAATGTTAGGATGGCTGATCAGTGGACATATATTGTTGCTAGACTCATTTACGAGGGATTTGTTCATACTTTCTGTTGAATAAGCGCATTGAAGAAGGCACATCATGTGGAAATGCCATCCAAAAAAGAGTTTTGGCTATGGTACTGGTTTGACATTGTGCTTGTATACTATTTTCTTTAGTTGTTCTGTAAAGGGATCTGTCTCTTGACTATAAAATTTATTGCTTTTTTCTCTGTCATACAATACAATAATATATAAGTAACAATCAAATGTAAATATTGTAACCACCTAAACAAGTAACAATATTTATGTGCATCTTTTATTCAGGTAACTCAAACCAGCTTATAATAAGTCCCTTTGTAGGAATATTGTACATTTTAGCTTAAAGAAGCCACAACAGTTTGTTAGACTTAGATACATGTACCTTCATGGCTCCACCCATCAACCATAACATACAGCTAAAGTTGAGTCACTCTATGTACTTGTATTAAAAGTTATTTTTTGAGTCTCCTTACTCCAATTTGTCATTGAAAGCTCACATTTTTTATCATGCAACAAATTTACGCTCAACTAAATTTGAGACTCTTATCGAAGATGGCTAGAAGTACTAATGAAAACGGTAATAAAAGTTTTAGTTCACATAAACTCAGAAAAAGTGTCATTGGCCATACAAGTATTCGAGGTAAGTTCTCATATATACAAGTATATGATCCTCTTATAGCAGACCAAATTATTAGTCGGATTAAACATCTTGAACGGTACCTATACCAACTAAGTAGTGAAAGGTGTGACTTCTTCTCCTCCACTTGCCTAAATCTCACAAGGAAAATATAAAAGTAAGAGAATAGATTTGGCTATTCAAAAAGGATTGTTTATGTTCAAAGAAGATATAATATACCAAGTTAAATACACTCACATGCTTGGCAAGAATCCTCTCATATATAGTGAAACTTCCATATGAAGGTGAACCCATTGAGAACTCAGATGCAGCCAAGGATTCTCTCTTGTTACTCTTTCTAGGTTTTTTCTCAATGAACCTCATCATCCTCTGATTTGGGATATTTCTTGCTATAATATGAACTTATTTGAAAGATGCTCATCTCAGATGGACGTCTCGCTCCTGCGACATCGACCTCTGTTGGCCAATTTTGAGAGGAATGCTTCTCTTTGACAACATGGTGTGTGGCAAATTTCTTACTTGAGACTGCTACTGCATGCAAAGTCTTATCACTTCTTCTCTTCACGTAGAGAACTGTACCAGCAAGCAGACTCAGTACAAGTGAGGAAATTCCCAGGATCTGATACTGTAGGGTTCCCAGGATCTGATACTGTAGGGACAATAGAGTAAATAAAAATATATATGAGAATTCTATTCTCTTCCTCTTCTATTTTTCTAGGGCTACATTATAATTATGAAAATTTTATTCCCTCATTCTCTTTTTCTAGGTCTTCTTTATATGGTACTTCCCATGATGAATTTATAAGTTGTATATGGAAGAGGAGAAAATTTTGTATAAAATTTGGAGTAAAAATTGGGATTTTACTTTATATTTAAGAGAATTCTATTCTCTTCTTCTCTTTTTCTAGGGCTACTTTATATGATATTTTTTATAATATATTTATAAGTTATATATGAGAGAAGAGAAGATTTTGCATCAAAATTTTGGAGTAAAAATGAAAATTTTATAAATTTTTGACAAAAAATTAAGACAAATGAAATAATGAAAATGGGCAAAAACATAAAAAAAAATATGAATAAGTTTTACTTTGTATTCATTATTTATGTTCACGTGGTTAAGATTTATGTTCTATTAATATGTATTCTTCATACATTTTTTAAAATTTTATTGCTTTTCAATTTATTTTTTTATTCTTGTATTCTTAAATTAGGAAAATCATTTATCTCAAATATTTTAGTTTTAGATTTTTGGAATCATTCTTTATATTAGAATTTAAATTATTGCATAAAAAAACATATTTTCCTAAACAATCTTTTATCTTACATTTTTTAAGGAAATTGTTGTAATCAATGTAGTACCTATTGCTATTAAAAAGGTAAGAATAAATAGTAATAATCATTGATAAGTAAATATTAAATTATAAAAAATTATGAAATTTTATGATATTTATCATATCATGCATTATGCATAGTAGTTACATAAGATAAGTATCAATAGTAATAATTGTTGGTATTTAAAAGATAAATTTCATTATAAATAAATATTAAAATGTAAAAAATCATAATATTTTATAAGTGCAACTATTTAAATTAAAATATTTATGTTCTCTTATTATATATTTTTTCCATCTCAAAATAATTGACATGTCTAGATTTTGCATAACTTTTAATGGATAATTAAGTAGAAGTGTGATTTGATTAATATATATTTTTGTTAATTCTTTAACCCTTAACTATAAAGAAATTAAAAACCTATAAATAAAAGATGAAGTAAAAATAGTAGGTGGTAATTTAAAGAGGTTATTGAGAAGGTAAAGATTGATTTTGAGGAGAATGAAAAAATGAATAATGTTTAAAATGAAAAAAAGAAAAATGAAATGAGAGAAGATAGAAAACTAAGAAAGGAAACAAAATAAATTTTATAAAATTTCTAATTCTGATTTCGTAATCGTTGTCCTTTGATTTTTTCTTTATTTTCTTTTACTCTTCTTCCTTTTTTTGTATTTTTTTCTTCTTTTTTTTCTTTCTTTTCATTTTTTTCATTTGTGCGAACTAGTAAATATAAATATAAGTGCGAACTATAAAATATAAATAGAGAGATGAATTATAGCATATAAATACAAGTGGTAACTATAAAATACAAATACAAATTCGAACTATAACATATAGATACAAGTGTGAACTATCATTTGTATTTTTTAATTATTGAAAAGGAACGATTGATTTTCATTTTACTAAATTTTATTGTATTTATTTATACGAGATATATTTATTAATACAAATAAATACAATTCAAATTTTATAAAAATAAAATATGTATTTGTATTTTTAAAATCGTTGGTTTCATTTGTTTGTAATTGTATTTGTATCAAATGATATTTATTTATTCATTTAGAAATATGAATAATAATTTTGACATACAAATAAAAAATGGTACATTTGTATCAAATGATACATTGCATATTTATATATTTTAGAATCAAGAAAATACAATTAATGCATTTACTTGTTTGTATACAAATACAAATGATAAAACGGCTAAATACAATATGCAATCAACTTACAAATACAAAATAATTCTTTAAAAATAAAAAGACATCGACGAAAATAGAATACAAATACAAATAAAAATATAATCTAAATATACAAACACAATAAAATCATAATACAAATATAATCCAATATATATACAGTCAATTATAAAATACAAATACAAAACAGTTTTTTAAAATACAAGTGCGAATTATATAAAATACAAATGATGGTGCGAACTAAAAAATACAAATGCAAGTGCGAACTATAAAATACAAATGATGGTGCGAACTAATCTCGCTGTGATCTCAGCAACACAAGACATATAGGCAAAAGGCAAGAGGAAGTCCCATAAGTGTGCAGTACATCCTGTATTTTACTGCTCACCTAATGGATATTCTTCCTAATGTTTACATATGTTCATAGTGCCAGGGTTCTCGAATGATGGCAGAGGATAACTATGATGAACTAGCAAGTCTAGTAACTAGTGTGAAGAATGACACTATGGCTGAGGATAACATCGATGAACTAGTAAATCCAGTGACTAGCGTGAAGAATAACTCTATGGCTGAGGATAACATCGATGAACTAGTGAGTCCAGTAACTAGCGAGAAAAATGAATCTGCTGGAAGTAAGCCAGATAAAATCAGCATAATAAAACCGAGATCTATGAGTATTAGAAACAAGGTTCTTCCCTGCTATCGCAGCTCCTCCTCTACTTCATCTTACAATGCAGGCAATACAAAAAGGCAATCCACTGGGAAGTTGAATGCTCCTGATAGCGGACAAGATGTTATTCCTCATTATCTGAGAGCATCCACTAGTTCTTGCAATGACTTTTGTAAATATGGCAGGAAACATTTCTCTGAAGCAAAGTCATGGCATCCTCTATCAAAAAGAAAGAACAAACTTTCTGCTGATGAGCAAAGTCTTGCACGGACCTTGGTCTGAGAGGCAAAAAAGGGGACTTTGGTCAAGGAAAAGCTTTCCACTCCTCCTGGAAGTGTGCTGGGAGAGAAAAAGAAGGTGACAGGAGTTGAGCAAAAGCCTTACACTTCTACAGGGAGTATGCTGGGAAAGGCGAAGAAGAGGACCGTGGTCATGCAAAAGATTTCCACTACTTCAAAGAGTAACCAGAGTGATGCAAAGAAAGGGGTTTGGGTCAATCAAAAGCTTTCCACTCCTCCTGTAAATATGCTAGAAGAGGGAAAAAAGGTAAATGAGGTCTATTAAAAGCCTTCAGCACCTCAGGAGAGTGTACTCAAAGATGAAAAGGAGGTCACTATGGTTGAGAAAAAACCTTTTTCTCCTCAGGTTTCATGGAGAGAGGTATAGATGAGGTGACTGTGGTTGAGCAAAAGCTTTCTACTCCGCCAGGGAGTATGCTGGTAGAGGGAAAGAAAGAGGCCATGGTCAATCAAAGGCCATCTGCTCCTCCAGGAAGTATTCTAGGATAGGGAAAGAGGTTGAATATGGTCGATCGAAGGCCTTCTCCCAAGGTTCACTCTCTTGAACCCTCTGAAATAAAAAAAGAAAAAGATACTGCTGACATCAAAGAGTGTTCACTCTCTAAAATTGGATTCCTCAAGTGACAAGATGCCAGAGACAGAAAAGAAAATGAAATCTTCATCTAAGATCTTAGGAGGTGTAGATGCAGGAGGCAAGAAAGACAGTGTTGGTAATTATAGAAAACAAATAATTGCGCCTAAAGTATCTACAGAAAAATCTTTGAATATGCCAACTCTTTCATCTCCTCCAAAATCTTCCTTTGTTAAACCTTTGATCTTGAGGGTAAGAAGCAATAAAAGCTTAAAAATGCTGGCTCCTCTGATGGACCAGTTTAAGATGCAGAGAAATGGGACAAACAAACTGAACCCTGAAATGGTTCTTGAGAAAACTTTACGTACTCCCAAAGTGAAAGCATCACCAAAGTCTTTATCCCATTTACAATCATGTCCGTTGTCTAATAAAGAAGATAAAAAGGAAGTTGTTAAGCCTGTAGATAGTGCATTAGGTAAATACACCTCTAGCAGCAAAAAGCTGTTGCACATAGCAGAAGCAGAAACTGTTGGGAAAAATCAGAAAAAGACATTGAGAAAAGGTAAGACAGGTGTTTCTAGTGATAATAATTCTTTGGCAGTGAAACTAAAGTTCAGGAGGGGCGTGATAGTTGATCTCCAGCAAAAAACCAGCAGCCCTAGGAGGCTGACATTTAGATGGGGACGACATGTGGGTGAAAGCCAGGACAGCAATACAAGAAAGAGAATCTTTAAAAAGAAAGGAGTTGATGTTGACAAAAGTAATACCATCCCTATCTCTGGAAAAATTGTTTTGAGGCATTAGGATGTGCAAGAAAAGAAAGATGTGCAGGGTTTGTTGAATAATGTGATTGAAGAGACGACGAGTAAGCTTGTTGAAACCGGCAAGAGCAAGGTTAAAGCTTTGGTGGGAGCTTTTGAGACAGTGATTTCCCTCCACAATAAACCTTCTGCTGTCATAGTTTCTTGATTAACTAACAGAATTTTATAACAAATAGGAGCAATTACAAATATAGTGGTTGATATAGCTTTTCTGACCTGGTTTACATATGTTTGTCCTGTTTCTCATTCTGACTCATCTTCTTAATGATTTCTTGATGCTTTCCGGTTCTGTTCTCATGATTGAATAAATTCAATTTCTTCTGGGTGCATTTACTTTAAACTGGGAGATAAAGTTGCGTAAGACTACAATTTTTTTTTCACTTATGGAGGTTGTGATAGTGACGTTAAATCAGTGGGTGTTTGGATATAGACATTCTAATGTTGGGCTAGTTGATCAGTGGACAAATATTATTACTGGACTCATTTACGAGGGATTTTTTCATACTTTTTGTTGAATAAGCGCATTGAAGAAGGAACATTATATGGAAATACCATCCAAAAAAGAGTTTTGGCTATGGTACTGGTTTGACATTGTGCTTGTATACTATTTTCTTTAGTTGTTCTGTAAAGTTATCTGTCTCTTGATTGTAAAATTTATTGCTTTTTTCTCTGTCATACAATACAATAATATATAAGTAACAATCAAATATAAATATTGTAACCACCTAAACAAGTAACAATATTTATGTGCATCTTTTATTCAGGTAACTCAAAACAGCTTATAATAAGTCCCTTTGTTGGAATATTGTATGTTTTAGCTTAAAGAAGCCACTGCAGTTTGTTAGACTTAGATACATGTACCTTCATGGCTCCACCAATCAACCATAACATCCAGCTAAAGTTGATTCACTCTATGTACTTATGTTAAAAGTTATTTTTTGAGTCTCCTTACTCCAATTTGTCATTGAAAGCTCACATATTTTATCATGCAACATATTTCTGCTTAACTAAATTTGAGACTCTTATCGAAGATGGCTAGAAGTACTAATGAAAATGGTAATAAAAGTTTTAGTTCACATAAACTCAGAAATAGTGTCATTGGCCATACAAGTATTCAAGGTAAGTTCTCATATCACAATATAATAAAATATCTAGTTGGAAGAAGATGGCTAGAAGTTCTACATTCGAGAGTATGATTTAATCAAAAGTGTTAAGGGTTACATTTAGTTAACTTTTAAGGTGGGGGGACAAATAAGTTATGAGATCAAATTTCCTTAACTACGTTGTACTATGAAAAGTCCATAAAAATGGAGTAGAAACGAAGCCAAAAATTAGATCATGCAAAAGTTCATAGAAGCAAGGGTCAAACAAAGTGCTATACACAAGCCACACGAAATCCTCAACTAATAAACGAAACTTCAACAAACAGAGGCAGCATGCAAAAAGTTTCACTAACAACATTATAATATTAGCAAACTAATTAAAATATTAAAACCCTACAAATCACACTTGAATCACTTCAGTTAAAATTCTACTAAGACTGATTTGCTGAGAAGCAAAAGAGCAATTTTCCTTCAGTTGTCAATGCAGCAGTAACACAACTTCAAAATCTTCATGGAGAAATTGACATGGCTTCTAATTCTGCTCGAGCGTCTTATGGGGATGATGACTTCTTCTCCTCCACTTGCCTAAATTTTACAAAGAAAATATATAAGTAAGAGAATTGATACAAGTGAAATGACCGCCTTAGCTTTCGATGATATTATTCAAAGTCACTACTTGAAAAATCAAGCTTTGGTCCTATGGAGGGCACGGGATCATACTTGTAGGGGATATTTTAAGCATGCCATCAAACAAACCCGTGTGTGGAAGATTGCTTGGAGCCTTGAAGACTAGAGGACTCACGGGTTTGGACCAGATTTGATGGTTCACGATTTTGGCCCCTTTTATTAAGGTTATTTTGGTCACTTAGACTCAAGGTCATTTTGGTCTTTTAGCCTTGTCTAAATGACACTCCATTGCCACCCACCTCATTAAGGGTATTGGAGTCATTTTATCTTTATTTTGTAATATACTATATATAGTCTATTTTAGGTCATTTCTCTTTAGTTAATGAATGATGAATATTTGAAAGACTTATTCCCTCTTTTGAGAGTGCAAAACCTTATTATAGTTCTTAGTTAGGGCTTGGAAAAATCATCCTTTAGTATAGGGCTTGGAAAAGCTAATACTGTTCTTTGCTTGGAAATAGTGGATCTTGAGGTGAGTGATTCCCTTGGCGGTCACTGTAAGAGTGTGTTGTTGTTGTTACATTAATTAGAGGTTTAGTGTTTGAATCACATTTTGTTCCTAAGTCTTGTAACAAATTTATATCTCACTATCTATCCTTTTATTTTTGTAATCTTGTTATTGTTTGTAGTGGACTGTTTTTGTGTCTTGTTGAGTCCAAAATTTTGTGTTCTTGTTGTCATCTCGTTATTCACGATTTATGGCTGTTTTGGGTGTTAAATGCACCTTTGTTTCTTGTATTCTTGTTGTATTTGTCGAATCTGAGTGAGGTCTCCATTTGGTCCATGATTTGTTGTGATTTGTGGACTGTTTTAGAGGGTGTATTGGACTATTTTGTGGCTGTTTCGTGTTCCTCTTGTTTGTCTTGTATCATTTGGTATCAAATCCATCTTTGATTTTTTCTAACAAGATCAATTTTGGGCTTGAGACTTGAAAAACACAAAAAAAAAATTGTAAAATGAAATTTTCAGAAAATAGCAATCTGTCCACTTTGTGTTCTTAGCCAAAAATTGTGTTCTTGGTCGAAAATTGTGTTCTTGTTGTGTCTTGGCCGAGATTTTTACTTGCCTTAAAGTGTTTCTAGCGTTAGTATTGTTCTTCACTAACACTTTGAGTCTATATATTGATTTGCGCCTTTGTTGTTGATGTTGTTATTGTGAACTTGGACTTGGCCAATTGTTGTTGTGGATTCAAGACTTGAACATGTGATGTATTGTTGGTTCAAGTTTGAACGTGTATTTTGGGGATTGTTTTGTGGATTTTAAGCTTGAAAAGGTGTTGTTGTTTGGGAGGTCCAACTTGCACGTTAGAACTTCGAGACTCAAAATTTGTGTTCTTGATGTTCTTAGTGTTCTTCACCATCTCTATATTTTGTTGAAGAAAAAGTGGATGTTGATTCTATTATTTGAAGAAAGAGAGTGTGAATTGATGTTAGTCTTGCAAGACATAAATCCAAGATTTAAGGTGTAGGACTTGTGGCTCAAAGACTTTTCCTTCACACTCAAAGACTTACAACCACTTCCAACAACCTTCCATGTTTTGAGGATCTTGTTTTAAGGAAAGTGTACAACAAAGTCAAGTCTTCTCTTTTGGAATTGGAAGGGGATTACAAGACTTATATTTCCCTCCTAAAACCAAATCCACCATTCCCAACTTACAAATTGATCAAGAATTCCAATTTTGGAAAATAAATTTGTTACGACCGCAACCAATACATGGCTACCACATCACGTTTTACTGTTCACACGACAAATTTTGGCTCAAATTTTAGATTCTTAGTTTCATTTTATTGTCTCCTAGTTTTATGTCTTGATTCTAGAATTAATTAACAACTAGTAATCACCTACTAAGTTGTAGATAAATTGTAGATAAATTGTTGAATCCATTTTTTTCATGTCTTTATTGTTTGTGTATTTTCTCGTTTCTAACTCGTCGTAACTTTTTTGTTTCAAGTTCGTAAGTAAATTTTATTTTGTGTCTTGAGTCGATCAAACAAGAATCTATTCCGGTCGCCAAGTAGAATTGACATCTTATTGACTACCGGAGTATAAGCAACTTTCAATATTCGCCGCTTCAATTGTGAGAATCACAAAGGTTAGTATATACGAGTGTTGGTAAGGAAGCTTTACTACTACTATTATTTGTTCATTGTGTAGGTACAAAGGTGATATTAGGGGAACATGTCTTCGATAATCGGGGATTATTATGACTACGACATGGGAGACTATGATTGTAGTGAAAGGTTTTATGGCTACGAAGTTGAGGGAGAATGTGGGGGCTATGAAAATAGCCATGATCAAACCTTGGGTAGATTTGAGGGTCTCGGATTTAGGAGAGAAAATGACAGGAATGATGGCCTAGTGCTTATGGTGAATTTGGAGATGATGTAGGACCTCGTGATGGTTCTTATGATGAAGTTGGGACATGTGAGGAGTCTTATACTTCCCACTCTAAACCTACATTTGGTGTTAGGTATAACCCTTTTATTCACAAAGCTTATGAGAGCTATGATGAGAGTACGCATGCGGAGTATGAAAAATCATATTCTTCAGCTTGTAGTACTTTTTATCAAGGTCGACATGGTGTGATTGGTTATACTAGCTATAGTAGAGGTTGTCCCATGAGAAAAAGAGCGCAAACATCTCCAAAACCGATGGGTACTCGTGTGCCTTACAATGTTGATCCAAGGAGGAGTGTACACTCCGGAAAGGTGACTATTTTTGGGATACCGGGCTGCCTTATGGTGTTGAATGATAGGTACTATGAAAACTACATTCTTCTGTCCATGGTTGACTACTTGGGGTTATTTTGAGAGCCTTTACTTGTTCCATACTACTTGGGCGAGTTCAAGGTTACCGAGAGGGTAAAAGTTGTCTTCTCCCAATTTGATTACCATGAGGAGGTGTGGTGCAATGTTTTTTCCTTAACCTATGATCATATGAGCTTGGTTGCCGATTAGTTTGCACGACATCAAATTCCTAACATGCAAAATTGGCCTAATATTGTAAAAGACCAATAGGGAAATCACCTCATAACGTACTTGCTACCCAAAATGCAAAGAGAAATGCTTACCTACTCCAATCGGATTTATGATGAGAGACAAAAAATTAAGAGGAGTAAGGGAGTGCAAGGTGGTAATTCGATAGTGGAAAAAGGAGAGGATATGTGGAGCGAAGTGAGGGGATTGCCACCAAACCGTGCTAATATTGACTATCCTTCTATTTCTAAGGACATTTGTGTAGGTACCAACATGGAAAGCGAAGGCGAACAATGCCAAAAGGAAGTTGCTTCCCAAGCTTGTGGAGGACCTTTACCTCATGGCAAGGAAGAGTCTACTCAAGATCTTAAAGGTAAAATAGCTAACTCTTACACTTTAGTGCATGTGAATGACAATTGTGTGGGTAGTAAGCCATTGAGGGTGAGTAGTAGCTTACTTATTTATGAGTCTAATGATTCCTTGTATCTTGTTGATGATGTATATATTGTGAGTTTGGATACACTAGTTGATCCTATTGATGACAAAATTGACTCTTCTTGTAAGATCAATTTATGTCCATCTAGTGTTGAAGCTTATATGTTTAACGGAAGTACATCGTCTTGTGTAATTGGTGTTGATCAACTTGTTTGTGAAAATTTTCCCCCACTTAAGTATATGTGTAATGTGCTTAATAGGACTCAAGTGAGTGAAGTATTTGAAAATGTTGGTCAACAAAGCGGGAGTGAACCCGAGATCTCTTCTTGGGTAATCTTGTGTTTGGATCATCCTTGAAACTTGTTATTGATCATTTAGAGTGTGAGGAACTTGCTTATTCCAAATCTGTCCGTGAGGTAGATCACACTCTCTTTAGGTGTAATGTCTTGTTTGAAGATGATTTAAACACTTCTAATAAAGATAGTGGTGAAAATAATGGTATAGCTTGCCTTGGAAGCTATAGCCTATATGCTAACCCACTTTGGTGTGACAATATTCCTCCTAAAGATGGAAATCTCTTCTTGGAAGATGAGAGTACTCTTAGGGGTAAGGAATGTGTAGTTGAGGAAGCTACTTCTTCTTTTACTTTGTGTGACTTTATTTTTTAGAGTAATCATGGTTATTATTGGGAAACTAGTAAGGAGTACACACATGAGGGAACCTTGGTAGAAGTCGATTTGAGTGATACATTTCTCTACTCTCTATTTGCTTTGGATGATATGTATGCTATTATAGAGAGTATGACTTTTAGTTTGGGAGTAGACCACGGTAAAGCGGAGTACTGTCTAGACCCATGTCTATGGCCACTTTTCCCATTTGACCCCGGTGCCAAATGTAGAAATGGTAATGTTAGTGCACCCAACTTGTTTCTTGGTCTACATGACAAGCAAAGTATCACTCTTGGTGTATCCCATAACCAAATCCTTTGTACATCTTTCATTAAGTTTTAATACTCACTTCTAAGGATTCTTGATTATACTTCAAGTATGTACCCCCTTGGCGTGATGATGTTTATTATTGTACTAACCCTAACCCTCATGCCATGAGGATGTTGTGCTTGTTTGTCCTTTCTCTTGTTTTGCAAGGTACGGATTTGAGGTTGAATCCTTTTCAAGAAGAGGATGATGATACAAGTGAAATGACCACCTTAGCTATCGATGATATTATTCAAAATCACTACATGAAGAATCAAGCTTTGGTCCCATGGAGGGCACGGGATCATACTTGTAGGGGTTATTTTGATCATGCCATCAAACAAACCCGTGTGTGGAAGATTGCTTGGAGCCTTGAAGACTAGAGGACTCACGGGTTTGGACAACATTTGATGGTTCACGATTTTGGCCCCTTTTATTAAGGTCATTTTGGTCACTTAGCCTCAAGGTTATTTTGGTCTTTTAGCCTTGTCTAAATGACACTCCATTGCCACCCACCTCATTAAGGGCATTGGAGTCATTTTATCTTTATTTTGTAATATACTATATATAGTCTATTTTAGGTCATTTTTCTTTAGTTAATGAATGATGAACATTTGAAAGACTTATTCTCTCTTTGGAGAGTGCAACACCTTAGTATAGTTCTTAGTTAGGGCATGGAAAAGTCATCCTTTATATAGTTCTTGTTTTTCGGATGTAGTAGCAATAGGTATTTTTTTTCATTTGTCAAATTTAAAAATCAAGAGATAATTTATCAATAATTTTTAATTTGAGTTTGATATATTAACTGTAGTTATTTTTCAAAGTATAAATGCTATTATATTCAAGTAATAATATAATAAAATGGTCATTTTATTTCTTGTTGTAGTAAGTCAATACTAGATAAATAAAATAGATCGAGGAAATCAGTAACATGTATGGCAGGTTGTTATAAAAATATCACTACACTATCATATTCATACCATCATGTACTTACTATGTGAACTTTTATCTATTAGACTATTACAAACAACTTATTTAATAAGGTCACAACATCAAGAATTTGAAATTAGAATAGTTAAAGCTCAAACGTACCTTTACATCAAGTTTGATGATTTCGCTATTCTTGTTTTGCAATGTTCATCAAAATTCAAGTTCTATTATTTCATTTTCTTGATTAAAATATCTCGAAAGTAAATGCTGCGAGGTTCGAAATTCGGTGAATAGTAAGCGAACGTCTTTATCTTTTCTCACTTAAATATTTTTTTTGCACATGCTACTGCTTCATATTCTGCCATGTGGTTACATATTAAACATTGCGCTCTTATCACTAGATCAAAATAATATGACATTCACAATTGTAAATCTTATTTACTAAGAATGATCTATTACATTTATAAGCGGGATTGGCCCTTCTTAACATTCACAGTCTAATAATAATAATTATGGATATTGTCGATAAAAATTCTACCACTAAAAAGTAAGCCCAAGCCAAATAATGATAAAACTTTTCTCAATATCAAGTAGTAATATATTTGCCTTCTCATCAAATCTAGTTTTTCTTCCTTTATGCATAATCTTGTTTTTCATGATTTCATGTTCTAATTAAATTCAATTCTGCTTTGTTAGATGTCTCTTTTTTTCATATTCTATTCTATGAACTTGTGCATAAAAATTAAGCTTTTGTGTCTCTTTTATAAACTAAAAAATCTCGAAAGTAAATTTCACGAGGCTTGAAACTTGGTGGATAATAAGCAACAAACGTCTCTATCTTTTCTCACTTAAATACATAATTTTTTATATGGTACCATTGAATATTGCAATCTCATCAATCATCACTAAGTAAAGGGAAAAGACATCATTTCTACCCCATACTATACAAGAAAAGTCTAAGCCACACATAAATTACATAAGTGACCTATTACACACCTTAACTATATAAAAGTGATATTATTACCTCCCCGCGACTCCCATTCTAAGGCGCGTGTGTTACACTTATTTTAGGCGCATCCAGCTATTAAATAACAAAAGTAAAGGGCTAAAAACATTAAGGGAAAAGGCATCGTTTCCACCCCAAACTATAGTTGAAAAGTCAAATTCACACCTAAACTATATAAGTGACCTATTACACACCTTAACTATAAAAAATGATACTTTTTACTGACGTGGTGCTGACGTGGCAGCGCGTGTAAAACACTACACCACATCCAAGTGGTGGTAGCCTGACAGAGTTAAATAGTTTTGCTTTTTTATAGTTTAGGTGTGTAATAGGTTACTAGTATAGTTTAGGTATGCCTTCGACTTTTAGGATATAGTTTGGGGTGAAAACGATATATTTTCTATCATGTGACTATGATTGTAAATCATATTTAAGAAAAATAATCTATTACATTTTTTAAGGGATATTTTTTGCCCTTCTTGAAATTCAAGATCTAACAATAATAACTATGAATTCCATCACTAAAATGTAAGCTTGGATGTACTTTTTTAGTAATAGACGTAGTTATAAAAAAAAACTTTAGTTAACATCTAGAGTTATCTAAAAATCTTTTACCAATTATTCTAAAACTTTAAAAATTTAAAATCTCTCACTATCTTTAGAAAACCCTATTCTACTTCTAATATACTTCTATTGTATTGGTACTTTTAACACTTTCAAATTCTTTTAGAAAATAATGTCTTAATTCTGTTCACTATTTTTCTTTTAAAAATAGAAAAACCTTTTCTACTTCAAAAATAGTTCATTGTAGTGGCCCTGTAACCCCAAATCTAGTATCAGACTAAACTATCAAGAAGGGAAATGAAGCACACAGAAATATAGATGACAAACCTTGAAATTAAAACGAGCAAGGGTTCTCAAAGCAAGTTGAACTAGCACAGAACCACTCAGTTCTGGGACTTGGGGGGTAACCGTTGTAATATGCCCTCGACTCACAGAAGCTGATTGTCTTGGCATTGAATGATGATATCTTGAAAGGATTGTTGAGATACATTTAAGCAGTCGATTCTGGATGGACGGTAACAAAGGTGGAATGCTGAGACACAGAAAATACATATGTTACGCTTGAGCAACACGACACAAAAGAACTAATTCATGAAAGTTCTATGCAAACTCAGAGAGAACCTTTCAGTTATTTGCTCCAACGCTTCCACCAGAGTCAGGGAAAGCCCAGAAGAAAACATAAAATCCAAGAGACCACAAACATGAGGCTCCATAGTTGGTCCCATTGCTTTAGCAATATTTCTAACACATGCTAGCGCCTCAAGTGAGGGCCTGCCTCTACGGGGAGCAATCTGAGAGAAACATATTTCACCTATCACGATTATTGCTCGCGCATTTATATGTTATAGAAAGAACCTACAATCTAAAGGTGGAATGCTGTGACACAGAAAATAGATATGTTACCCTTGAGCAATACCACACAAAAGAACCCGTTCATGATATTTCTGCTCAAACTCAGAGAGAACCTTTCAGTTATTTATAACTTCTTTTTACATTGGGAACAGAAAATATAACTTTCCAATTAAAAGACCGGAAATAGTATAGCTAGAAAAGTACATCTGTAATGACATATATAGCATACCACATCACGCAAGTGAGAGGTTATTATCGGCAAATAGTTAGTGAGTTCACCATCCAGAGCACCAGCTATCTCCCCAAGAGCGATGAACCCACTGTCACATTCTGCAAGTATTTTAAGGACATGAAGTAAATGATTCATGCATATCTGCAGAAGTAAAATCAACAAACTTGAGTTCACAGTAGTCAACATTGAAGATTGAGTTCTCATTCATCCAGATTCTACAGTTAGTAAAAGCAGATAAAATCATTAAAATGAAATCAAATATCACAAACCGTTAAATAATTAGTCACAAATCGATCATGCAGGAAATGGGCAATTTGAGGAAGTAGAGAAGTTATGCTGAGGCGAAATTGGCGATCTCGGTGCTCCAGATATCTTAGAACAATTTCAGCAACTTCCCTGTATCTTGACATCATGAACTCTCCTGTGTTCCTGCACATTTTGATGATAAATTTGCTCTTATCAATCATTTATCATATCACAAGAAGATAGATAATCCTGGGTCCAATTCCCATAGCATATGACTTGAGGATATTACATTATTCTTTGTGAAGGAGACACAAACCAAAAGCACATAAATCCATGAAACTAAAGTAGTCATGGAACCATACTAGCATAACTGCATACATGGCAATACAGAAAAGAAAAAATTGCCCTCAAATAGCTTGAAGAGGTACCTTGACCACCACCCTCTTCATGCAACCATCCATCACCTAAGAATCTGCCTTTCACCCCCACTAGCACCTCATAAGAAGACAACCCACACCATCACAAACAAACAACTATCCTAGAAACCTTCTCAACATAGAAAGTTTTCCCCCTTTTTTTTCCAAAAAATATTTTCAAAACATTGTTTGGTTATACATTGGAATGATTTTTTGGTTAGGTTTTGAAGATGAGTTTTTCAAGTTTGAAATTAGTAATTTTTTTCCACTTATAGAGCTTCAACTTCTTGCAAGTGAAATCTGCAACTAGTTTCAAGACGAGATCTTATAATACCTGACCACATAATCCAAGATCAACAAAGGATCCTGTCAATATATACACCATCAACTAACAAAAACTAATACGAGAGATGTCATTTACAAATGAATAAAGCTGGGTAACCCCCCACCCCACCCTCATCCCACACACACACAGAGATCATAATCAATCTATAGATCACATATGCATTCTAGATTCAATTGCTAATAAGAACAAGTAGGCAATAGATGCATTTTTCCCCTTCATTATAATTACTTTATCTAAGAAAGAATTAGGTAGCAGACATTTGCACCCAAAACATGTAAATTCCTCAGACTTGAGGTAGACTTCATACTCGTTCTAACCCAACAAAAAGGGCAGAGTGACCGACTCTTAAGTATAACAAGAGATTTAAGTCTCCAGCTTCTCAAACATTCAGCAGATCATAGCAATTTAACAAAGCACAAGAAAATCAGAAATATTTTCCTATAATGAAATAAATAATTGGATATAATTTGATAGAAAACCTTAGCAGCTCCCCCACTGTGAGAAGGGATCCATGATACTGTGAAGAGGCACATTTCTACCCAATCCATCTTGGGTAGCCTCAAACATTCGATAATACCTGTCGGAAGCACCAATTTAAGAGTAGATGCCTTGGATCAATAAATTTTCCACTGAAAAAATCTTTTAGTATTTCTAAAAAATGATAAGGGGGAAGAGAAAAAAAAACATACCACTGAACACTCCACCTTGTCTCACGCTTTTCATTAACACGAAGGCATGCACATAATGCCTCAATTGCTTTTTCTCGAACAACCAACGTTGGATCCCTCAGAGCAACCCAAGTAGCATTCACAAACTCCGACACGTGAACATTGAAGACGGTTGAAGCATTTTCTGCCATTTCCTAAAATTTAAAGATAGGAGATTGAAACAGGGACATCATCAGCAAGTACTTAGCTTGTATCTGGAATTCAATATGCTATGTGGTGGATTTATTTAAAATATTATAAGAATGAAAACCATATTTCTATAGTATGAACTATTTCACTCTTCATTCGGTGATAAAAGGAAAAAAAACACTAGTTAACCTTTAGGATACAATTTTAATAAATAGCTAATATTTGTATTCAGTTTTGGAAACACTTCTTTCTCTTATCACTTAGAAGCCATATGAGATGAAAGTCTCATGCACGGTTTTGAAAGAGAGAGAAAAGTGAGGAATCCTCTTTAGGTACCTTCTATAACAAAGGCAAATCGGAAGGTGGAAAAGTTGGAGAAAGGAAAAGGGAGATTTGGTAGAATGGCGTTGAGAACAGTAGAATTTTCTAGGGTGGCGAGACAGTAACCAAAAAAGAGACTTCAATTCAAAGTTTCCCCATCATGTAAAGATGAAATAAACAAAATCCAGCTTCAAAATTTTTTCTTATAGAACAAATCATGAAGAAATATGCTAATTGTACCTTTAATATTAAGACTGCAGCAAAGCGACGATACTCAATTCTTTCACCACGAAGCCATTCTAGTGCAACTTTAACCTGAAAATACAAAAGAGTTGAGATCCTGATGTCAGACAATCAAGTATCTGAAGCATCAAAATGCTACACACCTGACGTTCTACTTCATCTGTAGTCATTGCACCACCAGATCTATCTAGGTGACCAAGAACTTTACTAGGAAGGACTAAGATTGCAGGATCACGCTTTGTTTCAAAGGCAGCACTCATGTAATTAGAGAATTTTTCCACTTTTGATGCATTTTCGCTGATGGTGACATCTATTAGCTCATCAATAGCCCACAATGCTCCCAGATTTTTAGAAACTTCATTACTATCAAGAAATGTAGTAATGAGTTCATATAGATGATCCATGAAACGAGCAAAAGCTTCTCCACTAAGATCACGAGCTTCTTCCTCTACAAGCCCCCTTAAGGTCAATGCATCCCCATCTTACCATAGAGAATACATAAGAATTGTCTTGGTTCAAAAGCAATTCAAGTTTTTGAAAGATAATTTTAGAAGAGAGAACTGGAAAGGATGGAAAGAGGCATAGATTGAGAGCATGCAAACTCAAACAGCAAAAATAGCAAGACTAAGCAAAACAGAATATTAAATGATTAAGACAGAAACTCGCATCAGTATCAATATCAAGCAGCCAGTGCAGAAGACTGCTCTGCTAACCTTTGGTAGAAAAATGGAGCAGGGAAAGTGAATGAAAACAAAAAAAAAAAAAACTTGTTATTCACATTATTTTTCAAACCAAAAAGTTCACTAAGATGGTTGATATAAATTTAAAATCAGGACCTATCCATCTCTCTTGATTCATGGAGAAGGAAAATAAATAAGTATAATTAGCCAGAGGCATATAGGAGAAGATTTGAATACAAAACAACAAACAGTTACTTCTATGTAGTGCCATGATTTCAAACTGGATTAGCCAACAAACTTCGTGTAATCCCACAAGCTGGTCTTTCTTCTTCCAGACAAATCAAAAAATAAATAAATGTGCCCAAAAATAAACTGTAGCATTCTGCTTTCTTTCTATTTTCAATCTTTTACATATACAAGGTTTCAAATAACAGCATACAACACTTCTTGAGAAACTGAGGACAGAAAAATAAAAAAAAAAGCTCAAGACATACTGTCAGCTAAAATCTTCCTTAATTTTTCGTCAATTGCTAAGAAAATCAAAATGAAGCACTAAATTTCTGATTCTACTCCCTCATCAATTCAACACCAAGATTCAACAAAAAATCAAGAACCTTAGAATCTTCTTTAATTTTCATCAATTCCTAAGTAAATCAAAATCAATCACTAAATTTCTATTTCCACTTACTCAACAATTCAACAAATGTAACAACACCCAAAAAAAAAGAACACAAAGATTAGATAACAATACAGAGGTCACATCAAGATTCCCTAAGCTACTCGAACTCCAGATCTTTTAAATCCAACAAAAGACTCCCAAAAAATAAAGGTTGAAAGAAACGGAAGAACCTTAGGATTGCTTCTGGTGCATAGGTCAGCAACAACTCTATTAAGAACATCAATATTTTCGGCACCGATTGTTGCAACTGGATAGTGGATCGCCTGAGAGCTGCTACCCATGCTTCTTCTTCACACTCCTATCTATACGAAAACCTAACACGATGGAAAGAACGTTGTTATTGTAATGATGATTGTAATTTTTGTATTTTTTTTACATGAGGCTCTATGGTTGGTCCCTACAATACCAGATCCTGGGAATTTACTCACTTGTACTGAGTCTGCTTGCTGGTATAGTTCTCTACGTGAAGAGAAGAAGTGATAAGACTTTTCATCCAGTAGACGTCTCAAGTAAGAAATTTTCCACACACCATGTTGTCAAAGAGAAGCATTCCTCTCAAAATTGGCCAACAGAGGTCGATGTCGTAGGAGCGAGACGTCCGTCTGAGATGAGCATCTTTCAAATAAGTTTATCTCATAGCAAGAAATACCCCAAATTAGAGGATGATGAGGCTCAGAGCATTGAGAAGAAACCTAGAAAGAGTAACAGGAGAGAATCCTTAGCTGCATCTGAGTTCTCAATGGGTTCACCTTCATATGGAAGTTTCACTACATATGAGAGGATTCCTGCCAAGCATGTGAGTGTATTTAACTTGGTATATTCTATATTCTTTGAACATAAACAATCCTTTTTGAATAGCCAAATCTATTCTCTTACTTATATATTTTCCTTGTGAAATTTAGCAAGTGGAGGAGAAGAAGTCCCACCTTTCACTACTTAGTTGGTGTAGCAACCAATCAAGATGTTTAATCCGACTAATAATTTGGTCTGCTATAAGAGAATCATTCATTTTCTTTCCGGCAGGGGAGATTATATAAGCATTTCACTTTTCAGAATTGGACATCATGATTTGTTAATAATATGATTTATGAAGATTTGACAACTCAATTAGCTATATGTTTATTCCAAAAGAAATGTATCAAACATGGAGATGTAGATATCTAATGTGGAGAATTTTTCATCCACCTTACCTCTTGTTCATGGAATATAATGGAATAATTAGGTTTCAAAAACCTCTTGTTATATGTCTTTCTTGGTTTGAAGACGCACCTTTCAATTTCTTAACTCCAGCTGTCTAATTCAAAAGCATTATAGATACTGATTGCAACATGCTTAACTAGATCAGTCAATAGTTGTATTCAATTAGCAATATATATGTTAATTTATTCTCGTTGTGATCTCAACAACACAATACATATAGGCAAAAGGCAAGAGGAAGTCCCATAAGTGTGCAGTACATCCTGTATTTTACTGCTCACCTAATGGATATTCTTCCTAATATTTACAT
Source organism: Capsicum baccatum var. pendulum (assembly GCA_030864225.1). NCBI lineage: Eukaryota > Viridiplantae > Streptophyta > Magnoliopsida > Solanales > Solanaceae > Capsicum > Capsicum baccatum. Next base: position 144,482,180 of record CM061551.1, on the reverse strand, counting down.
ATGTTCATGGTGCCAGGGTTCTGGAATGATGGCTGAGGATAACTCCAATGAACTAGAAAGTCCAGTAACTAGTGTGAAGAATGACTGTATGGCTGAGGATAACACCGATGAACTAGTAAGTCCAGTGATTAGCGTGAAGAATGACTCTATGGATGAGGATAACATCAATGAACTAGTAAGTCCAGTAACTAGCGTGAATAATGACTCTGCTGGAAGTAAGCTAGATAAAATCAGCACAATAAAACCGAGATCTATGAGTAATGGAAACAAGGTTCTTTCCTACTATATCAACTCCTTCACTAATTCATCTTACAATGCAGGCAATACAAGAAGGCAATCCACTGGGAAGTTGAATGCTCCTGATAGCGGACAAGATGTTATTCCTCATTATCTAAAAGCTTTCACTGGTTCTTGACATGACTTCTATAAATATGGCAAGAAACATTCCTCTAAAGCAAAGCCATGGCATCCTCTATCAAAAAGAAAGAACAAACTTCCTGCTGATGAGCAGAGTCCTGCACGGACCTTGGTGGGGGAGGCCAAAAAGGGGACTTTGGTCAAGCAAAAGCTTTCCACTCCTCCTGGGAGTGTGCTGGGAGAGAAAAAGAAGGTGATAGGAGTTGAGCAAAATCCTTCCACTTCTCCAGGGAGTATGCTGGGAGAGGTGAAGAAGAGGACCGTGGTCATGCAAAAGACTTCCACTACTTCAAGGAGTAACTAGAGTGATGCAAAGAAAGGGATTTTGGTCAAGCAAAAGCTTTCCACTCCTCCTGTGAATATGCTGGAAGAGGGAAGAAAGAAGGTAAATGAGGTCTATCAAAAGCCTTCATCACCTCAGGAGAGTGTACTCAAAGATGAAAAGGAGGTCACTATGGTTGAGCAAAAACCTTCTTCTCCTCCAGGTTGCATAGAGGGAGGGATATATGAGGTGACTATGGTTGAGCAGAAGTCTTCAGCTTCTATGGTGAGTATGCTAAGAGAGGGAGAAAATGTTACTATGGTTGAGCAAAAGCTTTCTACTCCCCTTAGGGAGTATGATGGTAGAGGGAAAGAAAAAGGTCGTGGTCAATCAAAAGCTATATGCTCCTCCAGGGAGTATGCTAGGACAGGGAAAGAAGTTGAATGTGGTCGATTGAAGGCCTTCTCCTAAGGTTCACTCTCTTGAACCCTCTGAAATAAAAAAGAAAAAGATACTGCTGAAACCAAAGAGTGTTCACTCACTGAAATTGGATACCTCAACTGACAAGATGCAAGAGACAAAAAAGAAAATTAAATCTTCATCTAAGATCTTAGGAGGTGTAGATGCAGGAGGCAAGAAAGACAGTGTTGCTAATTATAGAAAACAAATAATCGCACCTAAAGTATCTGCAGAGAAATATTTGAAGATGCCAACTCTTTCATCTCCTCCAAAATTTTCCTCTGTTAAACCTTTGATCTTGAGGGTAAGAAGCAATAAAAGCTTAAAACTGCTGGCTCCTCTAAAGGACCAGAACAAGATGCGGAGAGATGGGACAAACAAACTGAACCTTGAATTGGTTCCTGAGAAAACTTTACGTACTCCCAAAGTGAAAGCATCACCAAAGTATTCATCCCATTTACAATCACGTCCTTTGTCTAATAATGAAGATAAAACGGAAGTTGTTAAGTCTGCAGATAGTGCATTGGGTAAATACACCTCTAGCAGCAAAAAGCTATTGCACATAGCAGAAGCAGAAACTATTGGGAAAAATCAGAAAAAGACATTAAGAAAAGGTAAGACAGGTGTTTCTAATGATAATAATTCTTCGGCAGTGAAACTGAAGTTCAGGAGGGGCAAGATAGTTGATCTCCAGCAAGAAACCAGCAGCCCTAGGACGCTGACATTTAGATGGGGATGACATGTGGGTGAAAGCCAGGACAGCAATATAATAAAGCTCATACATTTTATCATGCAACAAATTTCCGCTCAACTAAATCTGAGACTCTTACCGAAGATGGATAGAAGTACTAATGAAAACGGTCATAAAAGTTTTAGTTCACATAAACTCAGAAATAGTGTCATTGGCCATTCAAGTATTCGAGGTAAGTTCTATATCATAATAAAATAAAATATCTAGTTGGAAGAAGATGGTTAGAAGTTCTACATTCGAGAGTATAATTTAATCAAAAGAGTGTTAAGGGTTACATTTGTTTAAATTTTAAGGTCGGGACAAATAAGTTACGAGATCAAATTTCCTTAACTACGCTGTACTATGAAAAGTTCATCAAAAAATGGAGTAGAAACGAAGCCAACAATCAGATCATGCAAAAGTTCATAGAAGCAAGGGTCAAACAAAGTGCTATACACAAGCCACACGAAATCCTCAACTAATAAATGAAACATAAACAAACGGAGGCAACATGCAAAAAGTTTCACTAACAACATTATAACATCAAAAAACTAATTAAAACATTAAAATCCTACAAATCACACTTGAATCACTTCAATTAAAATCCTACTAAGACTGATTTGCTGAGAAGCAAAAGAGCAATTTTCCTTCAGTTGTCAATGCAGCAGTGACACGACTTTAGAATCTTCATAGAGAAATTAACATGGCTTCTAATTCTGCTCGAGCGTCTTACGGGGATGATGACTTCTTCTCCTCCACTTGCCTAAATTTCACAAGGAAAATATATAAGTAAGAGAATAGATTTGGATATTCAAAAAGGATTGTTTATGTTTAAAGAAGATAGAATATACCAAGTTAAATACACTCACATGCTTGGCAGGAATCCTCTCATATGTAGTGGAACTTCCATATAAAGGTGAACCCATTGAGAACTCAGATGCAGCCAAGGGTTCTATCCTGTTACTCTTTCTAGGTTTCTTCTCAATGCTCTAAGCCTTATCATCCTCTAATTTGGGATATTTCTTGCTATGAGATGAACTTATTTGAAAGATGCTCATCTCAGACGGACGTCTCGCTCCTGCGACATCGACCTCTGTTGGCCAATTTCGAGAGGAATGCTTCTCTTTGACAACATGGTGTGTGGCAAATTTCTTACTTGAGACTGCTACTGGATGCAAAGTCGTATCACTTCTTCTCTTCACGTAGAGAACTGTACCAGTAAGTAGATTCAATACAAGTGAGGAAATTCCCAGGATCTAATATGCACCAACATTATCTTCATCATGTCATATTGGAGACTCCATCATTTCCAGAGGTTGGGCTTCTGCAATAGTAGAAATTTCTTTCACGATGCTTTCAAGATTTTCAATCATTGACTTAAGTGCATTATCAACAATGAAAGATTGGGATTCAGCCAACTCAACCTCAACATTAGAAGTTGTAAGCCCTTGGACCAAATCCCTTTCTGAACTATTAGATTCATTCCCCTCAGCTGGGACAACGGAAACTTTTTCAGTCTCTACCAAATTATGCTTACCTTGTTCTACATCCTTTTCTAAGCTATCAACCCCATTTACCTCGGCTAATTGAATTGCGGAAGCTTCTTCAATCTCCAACACATCCACACCTTCAATTTCAACTTCCCCACCATCATCTAAATCAGCATCCATTTGAAATACTTCCTCATCTGGCTCAGTTTCAGATTCTTCATCCTTTTCTAACTCAATTGGTTCAAACATTTTATCCAATTCCTCACTACCAGTACTACCTTTCAAATATCCGTGATATATATTGCTACTCTCTTCTAGAGCATTCAAGTTCATGAATTTAATCGGATGCACATCATCTATTCTACCAAGGTCATTAATCAACTTTGAAAAATAAGAAACCGCTTCACTTGAGAATTGCTTAAAGTAACTATTAGCCTTAGGTAAGACTGGAAAAGCTAAGACCGGAATATGTTATGGAATACTGACATTAGAGAATCTTAAGTCTATAATAGACCCAAGGGTAGCAAGTATAGGAGAATCAGTTACTGAGAATGATAAGAAAGCAATCATAAGTACCAACATCAGAGATAAAAACCTCAATATTGTTGAAGATCTTGATTTTGATTTCATTTTTGCCACAGATATGTCCTCAACAATTTGCTTAGCAACAGCCATTGCAGCTTCCTCTTCTTGATAATTGCTTTTTTTTTCGTTAGATAAAAGTGGAATTTTGAATTAAAGATAAATAGTTTGATTCAATGCAGGCTAAAAAAATGGGAAGAAATAGAATGGATAGAATAAGTTATATATGGGGTATTACCCCAAAAAAGTTATATATGGGGTAAAAAATATTTACTCAATCATAGCAATTACTAATATATGTAATTGCAATTAATTAGATATCTAAAGTAAATGATACTTCCTTTTTCTCAGTGCATTTTTATTTTTCGGATGTAGTAGCAATAGGTATTCTTTTTTGTTTGTCTAATTTAAAAATCAAGAGATAATTTATCAATAATTTTTAATTTGAGTTTGTTATATTAACTGTAGTTATTTTTCAAAGTATAAATGCTATTATATTCAAGTAATAATATAATAAAATGGTCATTTTATTTCTTGTTGTATTAAGTCAATACTAGATAAATAAAATAGATCGAGGAAATAAGTAACATGTATGGCAGGTTGGTACAAAAATATCACTACACTATCATATTCATACCATCATGTACTTACTATGTGAACTTTTATCTATTAGACTATTACAAACAACTTATTTAATAAGGTCACAACATCAAGAATTTGAAATTAGAATAGTTAAAGCTCAAACGTACCTTTACATCAAGTTCGATGATTTCGCTATTCTTGTTTTGCAATGTTCATCAAAATTCAAGTTCTTTTATTTCATTTTCTTGATTAAGAAATCTCAAAAGTAAATGCTGCGAGGTTCGAAATTCGGTGAATAGTAAGCGAACGTCTTTATCTTTTCTCACTTAAATATTTTTTTTGCACATGCTACTGCTTCATATTCTGCCATGTGGTTACATATTAAACATTGCGCTCTTATCACTAGATCAAAATAATATGACATTCACGATTGTAAATCTTATTTACTAAGAATGATCTATTACATTTATAAGCGGGATTGACCCTTCTTAACATTCATAGTCTAATAATAATAAATATGGATATTGTCGATAAATATTCTACCACTAAAAAGTAAGCCCAAGCCAAATAATGATTAGACTTCTCTCAATATCAAGTAGTAATATATTTGTCTTCTCATCAAATCTAGTTTTTCTTCCTTTATGTATAATCTTGTTTTTCATGATTTCATGTTCTAATTTAATTCAATTCTTCTTTGTTAGATGTCTCTTTTTTTCATATTCTATTCTATGGACTTGTGCATAAAAATTAAGCTTTTGTATCTCTTTTATAAACTAAAAAATCTCGAAAGTAAATTTCACGAGGCTCAAAACTTGGTGGATAATAAGCAACAAACGTCTCTATCTTTTCTCACTTAAATACATAATTTTTTATATGGTACTGTTGAATATTGCACTCTCATCAATCATCACTGAATAAAGGGAAAAGACATCATTTCTACCCCATAATATACAAGAATAGTCTAAGCCACTCATAAATTATATAAGTGACCTATTACACACTTTAACTATATAAAAGTGATATTATTACCTCCCCGCGACCCCCATTCTAAGGCGCGTGTGTTACACTTATTTTAGGCGCGTCCAACTATTAAATAACAAAAGTAAATGGCTAAAAACATTAAGGGAAAAGGGATCGTTTACACCCCAAACTATAGTTGAAAAGTCGAATCCACACCTAAACTATATAAGTGACCTATTCTACATCTTAACTATAAAAAATGATACTTTTTACTGACGTGGTGCTGACGTGGCATTGCGTGTAAAACACTACGCCACATGCAAGTGGTGGTAGCCTTACAGGGTTAAATAGTATCACTTTTTATAGTTTAGGTGTGCAATAGGTTACTAGTATAGTTTAGGTGTGCCTTCGACTTTTAGGATATAGTTTGGGGTGAAAACAATGTAATTTCTATCATGTGACTATGATTGTAAATCATATTTAAGAAATATAATCTATTACATTTTTTAAGGGATATTTTTTGCCCTTCTTGAAATTCAAGATCTAACAATAATAACTATGAATTCCATCACTAAAACGTAAGCCTGGATGTACTTTTTTACTAATAGACGTAGTTATCAAAAAAAAAAACTTTAGTTAACATCTAGAGTTATCTAAAAATCTTTTACCAATTATTCTAAAACTTTAAAAATTTAAAATCTCTCACTATCTTTAGAAAACCCTTTTCTACTTCTAATATACTTCTATTGTATTGGTACTTTTAACACTTTCAAATTCTTTTAGAAAATAATATCTTCATTCTGTTCACTATTTTTCTTTTAAAAATAGAAAAGCGTTTTCTACTTCTAAAATAGTTCATTGTAATGACACTTTTAACATATTTTCAAATCTCTCTCTCTCTCTCTATATATATATAAAGGAGACATTGTACGCTGCTGATGTGGCATGCCTCAATGAAAAAGTATATATTGAAAAAGCAATTCAAACCTCTTCAACAAGACGACGACGTCGTTTTCCCTTGGCACAATTGATTCTACTAAGACTAAACTGGGTAGATGAGATCACCGAGAAAGAATTTGCTACTAGTTTGCAGCAACACAGTGCAACATCCTTCCTTGTAGCTCCGTCCTCATCTTCTAAATACACAACAATAGACTCCCTTGTAAACACAAGAAGAACAAGGCCCTGCAACCCCAAATCCAGTATCAAACTAAACTATCAAGAAGGGAAATGAAGCGCACAGAAATATAGATGACAAACCTTGAAATTAAAATGAGCAACGGTCCTCAAAACAAGTTGAACTAGCACAGAACCACTCAATTCTGGTACTTGGGGGGTAACCGTTGTAATATGCCCTCGACTCATTGAAGCTGATTGTCTTGGCATTGAATGATGAGATCTTGAAAGGATTGCTGAGATACATTTAAGCAGCCGATTCTAGATGGTCGGCAACAAAGTGGAATGCTAAGACACAGAAAATACATATGTTACCCTTGAGCAACACCACACAAAAGAACTAATTCATGAAAGTTCTACGCAAACTCAGTGAGAACCTTTCAGTTATTTGCTCCAACGCTTCCACCAGAGTCAGGGAAAGCCCAGAAGAAACATAGAATCCAAGAGACCACGAACATGAGGCTCCATGGTTGGTCCCATTGCTTTAGCAATATTTCCAACACATGTTAGCGCCTCAAGTAAGGGCCTGCCTCTACGGGGAGCAATCTGAGAGAAACATATTTCACCTGTCACGATTATTGCTCGCGTATTTACATGTTATAGAAAGAACATACAATCCAAAGGTGGAATGCTGTGACACAGAAAATAGATATGTTACCCTTAAGCAACACCTCACAAAAGAACCCGTTCATTACATTTCTGCTCAAACTCAGAGAGAACCTTTCAGTTATTTATAACTTTTTTTTACATTGGGAACAGAAAAATATAACTTGCCAATTGAAAGAGTTGAAACAGTACAGTTATACAAGTATATCTGTAATGACATATATAGCATACCGCATCACGCAAGTGAGAGGTTATTGTCGGCAAATAGTTAATGAGTTCACCATCCAGAGCAGCAACTGTCTCCCCAAGAGCGATGAACCCACTGGCACGTTCTATAGGTATTTTAAGGACATAAAGTATATGATTCATGCATATCTGTAGAAGTAAAATCAACAAACTTGAGTTCACAGTAGTCAACATTGAAGATGCAAATCTCATTCATCCAGATTCTACAGTTAGTAAAAGTAGATTAAATCATTAAAATAAAATCAAATATCACAAACCGTTAAATAATTAGTCATAAATCGATCACGCAGGAAATGGGCAATCCGAGGAAGTAGAGAAGTTATGCTGAGGCGAACTAGGCGATATCGGTGCTCCAGATATCTTAGAACAATTTCAGCAACTTCCCTGTATCTTGACATCATGAACTCTCCTGTGTTCCTGCACATTTTGATGATAAATTTGCTCTTATCTATCATTTATTATATCACAAGCAGATAGATAATCCTGGGTCCAATTCCCATAGCATATGACTTGAGGATATTACATTATTCTTTGTGAAGGAGACACAAACCAAAAGCATATAAATCCATGAAACTAAAGTAGTGATGGAACCATACTAGCATAACTGCATACATGGCAATACAGAAAAGAAAAAATTGCCCTCAAATAGCTTGAAGAGGTACCTTGACCACCACCCTCTTCATGCAGCCATCCATCACCTAAGAATCTGTCTTTCAACCCCACTAGCACCTCATAATAAGACAAACCACACCATCACAAACCAACAACTATCCTAGAAACCTTCTCAACATAGAAAGTTTTCCCCCTTTTTTCCAAAAAATATTTTCAAAACATTGTTTGGTTATACATTGGAATAATTTTTTGGTTAGGTTTTGAAGATGAGTTTTTCAAGTTTGAAATCAGTAATTTTTTTCCACTTATAGAGCTTCAACTTCTTGTAAGTGAAATCTGCAACAAGTTTCAATCGAATGCACATCATCTATTCTACCAAGGTCATTAATCAACTTTGAGAAATAAGAAACCGCTTCTTATTTACAGAAAAGAACGTAGCTTTACCGTCGGATAAGGTGATTGAAGTCCTTACGAGATTATTTCTTTCCACCAAGATTTTCTTTTTCTGGGATTAAGCAATCTTGGAAGAAGCAAAAATCGTCAGAGACATGAAATTCTTGGAACCCTTTGCAGGTGATTTCAGTTTCGCCGCTTTGGATTCATTCTCCTTCTCATCAAAACTCTATGAAAAAAAAGAAGAACCCAACTTTCCTTTCCTAGAATTAAACACCATTCTTGTCAAATCTGCAAAAAAAACAAGAAAACAACAAAGTAAATCAAGAAATTTTGCAACAAATTTTTGACATTTCAAATCAAGAAAATTGAGTAAAACAATGGGAAAATGGAAATTACCAGCAGGGCTATTAGCTCAGGGTTGAATCCTCTGTGGGTCGCAAGAATTGAAGGCCACGAAAACGGGTTGCCGTTGAAGCTTCTTCTAGGTGTAGAATTGTTTTTTTCGAAGGTTCTTGGATGAGGTGGAAAGGATCTTATAGAGAGTGGATAAGGAGACTTGTTATTAGAAGAAACCACCATTGATGATAATGTTGTATACCAAGAAAGGTAAGCGAATCGTCGAATCGTCCAAGGAGACCAAACAAGCAAATGGAAATAATGCAAATTGAGAGAAAGGAAACTTTAGATATTACCAAAAAAAAGTTATACATGGGGTAAAAAATATTTTCTCAATCATAGCAATTACTAATATATGTAATTGTAATTAATTAGATATCTAAAGTAAATGATACTTCCTTTTGGTCAGTGCACTTTTATTTATCGGATGTAGTAACAATACGTATTCTTTTTTATTTGTCTAATTTAAAAATCAAGAGATAATTTATCAATAATTTATAATTTGAGTTTGTTATATTAACTATAGTTATTTTTCAAAGTATAAATGCTATTATATTCAAGTAATAATATAATAAAATGGTCATTTTATTTCTTGTTGTGTTAAGTCAATACTAGATAAATAAAATAGATCGAAGAAACAAGTAACATGTATAGCAGGTTGGTACAAAACTATCATTACACTATCATATTCATATCATCATGTACTTACTATGTGAACTTTTATCTATTAGACTATTACAAACAACTTATTTAATAAGGTCACAACATTAAGAATTTGAAATTAGAATAGTTGCAGCTTAAACGTGCCTTTACATCAAGTTTGATGATTTCGATATTCTTTTTTTGCAATTTTCATCAAAATTCAAGTTCTTTTATTTCATTTTCTTGATTAAGAAATCTCAAAAGTAAATGCTACGAGGTTCGAAAGTCGATGAATAGTAAGCGAATGTCTTTATCTTTTCTCACTTAAATATTTTTCTTGCACATGCTACTGCTTCATATTCTGCGATGTGGTTACATATTAAACATTGCGCTCTTATCACTAGATCAAAATAATATGACATTCACGATTGAAAATCTTATTTACTAAGAATGATCTATTACATTTGTAAGCGGGATTGTCCCTTCTTAACATTCACAGTCTAATAATAATATTTATGGATATTGTCGATAAATATTCTACCACTAAAAAGTAAGCCAAAGCCAAATAATGATAAGACTTCTCTCAATATCAAGTAGTAATATATTTGCCTTCTCATCAAATCTAGTTTTTCTTCCTTTATGTATAATCTTGTTTTTCATGATTTCATGTTCCAATTTAATTCAATTCTTCTTTGTTAGATGTCTCTTTTTTTCATATTCTATTCTATGGACTTGTGCATAAAAATTAAGCTTTTGTGTCTCTTTTATAAACTAAAAAATCTCAAAAGTAAATTTCACGAGGCTCGAAACTTGGTGGATAATAAGCAACAAACGTCTCTATCTTTTGTCACTTAAATACATAATATTTTATATGGTACCATTGAATATTGCACTCTCATCAATCATCACTAAATAAAGGGAAAAGACATCATTTCCACCCCAAACTATATAAGAAAAGTCTAAGCCACACATAAATTATATAAGTGACCTACTACACACCTTAACTATATAAAAGTGATATTATTACCTCCCCATGACCCCCATTCTAAGGTGCGCGTGTTACACTTATTTTAGGCGCGTCCAGCCTATTAAATAACAATAGTAAATGGCTAAAAACATTAAGGAAAAAGGCATCGTTTCCACCCCAAACTATAGTCGAAAAGTCGAATCCACACCTATACTATATAAGTGATCTATTACACACCTTAACTATAAAAAAAATGATACTTTTTACTGACAAGGCAGCGCGTGTAAAACACTACACCACATGCAAGTGGTGGTAGCCTGACAGGACATAAATAGTTTCACTTTTTTATTGTTTAGGTGTGTAATAGGTCACTAGTATAGTTTAAGTGTGTCTTCGACTTTTTGGATATAGTTTGGGGTGAAAACGATGTATTTTCTATCATGTGACTATGATTGTAAATCATATTTAAGAAAAATAATCTATTACATTTTTTAAGGGATATTTTTTGCCCTTCTTGAAATTCAAGATCTAACAATAATAACTATGAATTTCATCACTAAAACGTAAGTCTGGATGTACTTTTTTACTAATAGACGTAGTTATCAAGAAAAAATTTAGTTAACATCTAGAGTTATCTAAAAATCTTTTACCAATTATTCTAAAACTTTAAAAATTTAAAATCTCTCACTATCTTTAGAAAACCCTTTTCTACTTCTGATATACTTCTATTGTATTGGTACTTTTAAAAGTTTCAAATTCTTTTAGAAAATAATGTCTTCATTCTGTTCACTATTTTTCTTTTAAAAATAGAAAAAACTTTTCTACTTCTAAAATAGTTCATTGTAGTGACACTTTTAACATATTTTCAAATATCTCTCTCTATATATATATATAAAGGAGACATTGTAGGCTGCTGATGTGGCATGCCTCAATGAAAAAGTATTTATCTTTTTCTGGTTTTTTTGAATTTTTTTCACTATTATTTAATTAAATGGACAATTAAACTAATTAATAAAGAACATTTATATTTTAATATTTACTTGCTATTACCATTACAACTTTTGATATTCTTTATTGAAAAAGTATGCTGATGTAGCATGCCTCAATGTTTATGAATACTAGGATGACAAACATATTCATGATAGAAGGTTTGATGGTATGGTTAGAGACGATGAGTTTGATAGAATAGAATGGTGTTTTTAACCTATTTTTGATATTGAATTTTATACAATAGAGTAAACAAAAATATTTATGAGAATTCTATTCTCTTCCTCTTCTATTTTTCTAGCGCTACATTATAATTATGAAAATTTTATTCTCGCATTCTCTTTTTCTAGGTCTACTTTATATGGTACTTCCCATGATGAATTTATAAGTTGTATATGGAAGAGGAGAAAATTTTGTATAAAATTTGGAGTAAAAATTGGGATTTTACTTTATATTTATGAGAATTCTATTCTCTTCTTCTCTTTTTCTAGGGCTACTTTATATGATATTTTTTATAATATATTTATAAGTTATATATGAGGGAAGAGAATATTTTGCATCAAAATTTTGGAGTAAAAATAAAAATTTTATAAATTTTTGACAAAAAATTAAGACAAATGAAATAATGAAAATGGGAAAAAACATGAAAAAAATAAATAAAAGAATATGAATAAGTTTTACTTTGTATTCATCATTTACGTTCACGTGGTTAAGATTTATGTTCTATTAATAAGTATTCTTCATACATTTTTTAAAATTTTATTGCTTTTCAATTTATTATTTTATTCTTGTATTCTTAAATTAAGAAAATCATTTATCTCAAATATTTCAGTTTTAGATTTTTGGAATCATTCTTTATATTAGAATTTAAATTATTGCATAAAAAAATATCTTTTCTTAAAAAATCTTTTATCTTACATTTTTTTAAGGAAATTGTTGTAATCAATGTAGTACCTATTGCAATTAAAAAGGTAAGAATCAATAGTAATAATCATTGATAAATAAATATTAAATTATAAAAAATTATGATATTTAATGATATTTATCATATCATGCATTATACATAGTAGTTACATAAGGTAAGTATCAATAGTAATAATTGTTGGTATTTAAAAGATAAATTTCACTATAAATAAATATTAAAATGTAAAAAATCATGATATTTTATAAGTGCAAATATTTAAATTGAAATATTTATGTTCTCTTATTATATATTTTTTCCATCTCAAAATAATTGACATGTACTGATTTTGCATAACTTTTAATGGATAATTAAGTTGAAGTGTGATTTGATTAATATATATTTTTGTTAATTCTTTAACCCTTATCTATAAAGAAATTAAAAAACTATAAATAGCAGATGAAGTAAAAATAGTAGGTGGCAATTTAAAGAGGCTATTGAGAAGGTAAAGATTGATTTTGAGGAGAATGAAAAAATGAATAATGTTTAAAATGAAAAAAAGAAAAATGAAATGAGAGAAGATAGAAAACTAAGAAAGGAAACAAAATAAATTTTATAAAATTTCTAATTCTGATTTCATAATCTTTGTCCATTGTGAATTATGGCCAAGATTTTTGGAGATGAAATCCCAAAAGAAGATACAAAAGAATGCAGTAAAATTAGAAGATAAATAATATATATATATATATATATATATATATATATATATATATATATAGGGATAATTACACAACTTAGCCAATATTGACTTCTAATTACCTTATTTAGCCTAATTTCAATTAATTACAATTCATAACCTTCTCTTGCCTATTAATTTTTTCATAATTACAATTAATATTCTCTCCCATTAATTTTTTTCTCTATTTTTGATTACATTTTTTTTTTCCTTTTTTCAGTTTTTTCCTTCCTTTTTTCTTTTCCTATTTTCTTTTCGTTTTCTCTTTCTTTCTTTTTTTTTTCCAATTTTTTCATTTTTTTCTCTTTTTATTTTCCTCCTTTTTTGTTTTTTTCTCTATTTTCTATTACTCTTTTTTAAAAAAAAAAAAATCTTCAATTTTTCTTTTCTTTATTTTTTTTCTGTTTTCTCTTTCTTCTTTCTTTTTTCAATTTTTTCTTTTTTGTTCTCTTTTTTTCATTTTGTCTTTCCTTTTTTTTTCCTTTTTCAGTTTTTTCCTCCCCCCCCCCTATTTCTTTTTCTCCTTGTTTTTTTTTAAAAATTTTTTTGTTTTCTTTTTTTCTTTTGTATTTTTTTTCTCCTTTTTTTCCTCTCTATTATCTATTACTTTTTTTTTCTTTTTTCTATTTTTTTCTTCATTTTTTATTTTGCTTTTTTGTTCTTTTCCTTCTTTCTTTATTTAATTTTTTTTTGTTGTTTTTGCATTTGGTCTTTTTTTCTTTTCTTTTTCTTCTTTTCCTTTTTATATTTTCCATCTCAAAATAATAGGCATGTACAGATTTTGCATAACTTTTAATGAATAATTAAGTAAAAGTGTGATTTGATTAATATATATTTTTGTTAATTCTTTAACCCTTATCTATAAAGAAATTAAAAAATTATAAATAGAAGATGGAGTAAAAATAGTAAGTGGCAATTTAAAGAGGTTATTGAGAAGGTAAAGATTGATTTTGAGGAAATGAAATACAAATACAAAACAGTTCTTTAAAATACAAGTGCGAATTATATAAAATACAAATGATGGTGCGAACTAACAAATACAAATACAAGTGCGAACTATTAAATACAAATGATGGTGCGAACTAATCCAACCCTTTATGCTATTCAGAGAGAAAAGCCTTTGCATTTGATGCACAAAGCTATCTAGTTTCTTTTTCTATGCTGAAAATCCAACCCTTGAAGATCCTTTTTACATCACCAGACCAGTTCAGTACAAAAGCACCGACAACAAAAAAGAAAGAGTACCACCAGATAAACATCAATTTCCCCTTGCCTAAACCTCCATTATAGTTCAATTGTGACAAAGTATAGTGTGTAATGTAAATAGAAATCAAACGTGACAAAAAAAAAGATTGTTCTGGATTTTGGGAAGGTAATACAAATATGTTACAAATTATGAAAAAGAATGTAAGCAAATGACACTGGAAAATACTTTATCGAGTAATGGGTTCAAGAAAGAGATAAAGGTATCAAATGATTTACAACATACTCTACAAATACTAATTGCCAATGAAAGCAATTTAGGAGATTTTGGAATGGAGGAAGTAATTAACATGTGCAAACTTGGGACTAAATCGACCAATGAAAAGAAAGTAGGACAACTTGTGGGATGAAGGGAGTAAGTAACATATACTAAACTTGGGACTCAGTCCAGGCATGCATCCCAAAATTAGTACACCAAGAGAGATACTTACAACCTATTCAAGAAAAGGGGATAAATAGTCTGAGAGATTGATAGCATCCACAAACTCTGGCACGTGAACTTGTTATCTGAAAGTTGTACAGATATGGGTAGAGATCACCTAGGTAAAAATCTCTTACTTTAAACATGTTCATTGTTTACTTTCGGATAATTAAAATTCATTCTTTTTGTGTGTGTGTTTATTTGTAATATTTTACTGTGTTAGGAGGAGTGATCTGGGATTGCTTACATTAGGAGGAATTGATTTTTCGAGGAAAAGACTATTAAGTAAAAAGGAGGAGGAAACTTCAAAAAATGTATGTGTAAACTCTAGTTTTGTTGTTGTTTTATGAGAACAAATTTGTATAAGATTAAAAAAGAATCATATCGTAATCAAGTGAATATGATGAATTAACCGTATGTTTTTAATTCAGGATTCAAAGCATGTTATTTATGCACAATTGTACCTTTTTCTAGATAACTTGGGTTCAATAACAAATACTTATTCTAGTAGTACTATTTTTAAATCTGGATTTTTTTTTTGATTTATGTAAAATTTCTTCTGAAGTATTTTTGCTTGCACGTGTAATTAATGGAATTAGGATCTTGAGGCAAAGGTGGATTATGTGAGTCAGCTATCAGATGTTGATAAGGCAAAGGTGGATTATACGAGTCAGCTACTAGATGATGTCTTTCTTCAATTCTGTCACGTATGACAATTAAAGATGCTGTTAAGAACAGCATTTTATCTACAAGGTGGAGATATCTGGTGGCTTCTATGCTTACATTACAGTTCAGCCTTGACATGTTTGGCGTTAACTATTTAGGTCCTACATGTCAGCCTTACTATCAAAAAAATTCTTAGAAGTAGTAAATAAGTTTTTGCAACTTTATTTGGGTCGTAAAGTGGTTGAACTTGAAATGAACACTTTCATTCAGAGAAAGTTTTCTAGTGAATTTGGCCAATTGATGCATTCTGTTTCAAAATTAGGTGTTGAAAGATTACATCTCAACTTTAGCTGTGGCAAAATTCCTACCTCAAAATACATTAACCTTCACCACAACACATTTTTTGAATTTTCCCTTGAGCTTCTCTCTCAAGCATCCTCCTTGAAATCCTTGTTTTTAAGTGTTTGCGTTGTACAACCTAGTGTCACACTCCGTCTTAACTCCCTCAATACCCTTTTCTTGATGGGCGTTCTGTTAGAAACGAGACAACTTGAGGGTATTTTTCCTCGTGTTTGAACCTTAATCAGTTAATCATAAAATATTGCAATCTTTCATATAAGCTATGCATCTCTGGTATAGTAACATCTATTCTTTTTGCTGATTCTGGAGGATTGGAAGAGATTGATCTTCAGGCTACAAAACTGCATGAGTTTGAGTGTTTTTTTAATAACAGAGTAAGATTTTACTTTTCTTCCATTCCTATGTTGGAACATGTAAAAATTAGTCTTCACGAAGATGCTTCAATGCCATACATATTTGGTCAATTTGCAGCTCAGGTTAAATTTTTAATAGTCACCTCTTGGAATACTCAGGTATTTGATGATTTCTTGGCTTGTCAAATTCCTTTGGTATTTGTCTTTTGAACACCCTAATCACTTGAAGTATTCCTTTTTGTTAGGTAACACACTTCCCAACAGAGATGCAGATATTTAGAAACCCTAGGATGTTAGTCTTGCTATTTGAAAGCACGTACAACTTTGACATAGTCAAAGTTTCTCCTGTCTTAGACACCTATCCTTTTCTTCAATCTCTGCAAATATTGGTGAGTTATCTATATTTATATTCTTCTTCTCTTTTTTGGATATTCTTTGCTTGATCTTAGATATTGATGACTTGAACATTTATTGAATCTAAAAGTGCATATTTCCCTCCCCAAGCATGCATGATATTCTAGTCATTCTCAACATTCACTCATTTCCACGTTCTGTCAATACAACTCGCACTAGTAAAGTTCTATTAATTGCCAATTACCTTCATCCATGAGACATAACACCTTTCACTACTTAGTTGGTGTAGGAACCGATCAAGATGTTTAATCCGACTAATAATTTGGTCTGCTATAAGAGAGTCATTCATTTTCTTTCCGGCAAGAGAGATTATATAAGCATTTCACTTTTCAGAATTGGACATCATAATTTGTTAATAATATGATTTATGAATATTTGAAAACTCAATTAGTCATATGTTTATTCCAAAAGAAATGTATTAAACATGGAGATGTAGATATCTAATGTGGAGAATTTTTGGTCCACTTTATTTTTTGTTCATGCAAAATATAATGGAATAATTAGGTTTCAAAAACCTCTTGTTTATGTCATTCTTGGTTTGAAGATGCACCTTTCAATTTCTTAACTCCAGCTGTCTAATTCAAAAAGCATTATAGATACTGATTGCAGGATGGTTAACTAGATAAGTCAATAGTTGTATTCAATTAGCAATATATATGTTAATTTATTCTTGTTGTGATCTCAGCAACACAAGACATATAGGAAAAAGGCAAGAGGAAGTCCCATAAGTGTGCAGTACATCCTATATTTTACTGCTCACCTAATGGATATTCTTTCTAATGTTTGCATATGTTCATGGTGCCAGGGTTCTGGAATGATGGCTGAGGATAACTCCAATGAACTAGCAAGTCTAGTAACTAGTGTGAAGAATGACTCAATGGCTGAGGATAACACCAATGAACTAGTAAGTCCAGTGACTAGCGTGAAGAATGACTCTATGGATGAGGATAACATCGATGAAATAGTGAGTCCAGTAACTAGCGTGAAAAATGACTCTGCTGGAAGTAAGCCAGATAAAATCAGCACAATAAAACCGAGATCTATGAGTAATGGAAACTAGGTTCTTCCCTACTATCGCAGCTCCTCCTCTACTTCATCTTACAATGTAGGCAATACAAAAAGGCAATCCACTGGGAAGTTGAATGCTCCTGATAACGGACAAGATGTTATTCCTCATTATTCAAGAGCTTCCACTGGTTCTTTCCATGACTTCTGTAAATATGGCAGGAAACATTCCTCTGAAGCAAATCCATGGCATTCTCTATCAAAAAGAAAGAACAAACTTCCTGCTGATGAGCAGAGTCCTGCACGAACCTTGGTGGGGGAGGAAAAAAGGGGGACTTTGGTCAAGCAAAAGCTTTCCACTCCTCCTGGAAGTGTACTGGGAGAGAAAAGGAAGGTGACAGGAGTTGAGTAAAAGCCTTCCACTTCTCCAAGGAGTATGCTGGGAGAGGCGAAGAAGAGGACCGTGGTCATGCAAAATACTTCCACTACTTCAAGGAGTAACCAAAGTTATGCAAAGAAGGGGATTTTGGTCAAGAAAAATCTTTCCACTCCTCCTGTGAATTTGCTGGAAGAGGGAAAGAAGGTAAATGAGGTCTATCAAAAGCCTTCAGCACCTCAGGAGTGTTTACTCGAAGATGAAAAGGAGGTCACTATGGTTGAGAAAAAACCTTTTTCTCCTCAAGGTTGTATGGAGAGAGGGATAGATGAGGTGATTGTGGTTGAGCAAAAGCTTTCTACTCCTCCAGGGAGTATGCTGGTAGAGGGAAAGAAACAGGCCGTGGTCAATCAAAGGCCATCTGCTCCTCCAAGGAGTATTCTAGGATAGGGAAAAAAGTTGAATGTGGTCGATCGAAGGCCTTCTCCCAAGGTTCACTCTCTTGACCCCCCTGAAATAAAAAAAGAAAAAGATACTGCTGCCACCAAAAAGTGCACTCTCTGAAATTAGATTCCTCAAGTGACAAGATGCCAGAGACATAAAAGGAAATGAAATCTTCATCTAAGATCTTAGGAGGTGTAGATGCAGCAGGCAATAAAGACAGTGTTGGTAATTATAGAAAACAAATAATTGCGCCTAAAGTATCTACAGAAAAATCTTTGAAGACGCCAACTCTTTCATCTCCTCCAAAATCTTCCTTTGTTAAACCTTTGATCTTGAGGGTAAGAAGCAATAAAATCTTAAAACTGCTGGCTTCTCTGAAGGACCAGAACAAGATGCGGAGAGATGGGACAAACAAACTGAACCCTGAAATAGTTCGTGAGAAAACTTTACGTACTCCTAGAGTCAAAGCATCACCAAAGTCTTCATCCCATTTACAATCACGTCCGTTATCTAATGAAAAAGATAAAAAGGAAGTTGTTAAGCCTGTAGACAGTGCATTGGGTAAATATACCTCTAGCAGCAAAAAGCTGTTACACATAGCAGAAGAAAAAACTGTTGGGAAAAATCAGAAAAGGACATTGAGAAAAGGTAAGACAGGTTGTTCTAATGATAATAGTTCTTCGGCGGTGAAACTGAAGTTCAGGAGGGGCAAGATAGTTGATCTCTAGCAAGAAACCAGCAACCCTATGAGGCTGACATCTAGATGGGGACGACATGTGGGTGAAAACCAGGACAGCAATATAAGAAAGAGAATCTTTAAAAAGAAAAGAGTTGATGGTGACAAAAGTAATACCATCCCTATCTCTGGAAAAATTGTTTTGAGGCATCAGGATGTGCAAGAAAAGAAAGATGTGCAGGGTTTATTGAATAATGTGATTGAAGAGACGGCGAGTAAGCTTGTTGAAACCGGGAAGAGCAAGGTTAAAGCTTTGATGGGAGCTTTTGAGACAGTGATTTCCCTCCACAATAAACCTTCTGCTATCACAGTCTCTTGATTAACTAATAGAATTTTATAACAAATAGGAGCAATTGCAAATATAGTGGTTGATATAGCTTTTCTGACCTGGTTTACATATGTTTGTCCTATTTCTCATTCCGACTCATCTTCTAAATGATTTCTTGATGCTTGCCGGTTCTATTCTCATGATTGAATAAATTCAATTTCTTCTGGGTGCGTTTACTTTTAATTGGGAGATAAAGTCGCGCAAGACTACAATTTCTTTTTCACTTATGGAGATTGTGATAGTGACATTAAATCAGTGGATGTTTGGATGTAGACATTCTAATGTTAGGCTGGTTTCAAAGTGGACATATATTGTTGTTGGACTCATTTACGAGGGATTTGTTCATACTTTCTGTTGAATAAACGCATTGAAGAAGGCACATCATGTGGAAATACCATCCAAAAAAGAGTTTTGGCTGTGGTACTGGTTTTACATTGTGCTTGTATACTATTTTCTTTAGTTGTTCTGTAAAGGGATCTGTCTCTTGACTGTCAATCAAATATAAATATTGTAACCACCTAAACAAGTAACAATATTTATGTGCATCTTTTATTCAGGTAACTCAAAACATCTTATAATAAGTCCCTTTGTTGGAATATTGTACGTTTTAGCTTAAAGAAGCCACTGCAGTTTGTTAGACTTAGATACATGTACCTTCATGGCTCTACCTATCAACCATAACATCCATCTAAAGTTGAGTCACTCCAAGTACTTGTGTTAAAAGTTATTTTTTAAGTTTCCTTACTCCAATTTGTCATTGAAAGCTCACACATTTTATCATGCAACAAACTTCCGCTCAACTAAATCTGAGACTCTTATCGAAGATGGCTAGATGTACTAATGAAAACAGTCATAAAAGTTTTAGTTTGCATAAACTCATATATAGTGTCATTGGCCATACAAGTATTCGAGGTAAGTTCTCATATCACAATATAATAAAATATCTAGTTGGAAGAAGATGGTTAGAAGTTCTACATTCGAGAGTATGATTTAATCAAAAGAGTGTTAAGGGTTACATTTGTTTAACTTTTTAGGTGGGGACAAATAAGTTACGAGATCAAATTTCCTTAACTACGTTGTTCTATGAAAAGTTCATCAAAAAATGGAGTAGAAATAAAGCCAACAATCAGATCATGCAAAAGTTCATAGAAGCAAGGGTCAAGAAAAGTGTTATACACAAGCCACACGAAATCCTCAACTAATAAATGAAACTTCAACAAATGGAGGCAGCATGCAGAAAGTTTCACTAACAACATTATAACATCAACAAACTAATTAAAACATTAAAATCCTACAAATCACATGCACTTCAGTTAAAATCCTACTGAGACTGATTTGCTGAGAAGCAAAAGAGCAATTTTCCTTCAGTTGTCAATGCAGCAGTGACGTGACTTCCGAATCTTCATGGAGAAATTGACATGGCTTCTAATTCTGCTCGAGCATTTTACGGGGATGATGACTTCTTCTCCTCCACTTGCCTAAATTTCACAAGGAAAATATATAAGTAAGAGAATAGATCTTAGGTAGCCTCAAACATTCGATAATACCTGTTGGATCCACCAATTTAAGAGTAGATGCCTTGGATCAATAAATTTGCCACTAAAATGATCTTTTAGTATTTCTAAAATATGAGAAGGGGGAAGAGAAAAATAGATATACCACTGAACACTCCACCCTGTCTCACATTTTTCAATAACACGAAGGCATGCACGTAATGCCTCAATAGGTTTTTCTCGAACAACCAATGTTGGATCCCTCAGAGCAACCCAAATAGAATTCACAAACTTCGACACGTAAATATTGAAGACGGTTGAAGCATTTTCTGCCATTTCCTAAAATTTAAAGATAGGAGATTGAAACAGGGACATCATCAGCAAGTACTTAGCTCATATCTGGAATTCAATATGCTATGTGGTGGATTTATTTAAAATATTATAAGAATGACAACCACATTTCTATAGTATGAACTATTTCACTCTTCATTCGGTGATAACAGGAAAAAAAACACTAGTTAACCTTTAGGATACAATTTTAATAAATAGCTAATATTTGTATTCAGTTTTGGGAACACTTCTTCATTTTATCACTTAAAAGCCATGCGAGATGAAAGTCTCATGCACGGTTTTGAAAGAGAGAGAAAAGTGAGGAATCCTCTTTAGGTACCTTCTATAATAATGGAAAATCGAAGGGTGGAAAAGTTGGAGAAAGGAAAAGGGAGATTTTGTAGAATGGCGGTGAGAACAGTAGAATTTTCTAGGGTGGAGAGACAATAACCAAAAAAAGAAACTTCAATTCAAAGTTTCCCCATCATGTAAAGATGAAATAAACAAAACCCAGCTTTAAAATTTTTGCTTATAGAACAAATCATGAAGAAATATGCAAATTGTACCTTTAATATTAAGACTGCAGCAAAGTGACGATACTCAATTCTTTCACCACGAAGCCATTCTAGTGCAACTTTAACCTGAAAATACAAAAGAGTTGAGATCCTGATGTCAGACAATCAAGTATCTGAAGCATAAAAACGCTACACACCTGACGTTCTACTTCATCTACAGTCATTGCACCACCAGATCTATCTAGGTGACCAAGAACTTTACTAGCAAGGACTGAGATTTCAGGATCACGCTTTGTTTCAAAGGCAGCGCTCATGTATTTGGAGAATTTTGCCACTTTTGATGCATTTTCGTTGATGGTGACATCTATTAGCTCATCAATAGCCCTCAATGCTCCCATATTTTCAGAAACTTCATTACTATCAAGAAATGTAGTAATGAGTTCATACAGATGATCCATGAATCGAGCAAAAGCTTCTCCACTAAGATCACGAGCTTCTTCCTCTACAAGCCGCCTCAAGGTCAATGCAGCCCCATCCTACCATAGAGAATAAATAAGAATTGGCTTGGTTCAAAAGCAATTCAAGTTTTTGAAAGATAATTTTAGAAGAGGGAACTGGAAAGGATGGAAAGAGGCATAGATCGAGAGCATGCAAACTCAAACAACAAAAATAGTAAGACTGAGCAAAACAGAATATTAAATGATTAAGATAGAAATTCGCATCAGTATCAATATCAAGCAGCCAGTGCAAAAGACTGCTCTGCTAACCTTTGGTAGAAAAATGGAATAGGGAAAGTGAATGAAAACAAAAAAAAACAATTCTTGGTATTCACATTATTTTTCAAACCAAAAAGTTCACTAAGATGGTTGATATAAATTTAAAATCAGGACCTATCCATCTATCTTGATTCATGGAGAAGGAAAATAAATAAGTATAATTAGCAGGAGGCATATAGGAGAAGATTTGAATACAAAACAACAAACAGTTACTTCTATGTAGTGCCATGATTTCAAACTGGATTAGCCAACAAACTCCGTGTAATCCCACAAGCTGGTCTTTCTTCTTCCACACAAATCAAAAAATAAATAAATATGCCCAAAAATAAACTGTAGCATTCTGCTTTCTTTCTATTTTCAATCTTTTACATATACAAGATTTCAAATAACAGCATCCAACACTTCTTGAGAAACTGAGGACGGAAAAATCAAGAAAAGAGCTCAAGACATACTGTCAGCTAAAATCTTCCTT
This sequence comes from Capsicum baccatum var. pendulum, assembly GCA_030864225.1. NCBI lineage: Eukaryota > Viridiplantae > Streptophyta > Magnoliopsida > Solanales > Solanaceae > Capsicum > Capsicum baccatum. The sequence continues at coordinate 144,459,081 of CM061551.1, read as the reverse complement.
AATTTTTCGGCAATTCCTAAGAAAATCAAAATGAAGCACTAAATTTCTGATTCTACTCCCTCATTAATTCAACACCAAGATTTCCAAAACGACGACTAAAGAAGAATAAAGAGCTCAGATCAAGATTTCTTGAACTGTTCTAACTCCACTACTGTACAAAATTCAGCAAATGACTCCAAAAAAAAAAAACTTGAAAGAAGAAACGAAAAAAATCAAAAAAATTGAGGACGAAAAATCAAGAAAAGAACTCAAGATGTACCCTGAGCTAAAATCATGTCAGTCTTATGTCCTATAAATGTCTGGTTCCACTACCTCACCAATTCACCAACTCAATAAATCAAAATCTCCTGAACTGTTCTAACTCCACAAATGATCTTAACAAATTCAACAAAAAATCAAGAACCTTAGAATCTACTTTGATTTTCATCAATTCCTAAGAAAATCAAAATCAATCACTAAATTTCTATTTCCACTTACTCAAGAATTCAACAAATGTAACAACGCCCAAAAAAAAAAAGAACACAAAGAGTAGATAACAATACAGAGGTCACATCAAGATTCCCTAAGCTACTCGAACTCCAGATCTTTAAAATCCAACAAACGACTCCCAAAAAATAAAAGTTGAAAGAAATGGAAGAACCTTAGGTTTGCTTCTAGTACATAGGTCAGCAAGAACTATATTAAGAGCATCAATATTTCCGGCACCGATTGTTACAACTGGATAGTGGATCGCCTAAGAGCTGCTACCCATGTTTCTTATTCACACTTCTATCTACACGAAAACCTAACACAATGGACAGAACGTTGTTATTGTAATGATGATTGTAATTTTTGTATTTTTTAACATGAGGCTCCATGGTTGGTCCCTACAGTATCAGATCCTGGGAATTTCCTCACTTGTACTGAGTCTGCTTGCTGGTCAGTTCTCTACGTGAAGAGAAGAAGTGATAAAACTTTGCATCCAGTAGCAGTCCCAAGTAAGAAATTTGCCACACACCATGTTGTCAAAGAGAAGCATTCCTCTCAAAATTGTCCAATAAAGGTTGATGTTGCAGGAGCGAGTCGTCCGTCTGAGATGAGCATCTTTCAAATAAGTTCATCTCATAGCAATAAATATCCCAAATTAGAGGTTGATGAGTCTCAGAGCATTGAGAAGAAACCTAGAAAAAGTAACAGGAGAGAATCCTTGGCTGCATCTGAGTTCTCAATGGGTTCACCTTCATATGGAAGTTTCACTACATATGAGAGGATTCCTGCCAAGCATGTGAGTGTATTTAACTTGTCATATTCTATCTTCTTTGAACATAAACAGTCCTTTTTGAATAGCCAAATCTATTCTCTTACTTATATATTTTCCTTGTGAAATTTAGGCAAGTGGAGGAGAAGAAGTCACACCTTTCAATACTTAGTTGGTGTTGGTACCGATCAAGATGTTTAATCCGACTAATAATTTGGTCTGCTATAAGAGGATCATTTATTTTTTTCCGGCAAGAGAGATTATATAAGCATTTCACTTTTCAGAATTGGACATCATGATTTGTTAATAATATGATTTATGAAGATTTGACAACTCAATTAGTTATATGTTTATTCCAAAAGAAATGTATCAAACATGGAGATGTAGATATCTAATGTGGAGAATTTTTGGTCCACCTTATTTTTTGTTCATGGAAATATAATGGAATAATTAGGTTTCAAAAACCTCTTGTTATATGTCTTTCTTGGTTTGAAGACGCACCTTTCAATTTCTTAACTCCAGCTATCTAATTCCAAAAGCATTATAGATACTGATTGCAACATGCTTAACTAGATAAGTCAATAGTTGTATTCAATTAGCAATATATATGTTAATTTATTCTCGTGGTGATCTCAGCAACACAAGACATATAGGAAAAAGGCAAGAGAAAGTACCATAAGTGTGCAGTACATCCTGTATTTTACTGCTCACCTAATGGAAATTCTTTCTAATGTTTACATATGTTCATAGTGCCAGGGTTCTTGAATGATGGCTGAGGATAACTCCGATGAACTAGCAAGTCCAGTAACTGGTGTGAAGAATGACTCTATGGCTGAGGATAACACCGATGAACTAGTAAGTCTAGTGACTAGTGTGAAGAATGACATTATGGCTGAGGATAACATCGATGAACTAGTGAGTCCAGTAACTAGCGTGAAGAATGACTCTGCTGGAAGTAAGCCAGATAAAATCAGCACAATAAAATCGAGATCTATGTGTATTGGAAACAATGCTTTTCCCTACTATCGCAGCTCCTCCTCTACTTCATCTTACAATGCAAGCAATACAAAAAGGCAATCAACTGGGAAGTTGAATGCTCCTAATAGCGGACAAGATGTTATTCCTCATTATCTGAGAGCTTCCACTGTTTCTTGTCATGACTTCTGTAACTATGGCAGGGAACATTCCTCTGGAGCAAAGCCATGGCATCCTCTATAAAAAAAAAAGAACAAAATTTCCTGCTGATGAGCAGAGTCCTGCACGGACCTTGGTGGGAGAGGCAAAAAAGAGGAATTTGGTCAAGCAAAAGCTTTTCACTCCTCCTGTAAGTGTGCTGGGAGAGAAAAAGAAGGTGACAGGAGTTGAGCAAAAGCCTTCCACTTCTCTAGGGAGTATGCTGGGAGAGGCGTAGAAGAGGACCGTGGTCATGCAAATGACTTCCAGTACTTCAGGAAGTAACCAGAGTGATTCAAAAAAGGGGATTTTGGTCAAGCAAAAGCTTTCCACTCCTCTTGTGAATATGCTAGAAGAGGGAAAAAAGGTAAATGAGGTCTATCAAAAGCCTTCAGCACCTCAGGAGAATATACTCAAAGATGAAAAGGAGGTCACGATGGTTGAGAAAAAACCTTTTTATCCTCCAAGTTGCATGGAGGGAGGGATAGATGAGGTGACTGTGGTTGAGCAAAAGCTTTCTACTCCCCAGGGAGTATGCTGGTAGAGGGAAAGAAATAGGCCGTGGTCAATCAAAGGACATTTGCTCCTCCAGGGAGTATTTTAGGATAGGGAAAGAATTTGAATGTGGTCGATCGAAGGCCTTGTCCTAAGGTTCACTCTCTTGAACCCTCTGAAATAAAAAAAGAAAAATATACTGCTGCTACCAAAGAGTGTTCACTCTCTGAAATTGGATTCCTTGAGTGACAAGATGCCAGAGACAGAAAAGAAAATGAAATCTTCATCTAAGATCTTAGGAGGTGTAGATGCAGGAGGAAAGAAAGACAGTGTTCGTAATTATAAAAAACAAATAATTGCACCTAAAGTATCTACAGAAAAATCTTTGAAAATGCCAACTCTTTCATCTCCTCCAAAATCTTCCTCTGTTAAACCTTTGATCTTGAGGGTAAGAAGAAATAAAATCTTAAAACTGCTGGCTCCACTGAAGGACCAGAACAAGATACGGAGAGATGGGACAAACAAACTGAACCCTGAAATGGTTCCTGAGAAAACTTTACGTACTCCCAAAGTGAAAGCATCACCAAATTCTTCATCCCATTTACAATCACGTCCGTTGTCTAATGAAGAAGATAAAAAGGAAGTTGTTAAGCTTGCAGACAGTGCATTGGGTACATACACCTCTAGTAGCAAAAAGCTGTTGCACATAGCAGAAGCAGAAACTGTTGGGAAAAATCATAAAAAGACATTCAGAAAAGGTAAGACAGGTGTTTCTAATGATAATAATACTTCGGCAGTGAATCTGAAGTTCAGGAGGGGTAAGATAGTTGATCTCCAGCAAAAAACCAGCAGCCCTAGGAGGCTGACATTTAGATGGGGACGACATGTGGGTGAAAGCCAGGACAGCAATACAAGAAAGAGAATCTTTAAAAAGAAAGGAGTTGATGGTGACAAAAGTAATACCATCCCTATCTCTGGAAAAATTATTTTGAGGCATCAGGATGTGTAAGAAAATAAAGATGTGTAGGGTTTGTTGAATAATGTGATTGAAGAGACGACGAGTAAGCTTGTTGAAACCGGGAAGAGCAAGGTTAAAGCTTTTGAGACAGTGATTTCCCTTCACAATAAACCTTCTACTGTCATAGTTTCTTAATTAAATAACAGAATTTTATAACAAATAGGAGCAATTGCAAATATAGTGGTTGATATAGCTTTTCTGACCTAGTTTACATATGTTTGTCCTGTTTCTCATTCCGACTCATCTTCTTAACGATTTCTTGATGCTTGTCGGTTCTGTTCTCATGATTGAATAAATTCAATTTCTTCTAGGTGCATTTACTTTGAATTGGGAGATAAAGTTGCGCAAGACTACAATTTCTTTTTCACTTATGGAGGTTGTGGTAGTTACATTAAATTAGTAGGTGTTTGGATGTAGACATTCTAATGTTAGGATGGTTGATCAGTGGACATATATTGTTGCTGGATTCATTTACGAGGGATTTGTTCATACTTTCTGTTGAATAAACGCATTGAAGAAGGCACATCATGTGGAAATACCATCCAAAAAAGAGTTTTGGCTATGGTACTGGTTTTACATTGTGCTTGTATACTATTTTCTTTAGTTGTTCTGTAAAGGGATCTGTCTCTTGACTATAAAATTTATTGCTTTTTTCTCTGTCATACAATACAATAAGATATAAGTAACAATCAAATGTAAATATTGTAACCACCTAAACAAGTAACAATATTTATGTGCATCTTTTATTCAGGTAACTCAAAACAGCTTATAATAAGTCCCTTTGTTGGAATATTGTACGTTTTAGCTTAAAGAAGCCACTGCAGTTTGTTAGACTTAGATACATGTACCTTCATGGCTCCACTTATCAACCATAACATCTAGCTAAAGTTGACTCACTCCATGTGTAGAAAGTTATTTTTTAAGTTTCCTTACTCCAATTTGTCATTGAAAGCTCACACATTTTATCATGCAACTAATTTCCGCTCAACTAAATCTGAGACTCTTATCGAAGATGGCTAGAAGTACTAATGAAAACGGTCATAAAAGTTTTAGTTCACATAAACTCAAAAATAGTGTCATTGGCCATACAAGTATTCAAGGTAAGTTCTCATATCACAATATAATAAAATATCTAGTTGGAAGAAGATGGTTAGAAGTTCTACATTCGAGAGTATGATTTAATAAAAAGTGTTAAGGGTTACATTTGTTTAACTTTTAAGGTGGGGGGACAAATAAGTTACGAGATCAAATTTCCTTAACTACGTTGTACTATGAAAAGTTCATCAAAAAATGGAGTAGAAACGAAGCCAACAATCAGTTCATGCAAAAGTTCATAGAAGCAAGGGTCAAGCAAAGTGCTATACACAAGCCACACGAAATCCTCAACTAATAAATTAAACTTCAACAAACGGAGGCAACATGTAGAAAGTTTCACTAACAACATTATAACATCAGCAAACTAATTAAAACATTAAAATCCTACAAATCACACTTGAATCACTTCAGTTAAAATTCTACTAAGACTGATTTGCTGAGAAACAAAAGACCAAATTTCCTTCAATTGTCAATGCAATAGTGATGCCACTTCAGAATCTTCATGGAGAAATTGACATGGCTTCTAATTCTGCTCGAGCGTCTTATGGGGTTGATGACTTCTTCTTCTCCTCTTGCCCAAATTTCACAAGGAAAATATATAAGTAAGAGAATTGATACAAGTGAGATGACCGCCTTAGCTTTCGATGATATTATTCAAAGTCACTACATGAAGAATCACGCTTTGGTCCCATGGAGGGCACGGGATCATACTTGTAGAGGCTATTTTAAGCATGCCATCAAATAAACCCGTGTGTGGAAGATTGCTTTGAGCCTTGAAGACTAGAGGACTCACGGGTTTGGACCACATTTGATGGTTTATGATTTTGGTCCCTTTTATTAAGGTCATTTTGGTCACTTATCCTCATGGTCATTTTGGTCTTTTAGCCTTGTCTAAATTACACTCCATTGCCACCCACCTCATTAAGGGCATTGGAGTCATTTTATCTTTATTTTGTAATATACTATATATAGTCTATTTTAGGTCATTTCTCTTTATTTAATGAATGATGAATATTTGAAAGACTTTCCCTCTTTGGAGAGTGCAACACCTTAGTATAATTCTTAGTTAGGGCTTGGAAAAGTCATCCTTTAGTATAGGGCTTGGAAAAGCCAATATTGTTCTTTGCTTGGAAACGGTGGATCTTGAGGTGAGTGATTCCCTTGGCAGTCACTGTAAGAGTGTGGTGTTGTTGTTAAATTAATTAGAGGTTTAGTGTTTGAATCACACTTTGTTCCTAAGTCTTGTAACAAATCTATATTTCACTATCTATCCTTTTACTTTTATAATCTTGTTATTGTTTTTAGTGGACTGTTTTTTTGTCTTGTTGAATCCAAAATTTTTTGTTCTTGTTGTCATATTGTTCTTCAAGATTTGTGGCTGTTTTGGGTGTTAAATTCACCTTTTTTTCTTGTATTCTTGTTGTATTTGTCGAATCTGAGTGAGGTCTCCATTTGGTCCACGATTTGTTGTGATTTGTGGACTGTTTTGGAGGGTGTATTGGACTGTTTTGTGGCTGTTTCGTGTTCCTCTTGTTTGTCTTGTATCATTTGGTATCAAAGCCATCTTTGATTTTGTTCTAACAAGATTAATTTTGGGCTTGAGACTTGAAAAACACACACAAAAAAAAAACTATAAACTGAAATTTTCAGAAAATAGCAATCTGTCCACTTTGTGTTCTTGGCCGAAAATTGTTCTCTTGTTGTGTCTTGGCCGATATTTTTAGTTGCCTTAAAGTTTTTCTAGAATTAGTATTGTTCTTCACTAACACTTTGAGTCTATATCTTGATTTGAGCCTTTGTTGTTGATGCTATTATTGTGAACTTGGACTTGGCCTATTGTTGTTGGTGTTGTTGTTGTGGATTCAAGACTTGAACGTGTGATGTATTGTTGGTTCAAGTTTGAACGTGTATTTTGGGGATTGTTTTGTGGATTTTAAGCTTGAATAGGTGGTGTTGTTTGGGAGGTCCAACTTGCAGGTTAGAACTTCGAGACTCAAAATTTGTGTTCTTGATGTTCTTAGTGTTCTTCACCATCTCTATATTTTGTTGAAGAAAAAGTGGTTGTTGATTCTATAAGTTGAAGAAAGAGAGTGTGAATTAATGTTAGTCTTGCAAGACATAAATCCAAGATTTAAGGTGTAAGACTTGTGGCTCAAAGACTTTTCCTTCACACTCAAAAACTTACAACCACTTCCAACAACCTTCCATGTTTTGAGGATCTTGTTTTAAGGAAAGTGTACAACAAAGTCAAGTCTTCTCTTCTTGGAATTGGAAGGGGATTACAAGACTTATATTTCCCTCCTAAAACCAAATCCACCATTCCCAACTTACAAATTGATCAAGAATTCCAATTTTGGAAAATAAATTTGGTACGACCACAACCAATACGTGGCTGCCACATCACGTTTTACTGTTCACATGACAAATTTTGGCTCAAATTGTAGATTCTTAGTTTCATTTTGTTGTCTCCTAGTTTCATGTCTTGATTCTAGAATTAATTAACAACTAGTAATCACCTACTAAGTTGTAGATTAATTGTTGAATCCATTTCTTTCATGTATTTTCTCGTTTCTAACTCATCGTAACTTTTTTGTTTCAAGTTTTTAAGTAAATTTTATTTTGTGTCTTGAGTCGATCAAACAAGAATCTATTCCGGTCGCCAAGTAGAATTGACATCTTATTGACTACCGGAGTATAAACAACTTTCAATATTCGCCGCTTCAATTGTGAGAATCACAAAGGTTAGTATATACGAGTGTTGGTAAGAAAGCTTTACTACTAATATTATTTGTTCATTGTGTAGGTACAAAGGTGATATTAGGGGAGCATGTCTTTGATAATCGGGGATTATTATGACTAGGACATGGGAGACTATGATTGTAGTGAAAGGTTTTATGGCTACGAAGTTGAGGGAGATTGTGGGGGCTATAAAAATAGCCATGATCAAAACTTGGGCAGATTTGAGGGTCTCGGATTTAGGAGAGAAAATGACGGGAATGATGGCCTAGTGCTTATGGTGAATTTGGAGATGATGTAAGACCTCGTGATGGTTCTTATGATGAAGTTGGGACATGTGAGGAGTCTTATACTTCCCACTCTGAACCTACATTTGGTGTTAGGTATAACCCTTTCATTCGCAAAGCTTATGAGAGCTATGATGAGAGTACGCATGCGGAGTGTGAAAGATCATATTCTTCACCTTGTAGTACTTTTTATCAAGGTCGACATGGTGTGATTGGTTATACTATCTATAGTAGAGGTCTTCCCATGAGAAAAAAAGCTTAAGAATCTCCAAAACCGATGGGTACTCATGTGCCTTACAATGTTGATCCAAGGAGGAGTGTACATTCTGGAAAAGTGACTATTTGTGGGATACCGGGCTGCCTTATGGTGTTGAATGATAGGTACTATGGAAACTACATTCTTCTGTCCATGGTTGACTACTTGGGGTTATTTCGAGAGCCTTTACTTGTTCCATACTACTTGGGCGAGTTCAAGGTTACCGAGAGGGTAAAAGTTGTCTTCTCCCAATTTGATTACCATGAGGAGGTGTGGTGCGATGTTTTTTCCTTAACCTACGGTCATATGAGCTTGGGTGACGATTGGTTTGCATGACATCAAATTCCTAACGTGCAAAATTGTCCTAATATTGTAAGAGACCAATGGGAAAATCGCCTCATAACGTACTTTCTACCCAAACCGCAAAGAGAAATGCTTACCTACTCCAATCCAATTTATGATGAGAGACAAAAGATTGAGAGGAGTAAGGAAGTGCAAGGTGGTAATCTGAGAGTGGAAAAAGGAGAGGATATGTGGAGTGAAGTGAGGGGATTGCCACCAAACCGTGCTAACATTGGCTATCCTTCTATTTCTAAGGACATTTGTGTAGGTACTAACATGGCAAGCGAAGGCGAACAATGCCAAAAGGAAGTTGTTTCCCAAGCTTGTGGAGGACCTTTACCTCACGGTAAGGAAGAGTCTACTCAAGATCTTAAAGGTAAAATAGCTAACTCTTACACTTTAGTGCATGTGAATGGCAACTGTGTGGGTAGTAAGCCATTGAGTGTGAGTAGTAGCTTACTTATTTATGAGTCTAATGATTCCTTGTATCTTGTTGATGATGTATATATTGTGAGTTTGGATACACTAGTTGATCCTATTGATGACGAAATTGACTCTTCTTGTAAGATCAATTTATGTCTATCTAGTGTTGAAGCTTATATGTTTAACAGAAGTACATTATCTTGTGTAATTGGTGTTGATCAACTTATTTGTGAAAATTTTCCCCCACTTGAGTATGTGTGTGATGTGCTTAATAGGACTCAAGTGAGTGAAGTATTTGAAAATGTTGGCCAACAAAGTAGGAGTGAACCCGAGATCTCTTCTTGGGGTAATCTTGTGTTTAGATCATCCTTGAAACTTGTTATTGATCATTTAGAGTGTGAGGAACTTGCTTATTACAAATCTGTCCGTGAGGTAGATCACACTCTCTTTAGGTGTAATGTCTTGTTTGAAGATGATTTAAACACTTCTAATAAAGCTAGTGATGAAAATGATGGTATAGCTTGCCTTGGAAGCTATAGCCTATATGCTAACCCACTTTGGTGTGACAACATTCCTCCTAAAGATGGAAATCTCTTCTTGGAAGATGAGAGTACTCTCAGGAGTAAGGAATGTGTAGTTGCGGAAGCTACTTCTTCTTACTTTGTGTGACTTAATTTTTTAGAGTAATCATGGTTATTATTGGGAAACTAGTAGGGAGTACACACATGAGGGCACCTTGGTAGAAGTCGATTTGAGTGATACCTTTCTCTAGTCTCTATTTACTTTGGATGATATGAATGCTATTATAGAGAGTATGTCGTTTATTTTGGGAGTAGACCACGAAAAAGTGGAGTACTGTCTAGACCCGTGTCTATGGCCACTTTTCCCAGTTGACCCCGGTGCCAAATGTAGAAATGGTGATGTTGGTGGACCCAACTTGTTGTTTGGTCTACATGACAAGCAAAGTATCACTCTTGGTGTATCCCATAACCAAATCCTTTGTACATCTTTCATTGAGTTTTTAATACTCACTTAAAAGGATTCTTGATTATACTTCAAGTATGTACCCCCTTGGCGTGATGATGTTTATTATTGTGCTAACCCTAACCCTCATTCCATGAGGATGTTGTGCTTGTTTGTCCTTTCTCTTGTTTTTCAAGGTACAAATTCGAGGTTGAATCCTTTTCAAGAAGGGGAGGATGATACAAGTGAAATGACCGCCTTAGCTTTCGATGATATTATTCAAAGTCACTACGTGAAGAATCAAGCTTTGGTCCCATGGAGGGCACGGGATCATACTTGTAGGGGCTATTTTGATCATGCTATCAAACAAACCCGTGTGTGGAAGATTGCTTAGAGCCTTGAAGACTAGAGGACTCACGGGTTTGGACCATATTTGATGGTTCACGATTTTGGCCCCTTTTATTAAGGTCATTTTGGTCACTTAGACTCAAGTTCATTTTGGTCTTTTAGCCTTGTCTAAATAACACTCCATTGCCACCCACCTCATTAAGGGCATTGGAGTCATTTTATCTTTATTTTGTAATATACTATATATAGTCTATTTTAGGTCATTTCTCTATAGCTAATGAATGATGAACATTTGAAAGACTTATTCTCTCTTTGGAGAGTGCAACACCTTAGTATAGTTCTTAGTTAGGGCATGGAAAAGTCATCTTTTAGTATAGGGCTTGGAAAAGCCAATATTGTTCTTTGCTTGGAAACGGTGGATCTTGAGGTAAGTGATTCCCTTGGTGGTCAACATAAGAGTGTGGTGTTTTTGTTACATTAATTAGGGGTTTAGTGTTTGAATCACACTTTGTTCCTAAGTCTTGTAACAAATCTATATCTCACTATCTATCCTTTTATGCTTGTAATCTTGTTATTGTTTCTAGTGGACTGTTTTTGTGTCTTGTTGAATCCGAAAATTTGTATTCTTGTTGTCATCTTGTTATTCACGATTTTTGGCTGTTTTGGGTGTTAAATACACCTTTGTTTCTTGTATTCTTGTTGTATTTGTCGAATCCGAGTGAGGTCTCCATTTGGTCCACAATTTGTTATGATTTGTAGATTGTTTTGGAGGGTGTATTGAACTGTTTTGTGGCTGTTTCGTGTTCCTCTTGTTTGTCTTGTATGAAGAATAGATTTGGCTATTCAAAAAGGATTGTTTATGTTCAAAGAAGATAGAATATACCAAGTTAAATACACTCACATGTTTGGCAGGAATCCTCTCATATGTAGTGAAACTTCCATATGAAGGTGAACCCATTGAGAACTCAGATGCAGCCAAGGATTCTCTCCTGTTACTCTTTCTAGGTTTCTTCTCAATGCTCTGATCCTCATCATCCTCTGATTTGGGATATTTCATTCTATAAGATGAACTTATTTGAAAGATACTCATCTCAGACGGACGACTCGCTCCTGCGACATCGACCTGTGTTGGCCAATTTTGAGAGGAATGCTTCTCTTTAACAACATGGTGTGTGGCAAATTTCTTACTTGAGACTGCTACTGGATGCAAAGTCTTATCACTTCTTCTCTTCACGTACAGAACTGTACCAACAAGCAGACTCAGTACAAGTGAGGAAATTCCCAAGATCTGATATGCACCAACATTATCTTCATCATGTCTTATTGGAGACTCCATCATTTCCAAAGGTTGGGCTTCTTCAACAGCAAAAATTTCTTTCACTATACTTTCAGGATTGTCAATCATCGACTCAAGTGCATTATCAGCAATGAAAGATTGGGATTCAGCCAACTCAACCTCAACATTAGAAGTTGTAAGCCCTTGGTCCAAATCCCTTTCTGAACTATCAGATTGATTCCTCTTAGCTGGGACAACAGAAACATTTTTAGTCTCCACCAAATCATGCTTTCCTTTTTCTACATCCTTTTCTAAGCTATCAGCCCCATTTACCTCGGCTAATTGAATTGCGGAAGCTTCTTCAATATCCAACACATCCACTCCTTCAATTTCAACTTCCCCACCATCATCTAAATCAGCATCCATTTGAAATTCTTTCTCATCTGGCTCGGTTTCAGATTCTTCATCCTCTTCTAACTCAATTGGTTCAAACTTTTTATCCAATTTCTCACTACCAGTACTGCCTTTCAAATATCCGTGATATATATTGCTACTCTCTTCTATAGCAGTCAAGTTCATGAATTTAATTGGATGCACATCATCTATTCTACCAAGGTCATTAATCAACTTTGAGAAATAAGAAACCGCTTCTTATTTGCAGAAAAGAACGTATCTTTACCATCGGATAAGGTGATTGAAGTCCTTACGGGATCATTTCTTTCCACCAAGATTTTCTTTTATGGGATTGAGCAATCTTGGAAGACGTGGAAATCGTCAGAGACATGAAATTCTTGGAACCCTTTTCCGGTGATTTCAGTTTCGCCGCTTTGGATTCATTCTCCTTCTCATCAAAACCCTATGACAAAGAAGAAGAACCCAACTCTCCTTTCCCAAAATTAGACACCATTCTTGTTGAATCTCAAAAAAACAAGAAAACAACAAAGTAAATCAAGAATTCTTGCAACAAATTTTTGACATTTCAAATCAAGAAAATTGAGTAAAACAACGGGAAAACTATAATTACTAGATGGGCTATTAGCTCAGGGTTGAATCCTCTATGGGTCGCAAGAATCGAAGGCTGCGAAAAAGGGTTGTCGTTGAAGCTTCTTCTGGGTGTAGAATTGTTGTTTTCGGAGGTTCTTGGATGAGGTGGAAAGGATCTTATAGAGAGTGGAGAAGGAGACTTGTTATTAGAAGAAACCACCATTGATGACAATGTTGTATACCAAGAAAGGCAAGCGAATCGTCGAATCGTCCAGGGAGACCAAACAAGCAAATGGAAATAATGCAAATTGAGAGAAAGGAAACTTTAGATATTACCAAAAAAAATCTATATATGGGGTGAAAAATATTTACTCAATCATAGCAATTACTAATATATGTAATTGCAATTAATTAGATATCTAAAGTAAATGATACTTCCTTTTGGTCAGTGCACTTTTATTTATCGGATGTAGTAGCAATAGGTATTATTTTTGTCTAATTTAAAAATCAAGAGATAATTTATCAATAATTTCTAATTTGAGTTTGTTATATTAACTATAGTTATTTTTCAAAGTATAAATGCTATTATATTCAAGTAATAATATAATAAAATGGTCATTTTATTTCCTGTTGTGTTAAGTCAATACTAGATAAATAAAATAGATCGAAGGAATAAGTAACATGTATAGCAGGTTGGTACAAAACTATCATTACACTATCATATTCATATCATCATGTACTTACTATGTGAACTTTTATCTATTAGACTATTACAAACAACTTATTTAATAATGTCACAACATCAAGAATTTGAAATTAGAATAGTTGCAGCTTAAACATGCCTTTACATCAAGTTCGATGATTTCGCTATTCTTGTTTTGCAATGTTCATCAAAATTCAAGTTCTTTTATTTCATTTTCTTGATTAAGAAATCTCAAAAGTAAATGTTGCGAGGTTCGAAATTCGGTGAATAGTGAGCCAATGTCTTTATCTTTTCTCACTTAAATATTTTTTTTGCACATGCTAATGCTTCATATTCTGCCATGTGGTTACATATTAAACATTGTGCTCTTATCACTAGATCAAAATAATATGACATTCACGATTGTAAATCTTATTTACTAAGAATGATCTATTACATTTGTAAGCGGGATTGACCCTTCTTAATATTCACAGTCTAATAGTAATAATTATGGATATTGTCGATAAATATTCTACCACTAAAAAGTAATCCCAATCCAAATAATGATAAGACTTCTCTCAATATCAAGTAGTAATATATTTGCCTTCTCATCAGATCTAGTTTTTCTTCCTTTATGTATAATCTTATTTTTCATGATTTCATGTTCTAATTTAATTCAATTCTTTTGTGTTAGATATCTTTTTTTTTTCATATTCTATTCTATTGACTTGTGCATCAAAATTAAGCTTTTGTGTCTCTTTTATAAACTAAAAAATTTCGAAAGTAAATTTTAACCTATTTTTTATATTGAATTGTATACAATAGAGTAAACAAAAATATTTATGAGAAATCTATTCTCTTCCTCTTCTATTTTTCTAGGGCTACATTATAATTATGAAAATTTTATTCTCGCATTCTCTTTTTCTAGGTCTACTTTATATGATACTTCCCATGATGAATTTATAAGTTGTATATGGAAGAGGAGAAATTTTTGTATAAAATTTGGAGTAAAAATTGGGATTTTACTTTATATTTATGAGAATTTTATTCTCTTCTTCTCTTTTTCTAGGGCTACTTTATATGATATTTTTTATAATATATTTATAAGTTATATATGAGAGAAGAGAAGATTTTGCATCAAAATTTTGGAGTAAAAATGAAAATTTTATAAATTTTTGACAAAAAATTAAGACAAATGAAATAATGAAAATGGGCAAAAACATAAAAAAAAAATATGAATAAGTTTTACTTTGTATTCATTATTTATGTTCACGTGGTTAAGATTTATGTTCTATTAATAAGTATTCTTCATACATTTTTTAAAATTTTATTGCTTTTCAATTTATTTTTTTATTCTTATATTCTTAAATTAGTAAAATCATTTATCTCAAATATTTCAGTTTTAGATTTTTGGAATCATTCATTATATTAGAATTTAAATTATTGCATAAAAAAACATCTTTTCCTAAAATATCTTTTATCTTACATATTTTTAAGGAAATTTTTGTAATCAATGTAGTACCTATTGCTATTGAAAAGGTAAGAATCAATAGTAATAATTATTGATAAATAAATATTAAATTATAAAAAATTATGATATTTAATGATATCTATCATATCATGCATTATGCATAGTAGTTACATAAGGTAAGTATCAATAGTAATAATTGTTGGTATTTGAAAGATAAATTTCATTATAAATAATTATTAAAATGTAAAAAATCATGATATTTTATAAGTGCTAATATTTAAATTAAAATATTTATGTTCTCTTATTATATATTTTTTCCATCTCAAAATAATTGGCATGTACAAATTTTGCATAACTTTTAATGGATAATTAAGTAGAAGTGTGATTTGATTAATATATATTTTTGTTAATTCTTTAACCCTTATCTATAAAGAAATTAAAAAATTATAAATAGAAGATGAAGTAAAAATAGTAGATGGCAATTTAAAGAGGTTATTGAGAAGGTAAAGATTGATTTTGAGGAGAATGAAAAAATGAATAATGTTTAAAATGAAAAAAAGAAAAATGAAATGAGAGAAGATAGAAAACTAAGAAAGGAAACAAAATAAATATTATAAAATTTCTAATTCTGATTTCATAATCTTTGTCCATTGTGAATTATGGCCGAGATTTTTGGAGATAAAATCCCAAAAGAAGATACAAAAGAATGCAGTAAAATTAAAAGATAAATATAATATATATATATATATATATATATATATATATATATATATATATATTAAGATACAAAAATGAGAAAAAAAATTGGGATAATTACACAACTTAGCCAATATTGACTCCTAATTACCTTATTTAGCCTAATTTCAATTAATTACAATTCTTAACCTTCTCTTGCCTATTAATTTTTTCATAATTACAATTCATATTCTCTCCCATTAATTTTTTTCTCTATTTTCGATTACTTTTTTTTTCCTTTCTTTCAGTTTTTTCCTTCTTTTTTTTTTCCTATTTTCTTTTCGTTTTCTCTTTCTTTCTTTTTTTTTTTCCAATTTTTTCATTTTTTTCTTTTTATTTTTCTCCTTTTTTGTTTTTTTCTCTATTTTCTATTACTCTTTTAAAAAAAAAAAAATTCTTCAGTTTTTCTTTTCTTTATTTTTTTTGTTCTCTCTTTCTTCTTTCTTTTTTCAAGTTTTCCTTTTTTGTTGTCTTTTTTTCTTTTTGTCTTTCCTTTTTTTTTTTCCTTTTTCAGTTTTTTCCTTCTCCCCCGCCCCCCCCTCCTTTTTTTGTCTCTTTCTTTTCTTTTTAAAATTTTTTTGTTTTCTTTTTTTCTTTTGTATTTTTTTCTCCTTTTTTTCTCTCTATTATCTATTACTTTTTTTTCTTTTTTCTATTGTTTTCTTCATTTTTTATTTTCATTTTTTTTTATCTTTCTTCTTTCTTTATTTAATTTTTTTTTGGTTGTCGTTTTTGCATTTTGTCTTTTTGTCTTTTTTTTTCTTCTTTTCCTTTTTATTTTTTCCATCTCAAAATAATTGACATGTACAGATTTTGTATAACTTTGAATGAAAAATTAAGTAGAAGTGTGATTTGATTAATATATATTTTTGATAATTTTTTAACCCTTATCTATAAAGAAATTAAAAAAATATAAATAGAAGATGAAGTAAAAATAGTAGGTGACAATTTAAAGAGGTTATTGAGAAGATAAAGATTGATTTTGAAAAGAATGAAAAAATGAAAAATGTTTAAAATGCAAAAAAAAAATATGAGAGAAGATAGAAAACTAAGAAAGGAAACAAAATAAATTTTATAAAATTTCTAATTCTGATTTCATAATCTTTGTCCATTGTGAATTATAACCAAGATTTTTGGAGATGAAATCCCAAAAGAAGATACAAAAGAGTGCAGTAAAATTAGAAGATAAATATAGAATAATATATATATATATATATATATATATATATATATATATATATTAAAATAAAAAAATGAGAAAAAAAATTTGGGATAATTACACAACTTAGCTAATATTGACTCCTAATTATGTTATTTAGCCTAATTTCAATTAATTACAATTCATAACCTTCTCTTACCTATTAATTTTTTCATAATTACAATTCATAGTCTCTCCTATTAATTTTTTTCTCTATTTTCGATTACTTTTTTTTTTTTTTTCAGTTTTTTCCTTCCTTTTTTCTTTTCCTATTTTCTTTTCGTTTTCTCTTTCTTTCTTTTTTTTTTCCAATTTTTTAATTTTTTTCTCTTTTTATTTTCCTCCTTTTTTGTTTTTTTCTCTATTTTCTATTACTCTTTTTTTTAAAAAAAAATTCTTCAATTTTTCTTTTCTTTATTTTTTTTTCTGTTTTCTCTTTCTTCTTTCTTTTTTCAATTTTTCTTTTTTGTTGTCTTTTTTTCATTTTGTCTTTCCTTTTTTTTTTTTTTCCTTTTTTAGTTTTTTCCTTCTTCCTCCCCCCCCCCCCCCCTCTTTTTCTTTTTCTCTTTCTTTCTTTTTAAAATTTTTTTGTTCTCTTTTTTTCTTTTGTATTTTTTTCTCATTTTTTATATTGACTCCTAATTATCTTGTTTATCCTAATTTCAATTAATTACAATTCATAATCTTGTCTTGTCTATTAAGTTTGTCATAATTACAATTCAAAGTCTCTCCCATTGATTTTTTTCTCTATTTTTGATTACTTTTTTTTCGTTTTTTTCATTTTTTTCCTTCTTTTTTTCTTTTCCTTTTTTTTTTGTTTTCTCTTTCTTTTCTTATTCTATTTTTTTCTTTTGTATTTTTTCTTTTTATTTTTCTCCTTTTTGTTTTTTTCTCTATTTTCTATTACTCTTTTTTTTTTATATTTTTTCGTCAGTTTTTCTTTTCCTTTTTTTTGTTTTCTCTTTCTTCTTTCTTTTTTCAATTTTTTCTTTTTTGTTGTCTTTTTTTCATTTTATCTTTCCTTTTTTTTTCCTTCTTCTTTTTTCCCCCTTTTTTCTTTTTCTCCTTCTTTTATTTTTTAAATTTTTTTGTTTTCTTTTGTATTTTTTTCTCCTTTTTTTTCTCTCTCTATTATATATTACTTTTTTTTTGTTTTTTTCTCATTTTTTCTTTTCTTTTTTTGTTTTCTCTTTCTTATTTCTTTTTTCAATTTTTCTTTGGTTGTCTTTTTTGCATTTTTTCTTTTTTTCTTTTCTTTTTCTTGTTTTTCTTGTTATTTTTTCTCCTTCGATTTTTTTCCTTTGTTTTTTTCTTTATTTTCTACTACTCTTCTTCCTTTTTTTGTATTTTTTATTCTTTTTTTTTCTTTTCATTCTTTTCATTTGTGCGAACTAGTAAATATAAATACAAATGCGAATTATAAAATATAAATAGAGAGATGAATTATAACATATAAATACAAGTGGTAACTATAAAATACAAATAGAAATGCGAACTATAACATATAGATACAAGTGTGAACTATCATTTGTATTTTTTAATTATTGAAAAGGAATGATTGATTTTCTTTTTACTAATATTTATTTGTATTTATTTATATGAGATATATTTATTAATACAAATAAATACAATTCAAATTTTATAAAAATAAAATATGTATTTGTATTTTTAAAATCGTTGGTTTCATTTGTTTGTAATTGTATTTGTATCAAATGATATTTATTTATTTAGAAATATGAATAATAGTTTTGACATACAAATACAAAATGGTACATTTGTATCAAATGATACATTGCATATTTATATATTTTAGAATCAAGAAAGTACAATTAATACATTTACTTGTTTGTATACAAATACAAATGATTAAACAGCAAACTACAATATGCAATCAACTTACAAATACAAAATAATTCTTTAAAAATAAAAAGACATCCACGAAAATAGAATACAAATACAAATACAAATATAATCTAAATATACAAACACAATAAAATCATACTAAAAATATAATCTAATATAATATATAGTCAAATATAAAATACAAATACAAAATAGTTCTTTAAAATACAAGTGGGAATTATATAAAATACAAATGATGGTGCGAACTAACAAATACAAATACAAGTGCGAACCATAAAATACAAATGATGGTGCGAACTAATCCAACCCTCTATGCTATTCAGAGAGAAAAGCCTTTGCATCTGATGCACAAAGCTATCTAGTTTCTTTTTCTTTGTTGAAAATCCAACCCTTGAAGATCCTTTTTACATCACTAGACTAGTTCAGTACAGAAGCACCAACAATAAAAAAGAAAGAGTACCACCAGATAAACATCAATTTCCCCTTGCCTACCTCCATTATAGTTCAATTGTGACAAAGTATAGTGTGTAATGTAAATAGAAATCATACGTGACAAAAAAAAATTGTTCTGGATTTTGGGAAGGTAATAGAAATATGTTACAAATTATGAAAAAGAATGTAAACAAATGACACTGGAAAATACTTTATCAAGTAATGGGTTCAAGAAAAAGATAAAGGTATCAAATGATTTACAACATACTCTACAAATACTAATTACCAATGAAAGCAATTTAGGAGATTTTGGAATGGAGGAAGTAATTAACATGTGCAAACTTGGGACTAAATCGACCAATGAAAAGAAAGTAGGCCAACTTGTGGGATGAAGGGAGTAAGTAACATATGCTAAACTTGGGACCCATTCCAGACATGCATCCCAAAATTAGTACACCAAGAGATATACCTATAACCTATTTAAGAAAAGGGGATAAACCGTCTGAGAGATGGATAGCATCCACAAACTCTGGCACGTGAACTTGTTATCTGAAAGTTGTACAGATATGGGTAGAGATCACCTGGGTAAAAATATCTTATTTTAAATATGTTCATTCTTTACTTTTGGATAATTAAAATTCATTCTTTTTTTGTGTGTGTTTATTTGTAATATTTTACTGTGTCAAGAGGAGTGATTCTGGGATTGCTTACAGTGGGAGGAATTGAATTTTTAAGGAAAAGACTGTTAAGTAAAAAGGAGGAGGAAACTTCAACATATGTACGTGTAAACTTTAGTTTTGTTGTTGTTTTATGAGAACAAATTTGTATAAGATTAGAAAAGAATCATATCATAATCAAGTGAATATGATGAATTAATCGTATGCTTTTAATCCAGGAGTAAAAGCATGTTATTTATGCACAATTATACCTTTTTCTAGATAACTTGGGTTCAATAACAAATACTTATTCTAGTAGTACTATTTTTAAATCTGGATTTTCTTTTTTGATTTATGTAAAAAAATTTCTGAAGTATTTTTGCTTGCGCGTGTAATTAATGGAATTAGGATCTTGAGGCAAAGGTGGATTATGTGAGTCAGCTATAAGATGTTGATAAGGCAAAGGTGGATTATATGAGTCAACTACTAGATGACGTTTTGTCTTCAATTCTGTCACGTATGACAATTAAATATGCTGTTAAGACCATCATTTTGTCTACAAGGTGGAGATATCTGGTTGCTTCTATGCTTACATTACAGTTCAGCCTTGACATGTTTGGCGTTAACTATTTAGGTCCTACATGTCAGCCTTACTATCAGAAAAATTCTTGGAAGTAGTAAATCAGTTTTTACAACTTTATTTGGGTCATAAAGTGGTTGAACTTGAAATGAACACTTTCATTCAGAGAAAGTTTTCTAGTGAATTTGGCCAATTGATGCATTCTGTTTCAAAATTAGCTGTTGAAAGATTACATCTCAACTTTAGCTGTGGCAAAATTCCTACCTCAAAATACATTAACCTTTATCGCAACACATTTTTTGAATTTTCCCTTGAGCTTCTCTCTCAAGCATCTTCCTTGAAATCCTTGTTTTTGAGTGTTTGCATTGTACAACCAAGTGTCATACTCTTTCTCAACTCCCTCAAGACCCTTTTCTTGACGGGCGTTCTGTTAGAAATGGGACAACTTGAGGGTATTTGTCCTCGTGTTTGAACCTTAATCATTTAATCATAAACTATTGCAATATTCTGCATAAGCTATGCATCTCTGGTATAGTAACATCTGTTCTTTTAGCTGATTGTGGAGAATTGGAAGATATTGATCTTCAGGCTTCAAAACTGCATGAGTTTGAGTGTTTTTTTAATAACAGAGTAAGATTTTACTTTTGTTCCGTTCCTGTGTTGGAACATGTAAAAATTAATCTTCGCGGAGATGCTTCAATGCCATACATATTTGGTGAATTTGCAGCGAATTTACCTACTCAGGTTAAATCTTTAATAGTCACCGCTTGGAATACTCAGGTATTTGATGATTTCTTGGCTTGTCAAGTTCCTTTGGTATTTGTCTTTTGAACACCCTAATCACTTGAAGTATTCCTTTTTGTTAGGTAACACACTTCGTAACAGAGATGCAGATATTTAGAAACCCTAGGATGTTAGTCTTGCTATTTGAAAGCACGTACAACTTTGACATAGTCAAAGTTTCTCCTATCTTAGACGCCTGTCCTGTTCTTCAATCTCTGCAAATATTGGTGAGTTATCTATATTTATCTTCTTCTTCTATTTTTTGGATATTCTTTGCTTGATCTTAGATATTGATGACTTGAACATTTATTGAATCTAAAAGTTCATATTTCCCTCCCCAAGCATGCATGATATTCTAGTCATTCTCAACATTCACTCAATTCCATGTTCTGTCAATACAACTCGCACTAGTAAAGTTGAATTAATTACCAATTACCTTCATCCATGAGATATAACACCTTTCACTACTTAGTTGGTATAGGAACCGATCAAGATGTTTAATCCGACTAATAATTTGGTCTGCTATAAGAGAATCATTCATTTTCTTTTCGGCAAGGGAGATTATATAAGCATTTCACTTTTCAGAATCGGACATCATGATTTGTTAATAATATGATTTATGAAGATTTGACAACTTAATTAGTTATATGTTTATTCCAAAAGAAATGTATCAAACATGGAGATGTAGATATCTAATGTTGAGAATTTTTGGTCCACCTTATTTTTTGTTCATGGAAATATAATGGAATAATTAGGCTTCAAAAACCTCTTGTTATATGTCTTTCTTGGTTTGAAGACACACCTTTCAATTTCTTAACTCCAGCTATCTAATTCAAAAAGCATTATAGATACTGATTGCAGCATGATTAACTAGATAAGTCAATAGTTGTATTCAATTAGAAATATATATGTTAATTTATTCTCGTTGTGATCTCAGCAACACAAGACATATAGGCAAAAGGCAAGAGGAAGTCCCATAAGTGTGCAGTACATCCTGTATTTTACTGCTCACCTAATGGATATTCTTCCTAATATTTACATATGTTCATGGTGCCAGGGTTCTGGAATGATGGCTGAGGATAACTCCAATGAACTAGCAAGTCCAGTAACTAGTGTGAAAAATGACTCTATGGCTGAGGATAACACCGATGAACTAGTAAGTCCAGTGACTAGCGTGAAGAATGACTCTATGGATGAGGATAACATCGATGAACTAGTGAGTCCAGTAACTAGCGTGAAGAATGACTCTGCTGGAAGTAAGCAAAATAAAATCAGCACAATAAAACCGAGATCTATGAGTAATGGAAACAAGGTTCTTCCCTACTATCGCAGCTCCTCCTCTACTTCATCTTACAATGCAGGCAATACAAGAAGGAAATCCACTGGGAAGTTGAATGTTCCTGATAGCGGACAAGATGTTATTCCTCATTATCTAAGAGCTCCCACTGGTTCTTGCCATGACTTCTGTAAATATGGCAGGAAACATTCCTCTGAAGCAAAGCCATGACATCCTCTATCAAAAAGAAAGAACAAACTTCCTGCTGATGAGCAGAGTCCTGCACGGACCTTGGTGGGGGAGGCAAAAAAGGGGACTTTTGTCAAGAAAAAGCTTTTCACTCCTCCTGGGAGTGTGCTGGGAGAGAAAAATAAGGTGACAGGAGAGTGTACTCAAAGATGAAAAGGAGGTCACTATGGTTGAGCAAAAACCTTCTTCTCCTCCAGGTTGCATGGAGTGAGGGATAGATGAGGTGACTATGGTTGAGCAGAAGTCTTCAGCTTCTCTGGTGAGTATGCTAGGAGAGGGAGAAAATGTGACTGTGGTTGAGCAAAAGCTTTCTACTCCCCCAGGGAGTATGCTGGTAGAGGGAAAGAAAGAGGTCGTGGTCAATCAAAAGCCATCTGCTCCTCCAGGGAGTATGCTAGGACAGGGAAAGAAGTTGAATATGGTCGATCGAAGGCCTTCTCCTAAGATTCACTCTCTTGAACCCTCTGAAATAAAAAAGAAAAAGATACTTCTGACACCAAGGAGTGTTCACTCTTTAAAATTGGATTCCTCAAGTGACAAGATGCTAGAGACAGAAAAGAAAATGAAATCTTCATCTAAGATCTTAAGAGGTGTAGATGCAGGAGGCAAGAAAGACAGTGTTGCTAATTATAGAAAACAAATAATCGCACCTAAAGTATCTGCAGAGAAATATTTGAAGACGCCAAATTTTTCATCTCCTCCAAAATCTTCCAATGTTAAACCTTTGATCTTGAGGGTAAGAAGCAACAAAACCTTAAAACTGCTGGCTCCTCTGAAGGACCAGAACAAGATGCGGAGAGATGGGACAAACAAACTGAACCTTGAAATGGTTCCTGAGAAAACTTTACATACTCCTAAAGTGAAAGCATCACCAAAGTCTTCATCCCATTTACAATCACGTCCGTTGTCTAATGAAGAAGATAAATAGGAAGTTGTTAACTTTGCAGACAGTGCATTGGGTAAATACACCTCTTGCAGCAAAAAGCTGTTGCACATAGCAGAAGCAGAAACTATTGGGAAAAATCAAAAAAAGACATTGAGAAAAGGTAAGACAGGTTGTTCTAATGATAATAATTGTTCGTCAGTAAAACTGAATTTCAGGAGGGGCAAGATAGTTGATCTCCAGCAAGAAACCAGTAGCCCTAAGAGGCTGACATTTAGATGGGGACGACATGTGGGTGAAAGCCAGGACAACAATACAAGAAAAAGAATCTTTAAAAAGAAAGAAGTTGATGGTGACAAAAGTAATACTATCCCTATCTATGGAAAAATTGTTTTCAGGCATCAGGATGTGCAAGAAAAGAAAGATGTGCAGGGTTTGTTGAATAATGTGATTGAAGAGAAGGCGAGTAAGCTTGTTGAAACCGGGAAGAGCAAGGTTAAAGCTTTGGTGGGAGCTTTTGAGACAGTGATTTCCCTCCATAATAAACCTTCTGCTGTCACAATTTCTTGATTAACTAACAGAATTTTATAACAAATAGGAGCAATTGCAAATATAGCGGTTGATATAGCTTTTCTGACCTGGTTTACATATGTTTGTCCTATTTCTCATTCCGACTCATCTTCTTAACGATTTCTTGATGATTGCCAATTTTGTTCTCATGATTAAATAAATTCAATTTCTTCTGGGTGCATTTACTTTTAATTGGGAGATAAAGTCATGCAAAACTACAATTTATTTTTCACTTATGGAGGTTATGATAGTGACGTTAAATCAGTGGGTGTTTGGATATAGACATTCTAATGTTAAGCTGGTTGCTCAATGGACACATATTTTTGTTGGACTTATTTACGAGGGATTTGTTCATACTTTCTGTTGAATAAGCGCATTGAAGAAGGCACATCATGTGGAAATACCATCCAAAAAAGAGTTTTGGCTGTGGTACTGGTTTGACATTGTGCTTGTATACTATTTGCTTTAGTTGTTCTTTAAAGGTATCTATCTCTTGACTGTCAATCAAATATAAATATTGTAACCACCTAAACAAGTAACAATATTTATGTGCATCTTTTATTCAGGTCACTCAAAACAGCTTATAATAAGTCCCTTTGTTGGAATATTGTACGTTTTAGCTTAAAGAAGCCACTGCAGTTTGTTAGACTTAGATACATGTACCTTCATGGCTCCACCTATCAACCATAACATCCAGCTAAAGTTGATTCACTCCATGTACTTGTGTTAAAAGTTATTTTTTAAGTTTCCTTACTCCAATTTGTCATTGAAAGCTCACACATTTTATCATGCAACAAATTTCCGCTCAACTAAATCTGAGACTTTTATCGAAGATGGCTAGAAGTACTAATGAAAACGGTCATAAAAGTTTTAGTTCGCATAAACTCAGAAATAGTGTCATTGGACATACAAGTATTCGAGGTAAGTTCTCATATCACAATATAATAAAATATCTAGTTGGAAGAAGATGGTTAGAAGTTCTACATTCGAGAGTATGATTTAATCAAAAGAGTGCTAAGGGTTACATTTGTTTAACTTTTAAGGTGGGGACAAATAAGTTACGAGATCAAATTTCCTTAACATTTCCTCTACTCGACGCCTCGGGCCTTCACCACGAACATCCTCCGAGTACATGACATCTTGGGGCATTCCCCGGTGAATAAATATATACAGATACTTCGGGGCATTCCCCGGCCAAATTATACAATTGAATTTTTCGTACAATAAAGTAAAATGAATCACGCACATATTCAAATATTCCAATAAATTGTTATTTCCTAAAATTGACTACCCGGCCTACATTTGCCTATCCAAGTTCAACATATCACAATTCTATTGTGTTTAACATTATCCATGCATCAAAATTAATCAACATTCATTTTAGCAATTTTTAATTCCCACCCCCAATTTTATTTTTAACACAAAACTTCTACAATCACGATTACTATTTCAACAATCCATAATCACTATAAACTCAATATTAATCATTCACGTCACACACAATCGTAACTAACGAAATCAACAATCAATCAATACCAATAGTTATTCATCACCAATGAAGATCAAACTACACACGAATATCCAATTCGAAATAAGAAATATTGCAAATAATAAAATAGATGAGAGAAAGTGCAGAGTTGGACCTCGATTGAAGCTTTTATTGTGCCAAAATATGTGATCAAAAGACAAAGTTGGATCCAAAACTCTCGACTTGAACCTCGATAACCAACAAATCCAAACTCGATATCGAATTCAACCGGACAGATTTGGAAAACAACAAAAAGCCTCACATTGAATCAACCGCAAACCCAAATAGAAATCCAAAACAACCCAAGATCTCGAATTCGAATCCCCAAATCACCGATTTCCAACTAACCTTGTATGAGTCTCATTGGAATTGAAGAAACTGTCATCGTTTCAGCATTTCCCAAAATGAGATGGAGCTAGCTCGAATAGGTTGGCTGCTGGCATGGTATTGAGAGGAGAATGGGGGTGGAACAGCGGCTGGGACACTGATCGCAGCGATGGGGTCATTTGGTTGGTCGTCGGAGAAGGCGCTGGATGACGAAGGAGGCCGAATCTGAGCGGCGGATGGAGGAGCAGCCCGTGCTGGCCTTTGGAGGCGGCGCCATCCCTGGCTGGTCGACATTTGAGTGAAGGAAGAAGAGGATGAGAGTTGGAGCGGCTCCGCCGCCGATGCTGTTGTCATCGATGGGGAAGGCGGTGAGAGAGGTTTTTGAGAGAGAGAGTGGGAGTCCAGAGTGAGGGAGTGAGAGAGGGAGTTAGGCGGCTTCTCTTTTTTTTATATCCCTCCCTTCCGTGTTCCTTTTGTGTGTGTGTATATATGAGGTGAGGGTGGGGTAGTGGTGAGGTGGGGTAGAGTTTGTTAGGATAGGGTAGGTAGGTGTTGTTTTTTAATTGGGTGGGTTGTTAGAATATCAGGATAAAACAAAATTAGTTAGGGGGTTATTATTTTTGTCATTTTGTGGAGGGATTATCACACGGGTGAGGGTACACGGTAGGATAAGGTAAACAATAGGTAAAAACTATATCGGGGAGGGACGAAATTAGGTGTCTACATCATGCCCCCTTTGAATGTAAACACGAAGTGTTTTCAGACAAAGAAATAGACAGCAAGACCAAATTTTGACCCGACCATTATCCAAAGAAAGAAGCAAAAGGAAGAAGGACAATCGGGTTTTGACTTAAGACATCCCACCTACTCATATTATGAGAGGATCGAGTGACAAGTATCTCAACTTTTGGAAGGAGATGGACTATACCGAGTTGGAGAGTCGAGTGAGGTTCCATCGAGGTTCCGGTCCACGGCTCTGTCATTACATAAAAAAAATGAAAATTACAAGTTAAAACATAAATGAAATTACAAAAATCCTATATATACTGCTTCTATTGGTTTTTGACTCGACTTTCATCACCCTATTCTTCAGGCGGGCTCCTGACTTGTAATTTCTTTCCACTTG
The DNA here is from genome assembly GCA_030864225.1 of Capsicum baccatum var. pendulum. Lineage (NCBI taxonomy): Eukaryota > Viridiplantae > Streptophyta > Magnoliopsida > Solanales > Solanaceae > Capsicum > Capsicum baccatum. Next base: position 144,432,089 of record CM061551.1, on the reverse strand, counting down.
TTGCTTGGCTTTCATTTGCTTCGCTTGGTTACTTGACTTTTCATTTCTTCATCGTATTCTCCAGACGGGCTCCTGACTTGCTATTTCATCACTTTGTTGCTTGACTTTCATTTCTTTACTCTGTTCTCCAGGCGGGCTTCTGACTTGCTATTTCATCACCCTGTTCTTCAAGCGGGCTCCTGAAACCCAAAATTAAAAGTAGAATGAAAATTATCCCAAACAAGAATTATAATGAAGTAGTATTTCATTTTTGAAAGCGTTATCCCATTTTCCAGGAGGGTCCTGCACATAAAGTAAAATCCCATTTTTCAGGAGGGTCCTGAACAGAAAGTAAAATCTCATTTTTTTAGGAGGGTCCTGAACAGAAAGTAAAATCTCATTTTTCAGGAGTATCCTAAACATAAAGTAAAATCCCATTTTTCAGGAGGGTCCTGAACAGAAAGTAAAATTCCATTTTTCAGGAGGGTCTTGAACAGAAAGTAAAATCCCATTTTTCAGGAGGGTCCTGAACATAAAGTAAAATCCCATTTTTTCGGAGGGTCCTAAACATAAAGTAAAATCCCATTTTTCAGGAGGGTCCTGAACAGAAGTAAAATCCCATTCTTCAGGAGGTTCCTGAACAAAAAGTAAAGTCCCATTTTTCAGGAGGGTCCTGAACATAAAGTAAAATCCCATTTTTCAACAGAAAGTAAAATCACATTTTTCAGGAGGGTCCCGAATAGAAAGTAAAATCCCATTTTTCAGGAGGGTCCTGAACATAAAGTAAAATCTCATTTTTCAGGAGAGTCCTGAACATAAAGTAAAATCCTATTTTTTAGGAGGGTCCTGAACAGAAAGTAAAATCCTATTTTTCAGGAGGGTCCTGAACAGAAAGTAAAATCTCATTTTTTAGGAGGGTCCTAAACAGAAAGTAAAATCCCATTTTTCAGGAGGGTCCTGAACATAAAGTAAAATCCCATTCTTCAGGAGGGTCCTGAACAGATAGTAAAATCCCATTCTTCAGGAGGGTCCTGAATAGAAGTGAAATCCTATTGTTCAGGAGGGTCCTGAACAAAAAGTAAAATCCCATTCTTCGGGAGGGTCCTGAACAAAAAGTAAAATCCCATTTTTCAGGAGGGTCCTGAACATGAAGTAAAATCCCATTTTTCAGTAGGGTACTGAGCAGAAAGTAAAATTCCATTTTTCAGGAGGGTCCTGAACATAAAGTAAAATCTTACGGATGTGCATTTTCAATGGTAGCTGAATTAAGTGAAGCGAATTTGCCCCTATTTCAACAAAGAAAATTTGTCAGTTAAAAACTTAGCGGTGGCTTGCAGCTCTTGGCTTCTCAGGTATCTGCCCCAGCACTCACTCCTCTTATCTTTGTTCTAAATTGATAACACCTGCCTTGTCTTGCCGCATCATTGACCCGGATACAGATTTAGGGAAATGAGTTCTGACTCAAACAATGGGTTTCCATTTTACCATGCCCCTGAGGTGCACTCTTTTCCCAAATCTGAATGCTTCCACGAATCTAATAGCCTATCGATTGATAGACTTCCTTTGCTTCATGTTGAATTATAATAATATTTCATTCCAGTGCTGTTCCTCGGCTTTTCCTCGTATAATTGGAATGACTGGTAGTAAATTTTGAAATCCTTTCTCGCTTGTTTTGACACAGACTTGACATAAAATGTAAAGAAATGATGGTGACTTTTATTTTGATAAATGACATAAAAAGACAAAAAATATGAATATGTAAATGAAAGAAAAGGGCAATGTCCCAAATTCAAAATAAAACTTATCCGAATACAACAACCAACTCCAATAAGTATGACATGCATTTTGGATTGAGCTGCCTGATCTTCCTATCCAAACTCCCCATTTGTTGTTGAGTTCGTGCCTTTGCCGCTGAGCCTCTTCTTCAAATCCATTGGACTCATAAATCACATTCTATTGACGATATCTTGAAAGACTTTCGCCAACAAATCTCTTTCTTTTTACTTTTCACTTTTCTCTTGAACTCTCCATCGCCTTACGGTGCCCATGAGGGTTTTCAGTAATAAGACTCTCTCATTTTTATTTCTCTCCACTCACCATCTCCTTATGGTGCCTGCAACGGTTTTCACCAATAAGACTCTCTCATTTTCATTTCTCTCAACTCACCATCGCCTTATGATGCCCACGGGGGTTTTCACCAATAAGACTCTCATTTTTGTATTTCTTTCCTGATTTCTTATGCTAAGGGAGACGAGTGGTACCTCACAATGTATCATCATATCCATTGCATGCTTAGACTTAACATTATCAAAAATTGATCTGAAGGACTTTCTTTGTTGTAACTTGGCTTTTGGTTAAGGTTAGAAAAGATGGTAAGGGGCTTAAACGATACTTGAAGTGGGGGTGGGACTTACAACTTTTGGAATCGACTCAAACAACACATTGACTCATGCCCCAGTTTTGTTGACTGGGTGAATCTTAAATCTTTATTTGGTTAGAACGAGACCGAAATAGGGCAGCCTACGTATCTCACTCCCGAGAGAGGAAAATCAGGTCGGACGTAGTTCCATCAGCTTGTTCTTTGTTTTGATTTGATTTTGATTTTTTTTTGAACTCTTTCTTTTATTCTTATTTTCTTGACATTTATCTTTGACTCTATTTTGATTCCACAAGAGGGATATGAAAGAAAAATAAAACGAAGCTCAAACGGGTAAACAAAGGATGACACCATGATTGGATAAAAGAATAAAATGCCTTCATCATATCAATCTTCAAGAATGCAAGTACTAAACATGCAATAAACTCAACAAAGGATCAAATATCATACATAATATCGTTTGACCGCATCAGCATTGATAGCCATTTCAGCCATTTTGCCTTCAGTATCTGTCAATATAAGGCTCCATTGGGCAACACTTTCCTCACAACAAAGGGACCTTGCCAGTTAGGGGAGAACTTTCCTTTTGCCTCAACCTGGTAAGGAAGGATACGTCTCAATACCAGCTGACCAACATCAAAATTCCTGGGACAGACCTTTTTGTTATACGCTCGAGCCATCCTTCTCTGATAAAACTGGCCATGACACACAGACGTTAGCCTTTTTTCCTCAATCAAACTCAAATGTTCCAGTTGGGTTTTTACCCATTCGTCATCATCAATATCTACTTCTACAATGACTCGAAGAGAGGGAATTTCAACTTCTGTAGGGATGACTGCTTCTGTCCCATACACCAATAAATATGGAGTTGCCCCTGTTGAAGTGCGAACAGTGGTGCGATAACCTAGCAATGCAAACGGCAACTTTTCATGCCACTGTCTAGATCCTTGTACCATCTTTCGCAGTATCTTTTTATATTCTTATTGGTGGGTTCTACAACACCATTGGCCTTTGGGCGATATGGAGTAGAATTTTGATGTACGATCTTAAACTGTTGACATACTTCTTGCATCAAATGACTATTGAGATTGGCAGCATTGTCTGTAATGATCATCTTAGGAATTCCAAATCTACAATGCATGAACAAAGTCCACCACAACCTTCTTTGTCACTGACTTAAAAGTTACTACTTCTACCCACTTTGTGAAGTAGTCAATGGCTACCAAAATAAATCTATGTCCATTTGCTGCCTTTGGCTCAATTGGTCCAATCACATCCATTCCCCAAGCCACGAACAGCCATGGAGCGGCCATTGCATGCAACTCAACAGGAGGAGAACGTATCAGATCACCGTGTACCTAACATTGATGACACTTTCGAACAAATTGAATAGAATCCCTTTCCATAGTAAGCTAGTAATAACCTGCTCGAAGAATTTTCTTTGACAAGACATGACCGTTCATATGCGACCCGCATACTCCAAAGTGTATTTCAACCATGATTGCCGAGGCTTCTCTTGCATCTACACACCTCAAAATTCCGAGATCTGGGGTTCTCTTATACAAGATTCCCCTACTTAAGAAAAATCCACTAGCCAAACGCCTAATAGTCCTATTTTGATCATTGATGGCATATGCTGGGTATTCTCCTAACTGAATATACCGCTTGATATCCAAGAACCAGGGTTCTCCATCGAGATCTTCTTCAACAGCATTACAGTAAGCATGCTGATCACGACTCTGTATATGCACTGGATCGATGTAGGCTTTATCAGGATGTTGGAGCATTGAAGACAGAGTGGCTAAAGCATCAGTAATTTAATTATGAATCCTTGGAATATGCCTAAATTTTACTAACACAAACCATTGACATACCTCTTACAAGCATTGTCGATACGGGATGAGCTTCAAATCTCACGTCTCCCAATCGCCTTGAATTTGATGGATGAGCAAATCCGAATCTCCTAACACCAATAATTCTTGGAATCCCATATCAACAGCTAACCTCAAACCAAGAATGCAGGCTTCATACTCTGCCATATTATTAGTACAGTAGAATCGAAGTTGTGCTGTTATCGGGAAATGTTGTCCCAATTCAGAGATAAGAACTACACCTATTTCGACTCCTTTTATATTGACAGCTCTATTGAAGAATAACCTCCAACCTGGATCAACATCTATAACGACTTCATCGACACACAACACTTTTTCGTCAGGAAAATATGTCTTTAATGGCTCGTACTCTTCATCGATAGGATTCTCAGCAAGATGATCTGCCAAGGCTTGGGCTTTCATGGAGGTTCGAGTCACATATACAATGTCGAACTCGGTAAGCAATATTTGCCATTTTGCCAATCGACCTGTTGGCATAGGCTTCTGAAAAATATACTTTAAAGAATCCATGCGAGAGATGAGATAAGTAGTATCGGATGAGAGATAATGCTTCAACTTCTGTGCTACCCAAGTTAGGGCACAACATGTTCTTTCAAGAAGAGTATACCTCGCCTTATATGCGGTGAACTTCTTGCTAAGATAATAAATAGCCTGCTCCTTTTTGCCGGTGACATCATGTTGACCCAGGACACAACCGAAAGAATTGTCCATAACTGATAAATATAAGATCAAAGGCATACCAGTCTCTGAGGGTACCAGCACGGGCGGATTTGACAAATATCTTTTGATTTGATCAAACGCTTCCTGACATTTGTCAATCCATTTTACCACAGCACTCTTTTTCAGCAACTTGAATATGGGCTCACAAGTGGTTGTGAGTTGAGCAATAAACCTGCTAATGTAGTTCAGTCTACCAAGCAAACTCATCGCCTCCGTTCTATTCTTGGGCGGGGGCAAATCCTGAATGACTTTGATTTTTGAGGGATCCAATTCGATTCCCCAATGGCTGACTACAAACCCCAACAGCTTTCCAGATGGAACTCCAAATACATATTTTGTCGGGTTGAGTTTGAGATTATACCTACGAAGCCTTTCAAAGAACTTTCATAAATCCTTAACATGGTCGGCCCTGACTTTTTGACTTAATAATCACATCATCCACGTAGACCTTAATCTTCTTATACATCATATCATGAAACATAGTGGTCATGGCTCTCATGTATGTTGCTCCAGCATTCTTCAAACCGAATGGTATCACTCGATAATAATAAGTCCCCCACGGTGTGATAAAAGATGTCTTCTCTGCGTCATCATCATCCATAATGATCTGGTGATATCCGGCATAGCAATCCACAAAAGAGGCAACCTCGTGTTTAGCACAATTTTCTAACAAAATATGAAAGTTGGGTAGTGGAAAATCATCTTTCGGACTTGCTTTGTTCAAATCACGGTAATCAACACACACTCGAATTTTGCCATCTTTCTTTGGTACGGGAACAACATTGGATAACCACATGGGATAGAGAGCTACTCAAATTACTTTGGCTTCAAGTTGTTTCATGATTTCCTATTTAATTTTAATACTTACATCCGTTTTAAACTTCCTCAACTTCTGTTTGATAAGAGGGAACGCGGGATTAGTTGGCAATTTGTGAGCCACTAATTCAGTGCTTAAACCAGGCATATCATCATAAGACCATGCAAAAACATCCATACAATCAATTAATGTTTGAATCATTCCATCTTTTAACTGTGGCAAAACATGTACACTGATTTTAGTTTCCCTAACATCTTCTTGATCCCCTAGATTTATTGGCTCAGTCTCATTCAAATTAGAATTCGGTTTGTCTTCAAACTGTTCCAACTCTTTGCTTATTTCTTCTAGTGCTTCTTATTTATCATATTCCCCATCCTGCTTCATTGCATCTTGATTAGTTTGGATTTTAAGATCAGGCTGAAAATTCTGCATGCATGTCATATCATTAGAATCAGCATAAAGAGAACTGTGTAAAAAGGAAAAACAAAATATATTAGACACAAAACAAAAGGGACATTGCATTTCATTAAATAAAAAGATAAAAGGGTTTAAACATAGATGACAACATAACATAAACAAACTAAAATCTGAATTACAACCTAAAATAACTCGGATAATCAGAAAGAAAAGCAAAATAAACTTCCAAAACTCCCTCCTAACGGGGAGAGGAGTGACTTCCCAATTATTGAGCCGAACAACTGGACCTATGAATTGCACGTCTGCTATACTGGTACCTTACCCTACTTCGACCATATCAACATCAATGAAATGATTCTGGCAGTCATCAACCAATTCAACTTCAAATTTCACATGCTTCGTGACACCGCTCTTAACAAATGACTCACTGAGTAGTGGCATTGGGCGAGGGAGTGACCATGTTTCCTTTTTCCTTCCTTTGTATTTCTTTAGATCTTCAGCCGTAGGCTCAAATCCCAGACCAAACATTCCCACGTTCTCACTCAGACATATGGGATGAACTATACCGTGCTAAGACGCTCCCAAACCCTTTCCTGGCTCAAATTCGTATTTCCAAAGTTCACTCACCATCATGATAGAAGCAGAAGACAATTGCGGTCCCGGTATAACCTGTCATTCAAGGATACGATTCACTGGCACTGTATCAAAAATTTGCTATACGAATGTCTCCTCTACGTTATTTGCTTCAATAAGAGACAAGGGAGAATCTTCGTAGGTGGACAAATCTCCTTCACCATGAATAACTACTTCTTGCCTGTCATGCTCAAACTTAATCATTTGGTGCAGCGTAGATGCAACCGCCTTGGCCTTGTGGATCCAAGGCCTTCCCAAAAACAGATTGTAAGAGGAGTCTACATTCAATACTTGAAACTCTATGGTGAACTCAACAGGCCCTATGGTCAACATTAGTTCTATTTCACCAATAGAATTTGATTTTGCACCATCGAAATCCCTAACACATACATTATTGGGCCTGATTCTATCAGCACCAATATTCAACTTTTGCAAAGTAGAAATAGGAAAAATATTTGCACCTGAAACTCCATCAATCATAACATGAGTGACATAGAAATCTTCACACTTCACTGTAATGTAAAGGCCCCGGTTATGCCCTGTACCTTCAACAGGAAATTCATCGTCAGAAAAGCTAATCCGATTAACTTCAAAGATTTTTCCAACCACTTTTTCAAGTTGGTTGAGTGTAATATCCCTAGGAATATACGCTTCATTTAATACCTTCAGCAAAACATCACGATGCTCCTTGGAGTACAACAGCAAAGATAAAAGGGAAATTTGAGCGCGGGTTTTCTTCAACTGGTCCAATATTGAATACTCTGGAAATGTCATCTTTTTCAAAAATTCTTCGGCTTTTTCTTCGGTGATAGGTTTTTTGATAGATGATGGTCCACTCACCGTTGGCTTGGACTTTCTTAAGATCTCATGCACGAAGCATCTTCCTGACCTAGTCGAACCCCCTACCTCATCTATATCTTCCACTACTTCTTTCCCGTGATAGGTCATCACAGTCCGCCCATAATTCTAGGGAACCCTTTTCGTATCAACTATCGGAGGTTGGGTCACCGGTTTGAGGACAATAGGCGCTGCTAGTGCTCCTTTCACCGTTAAGGTGGGTTGAGTCAGAGCTCCCACCACTGTCAACTTAGGTTTATCCTGACTTAAATCAACATACCTTCTGGCGCCCTGTACTATAATCAGGGGTTTCTTTATGTTTTTTTGGGCTTTATCTTCTCCCATTCCTTCCTAGATCAATGACATTGCTTTCAAAGACTCTGCTATATTCACCGATTTCTCCTCAATGGTCTGTATCTTGACAATAGGCTTATAAACCCTTGAAGACTCTTTTCCATCATATATCAATTCTAATATATTGGCTTCAGCATGGGTTGGCAGCGGATTCTGGTTAATCTTTGGACCCTCCGAGGCCTGGAACAGCATCTGATTTGTGTCAATTAAATCTTGGACAGCTCTCTTTAAATACCAACATTTCTTGATATCATGTCCTGGCATATCAGAACAGTATGCACACCTTAAAGAATAATCGAGATTCCTCGGCGGTGGATCTAAAAGCCTTCCTTGAATTTGGCTTAAAACCTTCAACTTTCTCAACCTATCAAACAAGCTAGCATATGACTCCCCAATAGGTGTGAATTGATTTTTGACTGCCTTTTCCTTCTTATGCTTGGGACTAGGCTGAAAACTGGGTCTGGAGGGGTTTTGGTAATCTGGTGGAGCGAATGGGCGATTTTGTGAGGCTTGTGCATACCACTGTGGGTAATAAAAGGTTTGGGCATATGGCTGCACGCTATATACTGGGTACGGGGGTGGTGTGGGGAGGAATATATGGAGCTTAGGCATAGACTTGGGCTTGGGATTGGCGATAGGGGCGAGGTGGTCTTTTGGGATAGGAATGGGTTCCAGCTACGACAGTCGCCACATTCTCTTTCTTCTTTCTACCTCCAAATACGCCAGATCCACCTTGAATCATTTGTGTGGTGGCTTTTAATACGGCAAAACTCACTATTTGGCCGGTCTTAATTCCATCCTCTATCATCTCCCTCATTTTGAGGACTTCCATAAAAGATTTTCCCATTGCTGAAAGTAAATGTTGAAAATAGGTCTCATCCTGCGCCTGAATGAAAACTTCTACCAACTTACTTTCTTTCATTGGAGGCTTTACCCTGGCGGCCTGTTCACGCCACCTTATCGCGTGTTCCCTTAAACCTTTAGTGCTCTTTTTCTTTATGTTGACCAAGGATTTTTCGTCCAAAATCAGGTCGATGTTATACTGAAAATGTTGAACAAATTCAGAAGCCAAATCATCCCAGCTATTCCATTTATCGATATCTCGATCGATAAACCATTCTGAGTCCAGATCAGAAAGACTCTCGCCAAAGAAGGCCATAAGCAGTTCTCCCTTTCTTCCTGCAGCCCTCAACTGGTTGCAATAATGTCTCAAGTGTGCAACGGGATCACCATGTCCTGTATAATTCTCGAACTTAGGCATCTTGAAACCGAGGGGAAGGCTGATATCAGGGAACATGCAAAGATCTTTATAGGAAATACTCCTATAATCTCCGATTCCTTGCAAATTCCTCATAGCCTATTCTAAACTTTTCAATTTCCGGGCTACGATATCCTGTTCCTCTGCTGCGACAGGTTTCTCTGCATCAAATGGAAATGCAGGCGGCTGAGTGTACCCATACCGTTCATTCATTTGCAAAGTGGGCTCCGGGGCGTAATAGTGACTATCTGAAACCTTCAGTACTGGCTCATTGGCAGACCTAGGAAGCCTCATTGTGGGACGCACAGCATATATGTGAGTTTTATGTGGTGGCGGAGCCACGAATACTGGTGTGATCGGTGGCGCTGGCTGAGCAGCTGGTCTTGATTGGGGAGCTGCCAAGGGGCACACTAGAACTGCCAGGATAATAATGTCGTAGAGTGAATCCTGGCGCATGCTCAGGTGACTCAGTAGGAGCAGAGAATTGCGCCTGAGAGAGCGGTGGGCAATTAGAGATATTCCCAAGACCTTCAGGGAGCGGGGGAGGAGGCATTCCGCTGGCCCATGCCTGGTGTAAATCTATCAGTTGTTGCCTGAGCCTTACTACCTCATCATTGTGTTCTGAACTTTCTTCCCTATGATCCTGATACGGGTCAATGAGCAAATTTCAATCTCCCTGCTAGCCATGGCGAGTTTGGTTTTAGATCTAGTGAAGTATGGGTGACTAGCCAAAGTACTGCAAACCTACCATTGTTATCTGAAAGAACATGCTCATCAAAGACGACATCCGTTAGGATTAGGGAACACAACAAGCATGGGAATCACATTGGTAAAATTGCCCTAAATTCATGTTCATTTCTACCAGCTTTTGAGGGTAGCGAGGTCATTTTAACATCATCCTAATTTTTGTCTACACTTATTTTTATCTATACTTATTATTATTATTATTATTATTATTTTCGTGTCCATCTCTGTTCTTTTATTTTCTCTTGTTATCTACCTTTATTTTATCATTCTTTATGGCTTTTGTTTTTCCTTAAAAGAGGAAAAATAATGAAAAACAACGAAACAAAATGATTAGATCGAACCCAAAAGTAGGTTGCCTACGTATCATGTTGTACATGAATTAGATCTTGCGTAGTTCGGGCCTTGCCAAAATGGCCAATTAAACTCTTTTTTCTTGAAACTTTAAGAAGAAAAGAAAAATAACAATTTGTCAAAAGCATTGACGAACATCTTTTGCATTTTTTACTTTTAAAATACCTATACAAAACGAAAGCTATGATTACCAAAGAAAAATCTTTTGAGGTTCAATTTTAAATTTCATATGAAAATGAAACTTGAAACTATTAAAGGAAAATCTTTTGTAGTTTTCTCTTGAAGATGTATATGAAACACCTACTTTAAATAAAGAGTGAAGAAAATCTTTTTTTGAATTTTTTTTTTGGAATAAGATCAACCAAGAATAAAATCTACGACTATTAAGGATTTTTTTTTGTATTTTTATTTTCAAGACATGTATGAAACACCTACTCTAGATGAAAAGTGAAGAAATTTTATTTTATTTTATTTTTATTTTGTAAATAAGATCAACCAAAAATGAAACCTACGACTATTGAGGAAAATCTTTTGTTTTTTTTACTTTTTTTTTCAAGATATGTATGAAACACCTACTCTAAATAAAGAGCGAAGAAAATCTTTTTTTTTTTGAATTTTTTAAATAAGATCCCCGAACCAACAATAGGTTGCCTACGTATCTCACTCCCGAAAAAGGAGAATCAGGGGTACGTAGTTCGTCCAGATTGGACAATTTACGATTAACTAATAAATTGACCCTAACTTAAGAGACACTACCAAAAACAAACGAAAAAAAAAAACTTTTGGAATTTCAGCTAGACACTGACACCACCAATTATGAAGAAAAATCTTTTTGGTATTTTTGTTTTTGACAAATAAGGAGAAAAGGCAAACAAAACTCTTTTTTTTTTTTGAATTTACGGTACTTTGAGAAGACAAATGTAAAACGTAAAAAATCTTTTTGACGTTTTTTATCCTGAAGAACAAAAGCCATAAAGAATTCTAAAATAAACTACGACATTCCTTTTTTCTTTTCTTTTTTCATTCTTTTCGACTCACTTTTTTTCTATTTTTTTTTCATTTTCATTTTTGCCTACGCACCTTACTCCTAACAATTTTTTTTTGTCAAATCAGTCCATAAAATGACCAGTTACCCTTAAAGATGCAACAGTTAGCACGTAGAGATGCTTTAGAGGTGAGTCTCCTACGAAGGGCCATGTGGGTCCCGCTAGGTCTCAGTATGATGCACATAAGCATGACCTAAAGGCTGACCTACGTTGTGGTTTACTAACAAGGCTGTTAGGGGGAGCGTATGGTCGATAGTGGCTACTTTGCTTTCCACCTACTCCATAACACCGACGGCTCCCCCCCAAAATAAGGGTGACTCAACTAGAGGTTGTGCACAACACGTGTACTACGGACTTGTTGCAGAAAGAAGGCCGGGGGATGGAATCATGATGACAGATATAAAGCGGTAACACATAGGATAAATACTATAAACAAAGAGCACGAAAAACACACAAAAGTGCAAACAATAACCCAAACAAAATCACAAACAGGCTTATACACTCGTAATGCCAAACAAAGCCGATACGACTCCAAAAATAGCTTGAATTCTGAAAACTTGTCATTTTTCCCCAGCAGAGTCGCCAGAGCTATCACACCCCTTTTACGTACTCCAAAAGATTTATATTCTAAGTTCAAAAAGGTTTTATTATCTAAGTGACAAGAAATGAAAAATTTGTTTCGGAAAAGGATTATTTACATTTTTTACTCAGAGTCGCCACTTGGCATAATCCGGTGTGCCAAGTCACCATTAGAAAATCCTTTCCAAAATCATTTGACTCTTTAAACTGGTTTGCGAACAGAGATTTCGGCCAAGGAATTCTGTTGACCGAGGGAAAGGTGTTAGGCACATCTCGATCCCATGGTTCAACCACGGTCGCTTGGTAGAGTGTATCGACTATTTTTGGCACTAAGAAATGTATAAACCGCGCAAAAGCATGCAAAATAATCAAACAAAACAAAACAATCCAAAATGTAAAATCCAGTCCAATTATTACAACCCGAAATAAAAAGGGACTGAAAGTAAACCTACGCTAATCCTAAACTGATGCTCTACCCAACGCCTCGGGCCTTCACCACGAACATCCTCTGGTACATGACATCTCGGGGCATTCCTCGGTGAATAAATATATACATATACTTTGGGGAATTCCTCGGCCAAATTATACAATTGAATTTTTCGTACGATAAAGTAAAATGAACCATTCACGCACATATTCAAATATTCCAATAAATCGTTATTTCCTAAATTTGACTACCCGGCCTACATTTGCCTATCCAAGTTCAACATATCACAGTTCTATCGTGTTTAACATTATCCATGCATCAAAATTAATCAACATTCATTTTAGCAATTTTTAATTCCCACCCCCAATTTTATTTTTAACACAAAACTTCTACAATCATGATTATTATTTCAACAATCCATAATCACTATAAACTCAATATTGATCATTCACGTCATACACAATCGTAACTAACGAAATCAACAACCAATCAATACCAACAATTATTCATCACCAATGAAGATCAAACCACACACGAATATCCAATTCAAAATATGAAATATTGTAAATAATAAAATAGATGAGAGAAAGTGTAGAGTTGGACCTCGATTGAAGCTTTTATTGTGCCAAAATATGTGATCAAAAGACAAAGTTGGATCCAAAACTCTCGACTTGAACCTCGATAACCAACAACCCCAAACTCGATATCGAATTCAACCGGACAGATTTGGAAAACAACAAAAAGCCTCACAATGAATGAACCGCAAACTCGAATAGAAATCCAAAACAACCCAAGATCTCAAATTCGAATCCCCAAAGCACAGATTTCAAACTAACCTTGTATGAGTCTAACCGGAATTGAAGTAACTGTCATCGTTTCAGCATTTCCCAAAATGAGATGGAGCTAGCTCGAACGGGCTGGCTGCTGGCGCGGTATTGAAAGGAGAATGGGGGCAAAACAGCGGCTTAGATGGACGTCTCACTCCTACGACATCGACCTCTATTGGCCAATTTTGAGAGGAATGCTTCTCTTTGACAACATGGTGTGTGGAAAATTTCTTACTTGAGACTTCTACTGGATGCAAAGTCTTATCACTTCTTCTCTTTACGTAGAGAACTTTACCAACAAGCAGACTCAGTAAAAGAGAGGAAATTCCCAGGATCTGATATGCACCAACATTATCTTTATCATGTCTTATTGAAGACTCCATCATTTCCAAAGGTTGGGCTTCTTCAACAACAGAAATTTCTTTCACTATGCTTTCAGGATTGTCAATCATCGACTCAAGTGCATTATCAGCAATGAAAGATTGGGATTCAGCCAACTCATCCTTAACATTAGAAGTTGTAAGCCCTTGGTCCAAATCTCTTTCTGAACTATCAGATTTATTCCCCTCAGCTAGGACAACAGAAACTTTTTCAGTCTCCACCAAATCATGCTTTCCTTGTTCTACATCCTTTTCTAAGCTATCAACCCCATTTACCTTAGCTAATTGAATTGCGGAAGCTTATTCAATCTCCAACACATCCACTCCTTCAAGTTCAACTTCCCCACCATCATCTAAATCAGCATCCATTTGAAATTCTTCCTCATCTGGCTCGGTTTCAAATTCTTCATCCAGTTCTAACTCAATTGGTTCAAACTTTTTATCCAATTTCTCACTACCAGTAATGCCTTTGAAATATCCATGATATATATTGCTACTCTCTTCTAGATCAGTCAAGTTAATGAATTTAATCGGATGCACATCATCTATTCTACCAAGGTCATTAATCAACTTTGAGAAATAAGAAAATGCTTCTTATTTGCAGAAAAGCATGTATCTTTACCGTCGGATAAGGGTATTGAAGTCCTTACGGGATCATTTTTTTCCACCAAGATTTTCTTTTTTGGGGATTGAGCAATCTTGGAAGAAGCAAAAATCGTCAGAGACATGAAATTCTTGGAAACCTTTGCCGGTTATTTCATTTTCGCCGCTTTGGATTCATTCTCCTTCTCATCAAAACCCTATGACAAAGAAGAAGAACCCAACTCTCTTTTCCTAGAATTAGACACCATTCTTGTTGAATCTGCAAAAAAACAAGAAAACAACAAAGTAAATCAAGAAATCTTGCAATAAATTTTTGACATTTCAAATCAATAAAATTCAGTAAAACAACGGGAAAATGGAAATTACCAAAAGGGCTATTAGCTCAGGGTTGAATCCTCTGTGGGTCGCAAGAATCGAAGGCCGCGAAATAGGGTTGCCGTTGAAGCTTCTTCTGGGTGTAGAATTGTTGTTTTCGGAGGTTCTTGGATGAGGTGGAAAGGATCTTATAGAGAATGGAGAAGGAGACTTGTTATTAGAACAAACCGCCATTTATTATAATGTTGTATACCAAGAAAGGTAAGTGAATCGTTGAATCGTCCAGGAAGACCAAATATGCAAATGGAAATAATGCAAATTGAGAGAAAGGAAACTTTAGATATTACCAAAAAAAAGGTTATATATGGGGTAAAAAATATTTACTCAATCATAGCAATTACTAATATATGTAATTGCAATTAATTAGATATCTAAAGTAAATGATACTTCCTTTTGGCCAGTGCACTTTTATTTATCGGATGTAGTAGCAATAGGTATTCTTTTTTATTTGTCTAATTTAAAAATCAAGAGATAATTTAGTAATAATTTCTAATTTGAGTTTGTTATATTAACTTTAGTTATTTGCCAACGTATAAATGCTATTATATACAAGTAATAATATAATAAAATGGTTATTTTATTTCTTGTTGTGTTAAGTCAATACTAGAAAAGTAAAATAGATCGAAGGAATAAGTAACATGTATAGCAGGTTGGTACAAAACTATCATTACACTATCATATTCATATAATCATGTACTTACTATGTGAACTTTTATCTATTAGACTATTACAAATAACTTATTTAATAAGGTCACAACATCAAGAATTTGAAATTAGAATAGTTACAGCTTAAACGTGCCTTTACATTAAGTACGATGATTTCGCTATTCTTGTTTTGCAATGTTCATCAAAATTCAAGTTCTTTTATTTAATTTTCTTGATTAAGAAATCTCAAAAGTAAATGCTGCAAGGTTCGAAATTCGGTGAATAGTAAGCGAACGTCTTTATCTTTTCTCACTTAAATATTTTTTTTGCACATGCTACTGCTTCATATTCTACCATGTGGTTACATATTAAACATTGGGCTCTTATCACTAGATAAAAATAATATGACATTTACGATTGTAAATCTTATTTACTAAAAATGATCTATTACATTTGTAAGCGGGATTGACCCTTCTTAACATTCACAGTCTAATAATAATAATTATGGATATTGTCGATAAATATTCTATCACTAAAAAGTAAGCCCAAGCCAAATAATGATAAGACTTCTCTCAATATGAAGTAGTAATATATTTGCCTTCTCATCAGATCCTTTATGTATAATCATGTTTTTCTTGATTTCATGTTCTAATTTAATTCAATTTTCTATGTTAGATGTCTTTTTTTTTCCTATTCTATTCTATTGACTTGTGCATAAAAATTAAGCTTTTGTGTCTCTTTTATAAACTAAAAAATCTCGAAAGTAAATTTCATGAGGCTCGAAACTTAGTGGATAATAAGCAACAAACGTCTCTATCTTTTCTCACTTAAATACATAATTATTTATATGGTACCATTGAATATTGCACTCTCATCAATCATCACTAAATAAAGGGAAAAGACATCATTTCCACCCCAAACTATATAAGAAAAGTCTAAGCCACACATAAATTATATAAGTGACCTATTACACACCTTAATTATATAAAAGTGATATTATTACCTCCCCACGACCCCCATTCTAGGGTACGTGTGTTACACTTATTTTAGGCGCGTCCAGCCTATTAAATAACATAAGTAAACGGCTAAAAACATTAAGGAAAAAGGTGTTGTTTCCACCCCAAACTAAAGTCGAAAAGTCGAATCCACACCTAAACTATATAAGTGACCTATTACACACCTTAACTATAAAAAAATGATACTTTTTACTGACGTGGAAGCGCGTGTAAAATACTACACCACATGCAAGTGGTCGTATCCTGACACGGTGTAAATAGTTTCCCTTTTTTATAGTTTAGGTGTGTAATAGGTCACTAGTATAGTTTAGGTGTGCCTTTGACTTTTTGGATATAGTTTGGGGTGAAAACGATGTATTTTCTATCATGTGACTATGATTGTAAATCATATTTAAGAAAAATAATCTATTACATTTTTTAAGGGACATTTTTTGCCCTTCTTGAAATTCAAGATCTAACTATAATAACTGTGAATTCCATCACTAAAACGTAAGCCTAGATGTACCTTTTTACTAATAGACGTAGTTATAAAAAAAAGATTAGTTAACATCTAAAGTTATCTAAAAATCTTTTACCAATTATTCTAAAAATTTAAAAATTTAAAATCTCTCACTATCTTTAGAAAACCCTTTTCTACTTCTAATATACATCTATTGTATTGGTACTTTTAACACTTTCAAATTCTTTTAGAAAATAATGTCTTCATTTTGTTCACTATTTTTCTTTTAAAAATAGAAAAACCTTTTCTACTTCTAAAATAGTTCATTGTAGTGACACTTTTAACATATTTTCATATCTATATATATATACATATAAAGGAGACATTGTAGGCTGCTGATGTGGCATGCCTCAATGAAAAAGTATTTATTTTTTTCTGGTTTTTTTGAATTTTTTTCACTATTATTTAATTAAATGGACAATTAAACTAATTAATAAAGGACATTTATATTTTAATATTTACTTACTATTACCGTTACAACTTTTGATATTCTTTATTGAAAAAGTATGCTGATGTAGCATGCCTCAATGTTTATGAATACGAGGATGACAAATAGATTCATGAAAGAAGGTTTGATGGTACGGTTAGAGACGATGAGTTTGATAGAATAGAATGGTGTTTTTAACCTATTTTTGATATTGAATTGTATACAATATAGTAAACAAAAATATTTATGAGAATTCTATTCTCTTCCTCTTCTATTTTTCTAGGCTACATTATAATTATGAAAATTTTATTCTCGTATTCTCTTTTTCTAGGTCTACTTTATATGGCACTTCCCATGATGAATTTATAAGTTGTATATGGAAGAGGAGAAAATTTTGTATAAAATTTGGAGTAAAAATTGGGATTTTACTTTATGTTTATGAGAATTTTATTCTCTTCTTCTCTTTTTCTAGGGATACTTTATATGATATTTTTTTATAATATATTTATAAGTTATATATGAGAGAAGAGAAGATTTTGCATCAATTTTGGAGTAAAAATGAAAGTTTTATAAATTTTTGACAAAAATTAAGACAAATGAAATAATGAAAATGGGCAAAAACATGAAAAAAAAAAAATAAAAGAACATGAATAAGTTTTACTTTTTATTCATCATTTACATTCACGTGGTTAAGATTTATGTTCTATTAATAAGTATTCTTCATACATTTTTTAAAATTTTCTTGCTTTTCAATTTATTTTTTTATTCTTGTATTCTTAAATTAGGAAAATCATTTATCTCAAATATTTTAGTTTTAGATTTTTGGAATCATTCTTTATATTAGAATTTAAATTATTGCATAAAAAAACATCTTTTCCTAAAAAATCTTTTATCTTACATTTTTTAAGGAAATTGTTGTAATCAATGTAGTACCTATTGCTATTAAAAAGGTAAGAATCAATAGTAATAATTATTGATAAATAAATATTAAATTATAAAAAATTATGATATTTAATGATATTTATCATATCATGCATTATGCATAGTAGTTACATAAGGTAAGTATCAATAGTAATAATTGTTGGTATTTAAAAGATAAATTTCATTATAAATAAATATTAAAATGTAAAAAATCATGATATTTTATAAGTGGAAATATTTAAATTAAAATATTTATGTTCTCTTATTATATATTTTTTCCATCTCAAAATAATTACATGTACAGATTTTGCATAACTTTTAATGGATAATTAAGTAGAAGTGTGATTTGATTAATATATATTTTTGTTAATTCTTTAACCCTTATCTATAAAGAAATTAAAAAAATATAAATAGAAGATGAAGTAAAAATAGTAGGTGTCAATTTAAAGAGGTTATTGAGAAGGTAAAGATTGATTTTGAGGAGAATGAAAAAATGAATAATGTTTAAAATGAAAAAAAAAAGAAAAATGAAATGAGAGAAGATAGAAAACTAAGAAAGGAAACAAATAAATTTTATAAAATTTCTAATTCTGATATCATAATCTTTGTCCATTGTGAATTATGGCCAAGATTTTTGGAGATGAAATTCCAAAAGAAGATACAAAAGAATGCAGTAAAATTAGAAGATAAATATAATATATATATTAAGATACAAAAATGAGAAAAGAAATTGCGATAATTACACAACTTAGCCAATATTAACTCCTAATTACCTTATTTAGCCTAATTTCATTTAATTACAATTCATAACCTTCTCTTGCCTATTAATTTTTTCGTAATTACAATTCATAGTCTCTCCCATTAATTTTTTTCTCTATTTTCGATTACTTTTTTTTTCCTTTTTTTTCCTTCTTTATTTCTGTTCCTATTTTTTTCGTTTTCTCTTTCTTTCTTTTTTTTTTCCCAATTTTTTTGTTTTTTTTTTCTTTTTATTTTTTCTCCTTTTTTTTTCTCGATTTTCTTTTACTCTTTTCAAAAAAAAAAAAATTCTTCAGTTTTTCTTTTCTTTATTTTTTTTGTTTTCTCTTTCTTCTTTCTTTTTTCAATTTTTTCTTTTTTGTTGTCTTTTTTTTTCATTTTGTCTTTCCTTTTTTTTTTTTTTCCTTTTTCAGTTTTTTTCTCCCCCCCCCCCTCCTTTTTCTTTTTCTCTTTCTTTTCTTTTTAAAATTTTTTTGTTTTCTTTTTTTCTTTTGTATTTTTTTCTCCTTTTTTCTCTCTCTATTATCTATTACTTTTTTTTCTTTTTTCTATTTTTTCTTCATTTTTTATTTTCCTTTTTTGTTTTCTTTTTCTTCTTTCTTTCTTTATTTTTTTTTGTTGTCGTTTTTGCATTTTGTCTTTTTTTCTTTTCTTTTTCTTCTTTTCCTTTTTATTTTTTCCATCTCAAAACAATAGACATGTACAGATTTTGCATAACTTGTAATGAATAATTAAGTAGAAGTGTGATTTGATTAATATATATTTTTGTTAATTCTTTAACCCTTATCTATAAAGAAATTAAAAAACTATAAATAGAAGATGAAGTAAAAATAGTAGGTGGCAATTTAAAGAGGTTATTGAGAAGGTAAAGATTGATTTTGAGGAGAATGAAAACAGAATAATGTTTAAAATGAAAAAAAGAAAAATGAAATGAGAGAAGATAGAAAACTAAGAAAGGAAACAAAATAAATTTTATAAAATTTCTAATTCTGATTTCATAATCTTTGTCCATTGTGAATTATGGTTAAGATTTTTGGAGATGAGATCCCAAAAGAAGATACAAAAGAATGAAGTAAAATGAGAAGATAAATATATATATATATATATATATATATATATATATATATATATATATATATATATATATTAAGATACAAAAATGAGAAAAAAACTTGGGATAATTACACAACTTAGTCAATATTGACTCCTAATTATCTTATTTAGTCTAATTTCAATTAATTACAATTCATAACCTTCTCTTGCCTATTTTTTTTTTATAATTACAATTTATAATATCTCCCATTAGTTTTTTTCTCTATTTTCTATTACTTTTTTTCCTTTTTCAGTTTTTTCCTTCTTTTTTTCTTTTCCTTTTTTTATTCGTTTTATCTTTCTTTTCTTATTCCAATTTTTTTGTTTTTTTTTCTTTTGTATTTTTTTTCTTTTTCTTTTTCTCCTTTTTATTTTTTTTCTCTATTTTCTATTACTATTTTTTTTATATTTTTTTGTCAATTTTTCTTTTCCTTTTTTTTGTTTTCTCTTTCTACTTTCCTTTTTCAATTTTTTCTTTTTTGTTGTCTTTTTTTCATTTTGTCTTTCCTTTTTTTTTTTCCTTCTTCTTTTTTTCCCACTTTTTACTTTTTTCTTTTTCTCTTTCTTTTCTTTTTTAATTTTTTTTTTTCTTTTGTAATTTTTTCTCCTTTTTTTTTCTCTCTATTATATATTACTTTTTTTTCCTTTTTCTGTTTTTTTCTTCATTTTTTCTTTTCCTTTTTTTTCTCTTTCTCTTTCTTTTTTCATTTTTTTTTGTTGCATTTTTTGCCTTTTGTCTTTTTTTCTTTTCTTTTTCTTCTTTTTCTTGTTATTTTTTCTCCTTCTATTTTTTTCCTTTGTTTTTTTCTTTATTATCTATTACTTTTCTTGTTTTTTTTTGTATTTTTTCTTCTTTTTTTTCTTTCTTTTCATTTTTTTCATTTGTGCGAACTAGTAAACATAAATACAAGTGTGAACTACAAAATATAAATAGAGAGATGAATTATAACATATAAATACAAGTGGTAACTATAAAATACAAATATAAATGCGAACTATAACATATAGATACAAGTGTGAACTATCATTTGTATTTTTTAATTATTGAAAAGGAACGATTGATTTTATTTTTACTAATATTTATTTGTATTTATTTATACGAGATATATTTATTAATACAAATAAATACAATTCAAATTTTATAAAAATAAAATATGTATTTGTATTTTTAAAATCGTTGGTTTTATTTGTTTGTAATTGTATTTGTATCAAATGATATTTATTTATTTAGAAATATGAATAATAATTTTGACATACAAATACAAAATAGTACATTTGTATCAAATGATACATTGCATATTTATATATTTTAGAATCAAGAAAATACAATTAATGCATTTACTTGTTTGTATACAAATACAAATGATAAAACGACTAAATACAATATGCAATCAACTTACAAATACAAAATAATTCTTTAAAAATAAAAAGACATCGAAAAAAATAGAAAATAAATATAAATAAAAATATAATCTAAATATACAAACACAATAAAATCATAATACAAATATAATCCAATATAATATACAGTCAAATATAAAATACAAATACAAAACAGTTCTTTAAAATACAAGTGCGAATTATATAAAATACAAATGATGGTGAGAACTAACAAATACAAATATAAGTGCGAACTATAAAATACAAATGATGGTGCGAACTAATCCAACCCTCTATGCTATTCAGAGAGAAAAGCCTTTGCATTTGATGCACAAAGCTATCTAGTTTCTTTTTCTTTGCTGAAAATCCAACCCTTGAAGATCCTTTTTACATCACCAGACCAGTTCAGTACAAAAGCACCAACAACAAAAAAGAAAGAGTACTACCATATAAACATCAATTTCCCCTTGCCTAAACCTCTATTATAGTTCAATTGTGACAAAGTATAGTGTGTAATGTAAATAGAAATCATACGTGACAAAAAAAAAGATTGTTCTGGATTTTGGGAAGGTAATAGAAATATGTTACAAATTATGAAAAATAATGTAAACAAATGACACTGGAAAATACTTTATAGAGTAATGGGTTCAAGAAAGAGATAAAGGTATCAAATGATTTAAAACATACTCTACAAATACAAATTGCCAATGAAAGCAATTTAGGAGATTTTGGAATGGAGAAAGTAATTAACATGTGCAAACTTGGGACTAAATCGACCAATAAAAAGAAAGTAGGCCAACTTGTGGGATGAATGGAGTAAGTAACATATGCTAAACTTAGGACCCAGTCCAGACATGCATCCCAAAATTAGTACACCAAGAGAGATACCTACAACCTATTCAAGAAAAGGGGATAAATCATCTAAGAGATTGATAGCGTCCACAAACTCTGGCACGTGAACTTGTTATCTGAAAGTTGTACAGATATGGGTAGAGATCACCTGGGTAAAAATATCTTACTTTAAACATGTTCATTGTTTACTTTCAGATAATTAAAATTCATTCTTTTTTGTGTGTGTTTATTTGTAATATTTTACTGTGTTAGGAGGAGTGATTCTGGGATTGCTTATATTGGGAGGAATTGATTTTTCGAGGAAAAGATTGTTAAGTAAAAAGGAGGAGGAAAATTCAACAAATGTACGTGTAAACTCTAGTTTTGTTGTTGTTTTATGAGAACAAATTTGTATAAGATTAGAAAAGAATCATATCGTAACCAAGTGAATATGATGAATTAACCGTATGTTTTTAATCCAGGAGTCAAAGCATGTTATTTATGCAAAATTATACCTTTTTCTAGATAACTTGGGTTCAATAACAAATACTTATTCTAGTAGTACTATTTTTAAATCTGGATTTTCTTTTTTGATTTATGTAAAATTTCTTCTGATGTATTTTTGCTTGCGCGTGTAATTAATGGAATTAGGATCTTGAGGCAAAGGTGTATTATATGAGTCAGCTATCAGATGTTGATAAGGCAAAGGTGGATTATACGAGTCAGCTACTAGATGACGTTTTGTCTTCAATTCTGTCACGTATGACAATTAAAGATGCTGTTAAGACCAGAATTTTGTCTACAAGGTGGAGATATCTGGTTGCTTCTATGCTTACATTACAGTTCAGTCTTGACATGTTTGATGTTAACTATTTAGGTCCTACATGTCAGCCTTACTATCAAAAAAATTCTTGAAAGTAGTAAATCAGTTTTTGCAACTTCATTTGGCTCGTAAAGTATTTGAATTTGAAATGAACACTTTCACTCAGAGAAAGTTTTCTAGTGAATTTGGCCAATTGATGCATTCTGTTTCAAAATTAGGTGTTGAAAGATTACATCTCAACTTTAGCTGTGGCAAAATTCCTACCTCAAAATACATTAACCTTCACCGCAACAGATTTTTTGAATTTTCTCTTGAGCTTCTCTCTCAAGCATCCTCCTTTAAATCCTTGTTTTTTAGTGTTTGCATTGTACAACCAAGTGTCACACTCCGTCTCAACTCCCTCAAGTCCCTTTTCTTGAAGGGCGTTCTATTAAAAACGGGACAACTTGAGGGTATTTGTCCTCATGTTTGAACCTTAATCAGTTAATCATAAAATATTGCAATCTTCCGCATAAGCTATGCATCTCCGGTATAGTAACATCTGTTCTTTTCACTGATTGTGAAGGATTGAAAGAGATTGATCTTCAGGCTACAAAACTGCATGAGTTTGAGTGTTTTTTTAATAACAGAGTAAGATTTTACTTTTCTTCCATTCTAGTGTTTGAACATGTAAAAATAAGTCTTCGCGGAGATGCTTCAATGCCATACATATTTGGTGAATTTGCAACGAATTTACCTGCTTAGGTTAAATCTTTAATAGTCACTGCTTGGAATACTCAGGTATTTGATGATTTCTTAGCTTGTCAAATTCCTTTGGTATTTGTCTTTTGAACACCCTAATCACTTGAAGTATTCCTTTTTGTTAGGTAACACACTTCCCAACAGAGATGCAGATATTTAGAAACCCTAGGATGTTAGTCTTTCTATTTGAAAGCATGTACAACTTTGACATAGTCAAAGTTTCTCCTGTCGTAGACGCCTGTCCTGTTCTTCAATCTCTGCAAATATTGGTGAGTTATCTATATTTATCTTTTTTTTTTTTTTGATATTCTTTGCTTGATCTTAGATATTGATGACTTGAACATTTATTGAATCTAAAAGTGCATATTTCCCTCCCCAAGCATGCATTATATTCTAGTCATTCTCAATATTAATTGCCAATTACCTTCATCCATGAGATATAACACCTTTCACTACTTAGTTGGTGTAGGAACCGATCAAGATGTTTAATCCAACTAATAATTTCGTCTGCTATAAGAGAATCATTCATTTTCTTTCCGGCAAAGGAGATTATATAAGCATTTCACTTTTCAGAATTGGACATCATGATTTTTTAATAATATGATTTATGAAGATTTGACAACTCAATTAGTTATATGTTTATTCCAAAAGAAATGTATCAAACATGGAGATGTATATATCTAATGTGGAGAATTTTTAGTCCACCTTATTTTTTGTTCATGGAAATATAATGGAATGATTAGGTTTAAAAAAACTCTTGTTATATGTCTTTCTTGGTTTGAAGACGCACCTTTCAATTTCTTAACTACAGTAGTCTAATTCAAAAAGCATTATAGATACTGATTGCAGCATGCTTAACTAGATAAGTCAATAGTTGTATTCAATTAGCAATATATATATATATATATTAATTTATTCTCGTTGTGATCTCAGCAACACAAGACATATAGGCAAAAGGCAATAGGAAGTCCCATAAGTGTGCAGTACATCCTGTATTTTACTGCTCACCTAATGGATATTCTTCCTAATGTTTACATATGTTCATGGTGCCAGGGTTCTGGAATGATGGTTGAGGATAACTCCAATGAACTAGAAAGTCCAGTAGTTAGTGTGAAGAATGACTATGGCTGAGGATAACACCGATGAACTAGTAAGTCTAGTAACTAGCGTGAAGAATGACTCTGCTGGAAGTAAGCCAGATTAAATCAGCACAGTAAAACTGAGATCTATGAGTAATGGAAACAAGGTTCTTCCCTATTATCGCGGCTCCTCCTCTACTTCATCTTATAATGCAGGCAATACAAGAAGGCAATCCACTGGGAAGTTGAATGCTCCTGATAGCGGACAAGATGTTATTCCTCATTATCTAAGAGCTTCTACTATTTCTTGCCATGACTTCTGTAAATATGGCAGGAAACATTCCTCTGAAGCAAAGCCATGGCATCCTCTATCAAAAAGAAAGAACAAACTTCCTGCTGATGAGCAGAGTCCTACACGGACCTTCGTGGGGGAGGCAAAAAAGGGGACTTTGGTCAAGCAAAAGCTTTCCACTCCTCCTGGAAGTGTGCTGGGAGAGAAAAAGAAGGTGACTGGAGTTGGGCAAAAGCCTTCCACTTCTCCAGGGAGT
This sequence comes from Capsicum baccatum var. pendulum, assembly GCA_030864225.1. NCBI lineage: Eukaryota > Viridiplantae > Streptophyta > Magnoliopsida > Solanales > Solanaceae > Capsicum > Capsicum baccatum. Next base: position 144,406,709 of record CM061551.1, on the reverse strand, counting down.
ATGCTAGGAGAGGCGAAGAAGAGGACCGTGGTTATGCAAAAGACTTCCACTACTTCAAGGAGTAACCAGAGTGATGCAAAGAAGGGTATTTTGGTCAAGCAAAAGCTTTCCACTCCTCCTGTGAATATGCTGGAAGAGGGAAAGAAGGTAAATGAGGTCTATAAAAAGCGTTCATCACCTCAGGAGAGTGTACTCAAAGATGAAAAAGAGGTCACTATGGTTGAGCAAAAACCTTCTTCTCCTCTAGGTTGCCTGGAGGGAGGGATAGATGAGGTGACTATGGTTGAGCAGAAGTCTTCAGCTTCTCTGGTGAGTATGCTAGGAGAGGGAGAAAATATTACTGTGGTTGAGCAAAAGCTTTCTACTCCCCCAGGGAGTATGCTGGTAGAGGGAAAGAAAGAGGTCGTGGTCAATCAAAAGCCATTTGCTCCTCCATGGAGTATGCTAGGACAAGGAAAGAAGTTGAATGTGGTCGATCGAAGGCCTTCTCCTAAGGTTCACTCTCTTGAACCCTCTGAAGTAAAAAAGAAAAAGATACTTCTGACACCAAAAAGTGTTCACTCTCTGAAATTAGATTCCTGAAGTGACAAGATGCAAGTGACAGAAAAGAAAATGAAATCTTCATATAAGATCTTAGGAGGTGTAGATACAGGAGGCAAGAAAGACAGTGTTGCTAATTATAGAAAACAAATAATCGCACCTAAAGTATCTGCAGAGAAATATTTGAAGACGCCAACTCTTTCATCTCCTCCAAAATCTTCCTCTATTAAACCTTTGATCTTGAGGGTAAGAAGCAATAAAACCTTAAAATTGTTGGCTTCTCTGAAGGACCAGAACAAGATGCGGAGAGATAGGACAAACAAACTGAACCTTGAAATGGTTCCTGAGAAAACTTTACGTACTCCAAAAGTGAAAGCATCACCAAAGTCTTTATCACATTTACAATCACGTCCATTGTCTAATGAAGAAGATAAAAAGGAAGTTGTTAAGTCTGCAGACAATGTAGTGGGTAAATACACCTCTAGCAACAAAAAGCTGTTGCACATAGCAGAAGCAGAAACTGTTGGGAAAAATCAAAAAAAGACATTGAGAAAAGGTAAGACAGGTTGTTCTAATGATAATAATTCTTCAGCAGTGAAACTAAAGTTCAGGAAGGGCAAGATAGTTGATCTCCAGAAAGAAACCAGCAGCCCTAGGAGGCTGACATTTAGATGGGGACGACATGTGGGTGAAATCCAGGACAACAATATAAGAAAGAGAATCTTTAAAAAGAAAGGAGTTGATGGTGACAAAAGTAATACCAACCCTATCTCTGGAAAAATTGTTTTGAGGCATCAGGATGTGCAAGAAAAGAAAGATGTGCAGAGTTTGTTGAATAATGTGATTGAAGAGACGGCGAGTAAGCTTTTTGAAACTGGGAAGATCAAGGTTAAAGCTTTGGTGGGAGCTTTTGAGACAGTGATTTCCCTCCACAATAAACCTTCTGCGGTCACAGTTTCTTGATTAACTAACAGAATTTTATAACAAATAGGAGCAATTGCAAATATAGTGGTTGATATAGCTTTTCTGACCTCGTTTACATATGTTTATCCTGTTTCTCATTCCGACTAATCTTCTTAACGATTTCTTGATACTTGTCGGTTCTGTTCTCATGATTGAATAAATTCAATTTCTTCTGGGTGCATTTACTTTGAATTGGGAGATTAAGTTGTGCAAGACTACAATTTCTTTTTCACTTATGGAGGTTGTGATAGTGACGTTAAATCAGTGGGTGTTTGGATGTAGACATTCTAATGTTAGGATGGTTACTCGTTGGACATATATTGTTGTTGGACTCATTTACGAGGGATTTGTTCATACTTTCTGTTGAATAAGCGCATTGAAGAAGGCACATCATGTGGAAATACCATCCATAAAAGAGTTTTGGTTGTGGTACTGGTTTGACATTGTGCTTGTATACTATTTGCTTTAGTTGTTCTGTAAAAGGATTTGTCTCTTGACTGTCAATCAATTATAAATATTGTAACCATCTAAAAAAGTAACAATATTTATGTGCATCTTTTATTCAGGTAACTCAAAACAGCTTATAATAAGTCCCTTTGTTGGAATATTGTACGTTTTAGCTTAAAGAAGCCACTGCAGTTTGTTAGACTTAGATACATGTACCTTCATGGCTCCACCTATCAACCATAACATCCAGCTAAATTTGAGTCACTCCATGTACTTGTGTTAAAAGTTACTTTTTAAGTTTACTTACTCCAATTTGTCATTGAAAGCTCACACATTTTATTATGCAGTAAATTTCCGCTCAACTAAATCTGAGACTCTTATCAAAGATGGCTAAAAGTACTAATGAAAACGTTCATAAAAGTTTTAGTTCAGATAAACTCAAAAATAGTGTCATTGGCCATACAAGTATTCGAGTTAAGTTCTAATATCACAATATAATAAAATATCTAGTTGGAAGAAGATGGTTAGAAGTTCTACATTCGAGAGTATGATTTAATCAAAAGAGTGTTAAGGGTTACATTTGTTTAACTTTTAAGGTGGGGACAAATAAGTTACCAGATCAAATTTCCTTAACTACGTTGTACTATGAAAAGTTCATCAAAAAATGGAGTAGAAACGAAGCCAATAATCAGATCATGCAAAAGTTCATAGAAGCAAGGGTCAAGCAAAGTGCTATACACAAGCCACACGAAATCCTTAACTAATAAACGAAACTTCAATAAACGGAGGCAGCATGTAGAAACTTTCACTAACAACATTATAACATCAGCAAACTAATTAAAACATTAAAATCCTACAAATCACACTTGAATCACTTCAGTTAAAAAATGCTACTAAGACTGATTTGCTGAGAAGCAAAAGAGAAATTTTCCTTCAGTTGTCAATACAGCAGTGACGCGACTTCAGAATCTTCATGGAGAAATTGACATGGCTTCTAATTCTGCTCGAGCGTCTTACGGAGATGATGACTTCTTCTCCTCCACTTGCCTAAATTTCACAAGGAAAATATATAAGTAAGAGAATAGATTTGACTAGTCAAAAAGGATTATTTATGTTCAAAGAAGATAGAATATACCAAGTTAAATACACTTACATGCTTGGCAGGAATCCTCACATATGTAGTGAAACTTCCATATAAAGGTGAACCCATTGAGAACTCAGATGCAGACAAGGATTCTCTCCTGTTACTCTTTCTAGGTTTCTTCTCAATGCTCTGAGCCTCATCATCCTCTGATTTGGGATATTTCTTGCTATGAGATGAACTTATTTGAAAGATGCTATCTTTGACAACATGGTGTGTGGCAAATTTGTTACTTAAGACTGCTACTGGATGCAAAGTCTTATCACTTCTTCTCTTCACGTAGAGAACTGTACCAGCAAGAAGACTCAGTACAAGTGAGGAAATTCCCAGGATCTGATATGCACCAACATTATCTTCATCATGTCTTATTGGAGACTCTATCATTTCCAAAGGTTGGGCTTCTGTAACAACAGAAATTTCTTTCAAGATGCTTTTAGGATTGTCAATCATCAACTCAAGTGCATTATCAGCAATGAAAGATTGGGATTCAGCCAACGCAACCTCAACATTAGAACTTGTAAGCCCTTGGCCCAAATCCCTTTCTGAACTATCACATTCATTCCCCTCAGCTGGGACAACAAAAACTTTTTCAGTCTCCACCAAATCATGCTTTCCTTGTTCTACATCCTTTTCTAAGCTATCAGCCCCATTTAACTCGGCTAATTGAATTACGAAAGCTTCTTCAATCTCCAACACATCCACTCCTTGAATTTCAACTTCCCCACCATTATCTAAATCCGCATCCATTTGAAATTCTTCCTCATCTGGCTCAGTTTCAGATTCTTCATCCTCTTCTAACTCAATTGGTTCAAACTTTTTATCCAATTCCTCACTACCAGTACTGCCTTTTAAATATTCGTGATATATATTGCTACTCTCTTCTAGAGCAGTCAAGTTCATGAATTTAATCGGATGCACATCATCTATTATACCAAGGTCATTAATCAACTTTGAGAAATAAGAAACCGCTTCACCCGAGAATTGCTTAAAGTAACTATTAGCCTTAGGTAAGACTGGAAAAGCCAAGAACGGAATATGTGATGGAATACTGACATTAGAGAATCTTAAGTCTATAATAGACCTAGGAGTAGCAAGTATAGGAGAATCAGTTACTGAGAATGATAAGAAAGCAATCATAAGTACCAACATCAGAGATAAAAACCTCAATATTGTTGAAGATCTTGATTTTGATTTCATTTTTGCCATAGATATGTCCTCAACAATTTGCTTAGCAACAGCAATTGCAACTTCCTCTTCTTGATAATTGCTTCTTTTTTTCGTTAGATAAAAGTGGAATTTTGAATTAAAGATGTATAGTTTGATTCAATGCAGGCTAAAAAAAATGGGAAGAAATAGAATGGACAGAATAAGTTATATATGGGGTATTACCAAAAAAAAGTTATATATGGGGTAAAAAAATATTTACTCAATCATAGCAATTACTAATATATGTAATTGCAATTAATTAGATATCTAAAGTAAATGATACTTCCTTTTGCTCAGTGCATTTTTATTTTTCGGATGTAGTAGCAATAGGTATTCTTTTTTGTTTGTCTAATTTAAAAATCAAGAGATAATTTATCAATAATTTTTAATTTGAGTTTGTTATATTAACTATAGTTATTTTTCAAAGTATAAATGCTATTATATTCAAGTAATAATATAATAAAATGGTCATTTTATTTCTTGTTGTATTAAGTCAGTACTAGATAAATAAAATAGATCGAAGAAATAAGCAACATGTATGGCAGGTTTGTACAAAAATATCACTACACTATCATATTCATACCATCATGTACTTAATATGTGAACTTTTATCTATTAGACTATTACAAACAACTTATTTAATAAGGTCACAACATCAAGAATTTGAAATTAGAATAGTTAAAGCTCAAACGTACCTTTACATCAAGTTCGATGATTTAGCTATTCTTGTTTTGCAATGTTCATCAAAATTCAAGTTCTTTTATTTCATTTTCTTGATTAAGAAATCTCGAAAGTAAATGCTGTGAGGTTCGAAATTCGGTGAATAGTGAGCTAACGTCTTTATCTTTTCTCACTTAAATTTTTTTTTGCACATGCTACTGCTTCATATTCTGCCATGTGGTTACATATTAAACATTGCGCTCTTATCATTAGATCAAAATAATATGACATTCACGATTGTAAATCTTATTTACTAAGAATGATCTATTATATTTATAAGCGAGATTGGACCTTCTTAACATTCACAGTTTAATAATAATAATTATGGCTATTGTCGATAAATATTCTACCACTAAAAAGTAAGCCCAATCCAAATAATGACAAGACTTCTCTCAATATCAAGTAGTAATATATTTGCCTTCTCATCAAATCTAGTTTTTCTTCCTTTATGTATAATCTTGTTTTTCATGATTTCATGTTGTAATTTAATTCAATTCTTCTTTGTTAGATGTCTCTTTTTTTCATAATCTATTCTATGGACTTGTGCATAAAAATTAAGCTTTTGTGTCTCTTTTACAAACTAAAAAATCTTGAAAGTAAATTTCACGAGGCTCGAAACTTGGTGGATAATAAGCAACAAACGTCTCTATCTTTTCTCACTTAAATACATAATTTTTTATATGGTACCATTGAATATTGCACTCTCATCAATCATCACTAAATAAAGGGAAAAGACATCATTTCTACCCCAAACTATACAAGAAAAGTCTAAGCCATACATAAATTATATAAGTGACCTATTACACACCTTAATTATATAAAAGTGATATTATTACCTCCCCGCGACCCCCATTCTAAGGCGCGTGTGTTACACTTATTTTAGGCGCATCTAGCTATTAAATAACAAAAGTAAACAACTTAAAACATTAAGGAAAAAGGTATCGTTTCCACCCCAAACTATAGTCGAAAAGTCGAATCCACACCTAAACTATATAAGTGACCTATTACACACCTTAACTATAAAAAATGATACTTTTTACTAATGTGGTGCTGACGTGGAAGCGCGTGTAAGACACTACACCACATGCAAGTGGTGGTAGCCTGCCAGGGTGTAAATAGTTTCACTTTTTTATAGTTTAGGTGTATAATATGTTACTAGTATAGTTTAGGTGTGCCTTCGACTTTTAGGATATAGTTTGGGGTGAACACGATGTATTTTCTATCATGTGACTATGATTGTAAATAATATTTAAGAAAAATAATCTATAACATTTTTTAAGGGATATTTTTTGCCCTTCTTGAAATTCAAGATCTAACAATAATAACTATGAATTCCATCACTAAAACGTAAGCCTGGATGTACTTTTTTACTAATAGACGTACTTATCAAAAAAAAAACTTTAGTTAACATCTAGAGTTATCTAAAAATCTTTTACCAATTATTCTAAAACTTTAAAAATTTAAAATCTCTCACTATCTTTAGAAAACCCTTTTCTACTTCTAATATACTTCTATTGTATTGGTACTTTTAACACTTTCAAATTCTTTTAGGAAATAATGTCTTAATTCTGTTCACTATTTTTTAAAAAAAAATAGAAAAACCTTTTCTACTTTCAAAATAGTTCATTGTAGTGACACTTCTAACATATTTTCAAATATTTATATATATATACATACATACATACATATATATATATATATATATATATATATAAAGGATACATTGTAGGCTGCTGATGTGGCATGCCTCAATGAAAAAGTATTTATTGAAAAAGCAATTCAAACCTCTTCAACAAGCCGGCGACGTCGCTTTCCATTGGCACAATTGATTCTACTGACCGGAAACAGTACAGTTAGACAAGTACATCTGTAATGACATATATAGCATACCGCATCAAGCAAGTGAGAGGTTATAGTCGGTAAATGGCTAGTGATTTCACCATCCAGAGCACCAGCTATCTCCCCAAGAGCGATGAACCCACTGGCACGTTCTGCAGGTATTTTAAGGACATGAAGTATATGATTTATGCATATCTGTAGAAGTAAAATCAACAAACTTGAGTTCACAGTAGTCAACATTGAGGATGCAAATCTCATTCATCCAGATTCTACAGTTAGTAAAAGCAGATTAAATCATTAAAATGAAATCAAATATCACAAACCGTTAAATAATTAGTCACAAATCGATCACGCAGGAAATGGGCAATTCGAGGAAGTAGAGAAGTTATGCTGAGGCGAACTAGGCGATCTCGGTGCTCCAGATATGTTAGAACAATTTCAGCATCTTCCCTGTATCTTGACATCATGAACTCTCCTGTGTTCCTGCACATTTTGATGATAAATTTGCTCTTATCAATCATTTATCATATCACAAACAGATAGATAATCCTGGGTCCAATTCCCATAGCATATGACTTAAGGATATTACATTATTCTTTGTCAAGGAGACACAAACCAAAAGTATATAAATCCGTGAAACTAAAGTAGTCATGGAACCATACTAGCATAACTGCATACATGGCAATACGGAAAAGAAAAAATTGCCCTAGAATAGCTTGAAGAGGTACCTTGACCACCACCCTCTTCATGCAGCCATCCATCACCTAAGAATCTGCCTTTCACCACCATAAGCACCTCATAAGAAGACAAACCACACCATCACAAACCAACAACTATCCTAGAAACGTTCTCAACATAGAAAGTTTTCCCCTTTTTTCCAAAAAATATTTTCGAAGCATTGTTTGGTTATACATTGGAATGATTTTTTGGTTAGGTTTTGAAGATGAGTTTTTCAAGTTTGAAATCAGTAATTTTTTTCCACTTATAGAGCTTCAACTTCTTGCAAGTGAAATCTGCAACAAGTTTCAAGACGATATCTTATAAAACCTGACCACATAATCAAAGATCAACAAAGGATCCTGTCAATATATACACCATTAACTAACGAAAACTAATACGAGAGATGTCATTTACAAATGACTGAAGCTGGGTAACCCCCCATCCCCACCCCACCCCACCCCTATCTCCCCCACACACAGAGATCATAATCAATCTATAGATCACAAATGCATTCTAGATTCAATTGCTAATAAGACCATGTAGGTAATAGACGCCTTTTGCCCCTTCATTATAATTACTTTATATAAGAAACAATTAGGTAGCAGACATTTGCACCCAAAACATGTAAATTACTCAGACTTGAGGTAGACCGACTCTTAAGTATAACTAGAGATTTAAGTCTCCAGTTTCTCAAACATTTAGCAGATCACAACAATGTCACACACCCTTTTTACGTACTCCAAAAGATTTATATTTTAAGTTTGAAAGGGTTTTATTATCTAAGTGATAAGAAATGAAAAATTTGTTTCGGAAAAGGATTATTTACATTTTTTACTCAGAGTCGCCACTTGGCATAATTCGGTGTGCCAAGTCACCATTAGAAAATCCTTTCCAAAACCATTTGACTCTTTAAACTGGTTTGCGAACAGAGATTCTGTCTAAGGAATTCTGTTGACCGAGGGGAAGGTGTTAGGAACCTCTCGATCTCATGGTTCAACAACGGTCGCTTGTAGAGTGTATCGACTATTTTTGGCACTAAGAAATGTATAAACCGCGCAAAAGCACACAAAATAATCAAACAAAACAAAACAATCCGAAATGTAAAATCCAGTCCAATTATTACAACCCGAAATAAAAAAGGACTGAAAGTAAACCTACGCTAATCCTAAACTGATCCTCTACCCGACGCCTCGGGCCTTCACCACAAACATCCTCTGGGTACATGACATCTCAGGGCATTCCCCGGTGAATAAATATATACAGATACTTCGGGACATTCCCCGGCCAAATTATACTATTGAATTTTTCGTACGATAAAGTATAACGAACCATTCACGCACATATTCAAATATTTCAATAAATCGTTATTTCCTAAATTTGACTACCCGGCCTACATTTGCCTATCCAAGTTCAACATATCACAGTTCTATCGTGTTTAACATTATCCATGCATCAAAATTAATCAACATTCATTTTAGCAATTTTTAATTCCCACCCCGAATTTTATTTTTAACACAAAACTTCTACATTCACGATTACTATTTCAACAATCCGTAATCACTATAAACTCAATATTCATCATTCACGTCACACATAATCGTAACTAACAAAATCAATTATCAATCAATACCAACAGTTATTCATCTCCAATGAAGATCAAACCACACACTAATATCCAATTCAAAATATAAAATATTGTAAATAATAAAATAGATGAGAGAAAGTGTAGAGTTGGACCTCGATTGAAGCTTTTACTGTGCCAAAATATGTGATCAAAAAACAAAGTTGGATCCAAAACTCTCGACTTGAACCTCGATAACCAACAACTCCAAAATCGATATCAAATTCAACCGGATAGATTTGGAAAACAACGAAAAGCCTCACATTGAATGTACCGCAAACCCGAATAGAAATCCAAAACAACCCAAGATCTCAAATTCGAATCCCCAAATCACTAATTTCCAACTAACCTTGTATGAGTCTCACCAGAATTGAAGTAACTGTCATCGTTTCAGCATTTCTTGAAATGAGACAGAGCTAGCTCAAATGGGCTGGCTGCTGGTGCGGTATTGAGAGAAGAATGGGGGTGGAACAACAGTTGGGACGTTGGTCGCAGCGACGGGGTCATTTGGTTGGTCTCCAGAGAAGGCGCTGGATGACGAAAGAGGCCAGATCTGAGCGGCGGCTGGAGGAGCAGCCTGTGCTGGCCTTTGGAGGCGGCGCTGTCCCTGGCTAGTCGGCGTTTGAGTGGAGGAAGAAAAGGACGAGAGTTGGAGCATCCCCGGCGCCGATGCTGTTGTCGTCGATGGGGAAGGCAGCGGGAGAGGTTTTTAAAAGAGAAAGTGAGAGTCCAGAGAGAGGGAGTGAGAGAGGCAGTTAGGCGGCTTCCTTTTTTTTTACATCCCCCCTTCCGTGTTCCTTTTGTCTGTGTGTATATATGAGGTAAGGGTGGGGTAGTGGTGAGGTGGGGTAGAGTTTGTTAGGATAGGGTAGGTAGGTGTTGTTTTTTAATTGGGTGGGTTGTTAGAATATTAGGATAAAACAAAATTAGTTAGGGGGATGTTATTTTTGTCATTTTGTGGAGGGATTATCACAAGGGTGAGGGTACACGGTAGGATAAGGTAAGCAATAGGTAAAAACGATATCGGTGAGGGACGAAATTAGGTGTCTACATTATGCCCTCTTTGAATGTAAAAACGAAGTGTTTTCAGACAAAGAAGTAGATAGCGAGACCAAATTTTGACCCGACCATTATCCAAAGAAAGAAATAGAAGGAAGAAGGACAACCAGGTTTTGACTTAAGACATCCCAGATACTCACATTATGAGAGGATCGAGTGACAAGTATCTCAACTTTTGGAAGGAGATGACTACACCGAGTTGGAGAGTCGAGTGAGGTTCCATCGAAGTTCCGGTCCGCGGCTCTGTCATTACATCAAAAAAATGAAAATTACAAGTTAAAACATAAATGAAATTACAAAAATCCTATCTATACAGCTTCTATTGGTTCTTCACTCGACTTTGATCACCCTATTCTTCAGGAGGTCTCCTGACTTGCAATATCTTTCAACTTGTTGCTTGGATTTCAATTGCTTCGCTTTGTTGCTTGACTTTTCGTTTCTTCACTCTATTCTCCAGGCATGCTCCTAACTTGCTATTTCAGCACTTTGTTGCTTGACTTTCATTTCTTCACTCTGTTCTCCAGGCGGGCCTCTGACTTGCTATTTCATCATTCTATTCTTCAGGCGGGCTCCTGAAACCCAAAATTGAAACAAGAACGAAAATTATCCCAAACAAGAATTATAATAAAGTAGTATTTCATTTTTGAAAGCATTATCCCATTTTCCAGGAGGGTCCTGCGCATAAAGTAAAATCCCATTTTTTAGGAGGGTCCTGAACAGAAAGTAAAATCCCATTTTTTCAGGAGGGTCCTGAACAGAAAGTAAAATCCCATTTTTCAGGAGGGTCCTGAATAGAAAGTAAAATTCTATTTTTCAGGAGGGTCCTGCACAGAAAGTAAAATCCCATTTTTCAGGAGGGTCCTGAACAGAAAGTAAAATCCCATTTTTCAAGAGGGTCCTAAACAGAAAGTAAAATCCCATTTTTTAGGAGGGTCCTGAACAGAAAGTAAAATCCCATTTTTCAGGAGGGTCCTAAACAGAAGTAAAATCCCATTCTTCAGGAGGGTCCTGAACAAAAAGCAAAATCCCATTTTTCAGGAGGGTCATGAACATAAAGTAAAATCCCATTTTTCAGGAGGGTCCTGAACAGAAAGTAAAATTCCATTTTTCAGGAGGGTCATGAATAGCAAGTAAAATCTCATTTTTCAGGAGGGTCCTGAACATAGTAAAATCTCATATTTCAGGAGGGTCCTGAACATAAACTAAAATTCCATTTTTCAGGAGGGTCCTAAACAGAAAGTAAAATCCCATTTTTCAGGAGGGTCCTAAACAAAATGTAAAATCCCATTCTTCAGGAGGGTCCTGAACATAAAGTAAAATCCCATTCTTCAGGAGGGTCCTGAAAAGAAAGTAAAATCCCATTTTTCAGGAGGGCCCTGAACAGAATTAAAATCCCATTTTTCAGGAGGGTCCTGAACAAAAAGTAAAATCCCATTTTTTAGGAGGGTCCTGAACAGAAGTAAAATCCCATTTTTTAGGAGGGTCCTAAACAAAAAGTAAAATCCCATTTTTCAAGAGGGTCCTGAATACAAAGTAAAATCCCATTTTTCTGGAGTGTCCTGAACATAAAGTAAAATCCCATTTTTCAGGAGGGTCCTGAGCAGAAAGTAAAATCCTATTTTTCAGGAGGGTCCTAAACATAAAGTAAAATCTCACAGATGTGCATTTCCAATGGTAGCTGAATTAAGTGAATCGAATTTGCTCCTATTTCAACAAATAAAATTTGTCAGTTAAAAACTTAGTGGTGGCTTGCAGCTCTTGGCTTCTCAGGTATCTCTCCCAGCACTTACTCTTCTCATCTTTGTTCTAAATTGCTAACACCTTCCCTGTCTTTCCGCATCATCGACCCGTATCCAGATTGAGGGAAATGAGTTTTGACTCAAACAATGGGTTTCCATTTTACCATGCCCCTGAGGTGCACTCTTTTCCCAAATCTGAATGCTTTCACTAATCCAATAGCCTGTCGGTTTATAGACTTCCTTTTCTTCATGTTGAATTACGATCATATTTCATTCCTGTGCTATTCCTCAGCTTTTTCTCGTATAATTGGAAAGACTGGTAGTAAATTTTGAAATCCTTTCTCGCTTGTTTTGACACAGACTTGACTTAAAATGTAAAGAAATGATGGTGACTTTTATTTTGATAAATGACATAAAAAGACATAAAACATGAATATGTAAATGAAAGAAAAGGGTAATGTCCCATATTCAAAAGAAAACTTATCTGAATACGACAACCAACTCCAATGAGTATGACATGCATTTTGGATTGAGCTGCCTGATCTTCCTATCCAAACTCCCCATTTGTTGTTGAGTTCGTGCCTTTGCTGCTGAGTCGCTTCTTCAAATCCATTGGACTCATACATCACATTCGATTGACGATATCTTGAAAGACTTTTGCCAACAAATCTCTTTCTTTTCACTTTTCACTTTTCTCTTGAACTCTCCATCACCTTACGGTGCCCGTGAGGGTTTTCACCAACAAGACTCTCTCATTTTTATTTCTCTCCACTCACCATCGCCTTATGGTGCCTGCAAGGGTTTTCACCAATAAGACTCTCTCATTTTAATTTCTCTCAACTCACCATCAGCTTAAGATGCCCACGGGGGTTTTCACCAATAAGACTCTCTCATTTTTGTATTTCTTTCCTAATTTCTTATGCTGAGGGAGATGAGTGGTACCTCACAATGTATCATCATATCCATTGCATGCTTAGCCTTAACATTATCAAAAATTGATCTGAAGGACTTTACTTGGTTGTAACTTGGCTTTTGGTTAAGGTTAGAAAAGATGGTAATTGGATCAAACGGTACTTGAATGGGGGTGGGACTTACACTTTTGGAATCGACTCAAACAACACATTAACTCATGCCCCAGTCTTGTTGACTGGTTGAATCTTAAATCTTTATTTGGTTAGACCAAGCCCAAAATAGGGCAGTCTACGTATCTCACACTCGAGAGAGGAGAATCAGGTCGGACGTAGTTCCATCAGCTTGTTCTTTGTTTTGATTTGATTTTGATTTTTTTTTTTATTTTCAAACTCTTTCTTTTATTCTTATTTTCTTGACATTTATCTTTGAATCTATTTTGATTCCAAAAGAGGGATATGAAAGAAAAATTAAAAAAAGCTCAAACGGGTAAATAAAGGATGACACCATGTTTGGATAGAAGAATAAAATGCCTTCGTCATATCAATCTTCAAGAATGCAAGTACTAAACATGCAATAAACTCACCAAAGGATCAAATATCATACGCAATATCTTTTGACCGCATCAGTATTGATAGCCATTTCTGCCATTTTTCCTTCAGTATCTGTCAAATATAAGGCTCCATTGGGTAACACTTTCTTCAGAACAAAAGGACCTTGCCAGTTAGGGGAGAACTTTCCTTTTCCTCAACCTAGTGAGGAAGGATACGTCTCAATAACAACTGACCAACTTCAAAATTCCTGGGACAGACCTTTTTGTTATACGCTCGAGCCATCCTCCTCTGATACAACTAGCCATGACACACAGACGTTAGCCTTTTTTCCTCAATCAAACTCAAATGTTCCAGTCGGGTTTTTACCCATTCATCATCATCAATCTCTGCTTTTATAATGACTCGAATAGAGGGAATTTCAACTTCTGCAGGGATGACTGCTTCTATCCTATACACTAATAAATATAGAGTTGCCCCTGTTGAAGTGAGAACAGTGGTGCGATAACCTAGAAATGCAAATGGCAACTTTTCATGCCACTGTCTAGATCCTTGTACCATCTTTCACAGTATCTTTTTTATATTCTTATTGGCGGCTTCTACAACACCATTAGCCTTTGGGCGATATGGAGTAGAATTTCGATGTGCGATCTTAAACTGTTGACATACTTCTTCAATCAAATAACTATTGAGATTGGCAGCATTGTCTGTAAGGATCATCTTAGGAATTCCAAATCTACAAATGATATTGGCATGAACAAAGTCCACCACAGCCTTCTTTGTCACTGACTTGAAAGTTACTGCTTCTGCCCACTTTGTGAAGTAGTCAATGGCTACCAAAATGAATCTATTTCCATTTGATGCCTTTAGCTCAATTGGTCCAATCATATCCATTCCCTAAGGCACGAACGGCTATGGAGCGGCCATTGCATGCAACTCAACAGGAGGAGAATGTATTAGATCACCGTGTACCTGATATGATGACACTTTCGAACAAATTGAATAGAATCCCTTTCCATAGTAAGCCAGTAATAACCTGATCAAAGAATCTTCTTTGAGAAGACAAGACCGTTCATATGCGACCCGTATACTCCAGAGTGTATTTCAACCATGATTGCCGAGGCTTATCTTGTATCTACACACCTCAAAAGTCTGAGATCTGGGGTTCTCTTATATAAGATTCCCGCACTTAAGAAAAATCCACTAGCCAAACGCCTAATAGTCCGCTTTTGATCGTTGGTGGCATATGCTGGGTATTCTCCTGACTGAATATACCGCTTGATATCTAAGAACCAGGGTTCTCCATCGAGCTCTTCTTCAACCGCATTACAGTAAGCATGCTAATCGCTACTCTGTATATGCATCGGATCGATGTAGGCTTTATCAGGATATTAGAGCATTGAAGATAGAGTGGCTAAAGCATCAGCAATTTCATTATGAATCCTTGGAATATGCCTAAATTTTACTAACATAAACCGTTGACATAGCTCCTGCAATCATTGTCGATATGGGATGACCTTCAAATCTCATATCTCCCAATCGCGTTGAATTTGATGGATGAGCAAATCTGAATATCCTAACGCCAATAATTCTTGGAATCCCATATCAACAGCTAACCTCAAACCAAGAATGCAGGCTTTATACTCTGCCATATTGTTAGTACAATAGAATCAAAGTTGTGCTGTTACCGAGAAATGTTGTCCCAATTCAGAGATAAGAACCGCACCTATTCCGGCTCCTTTCATATTGACGTCTCTATTGAAGAATAACCTCCAACCTGGATCAGCATCTATAATGACTTCATCGATACACGACACTTTTTTGTCAGGAAAATATGTCTTTAATGGCTCGTACTCTTCATCGGTGGGATTCTAGCAAGATGATCTACCAAGGCTTGGGCTTTCATGGCGGTTCGAGTCACATATATAATGTTGAACTCGGTAAGCAATATTTGCCATTTCGCCAATCGACCCGTTGGCATAGGCTTCTGAAAGATATACTTCAAAGGATCCATGCAGGAGATGAGTAAGTAGTAGAGGATGAGAGATAATGCTTCAACTTTTGTGCTACTTAAGTTAGGGCACAACACATTTTTTCAAGAAGAGTATACCTGGCCTCATATACGGTGAACTTCTTGCTAAGATAATAAATAGCTTGCTCCTTTTTGCCTGTGACATCATGTTGCCCAGGACACAACCGAAAGAATTGTCCATGACTGATAAATATAAGATCAAAGTCCTACCAGGCTCTGGGGGTACCAGCACGGGCGAATTTGACAAATATCTTTTGATTCGATCGAACGCTTCCTGACATTCTTCAATCCATTTTACTGCAGCACTCTTTTTCAACAACTTGAATATGGGCTCACAAGTGGTTATGAGTTGAGAAATAAACCTGCTAATGTAGTTCATTCTACCAAGCAAACTCATCACCTCTGTTCTATTCTTTGGCGGGGGCAATCTTGAATGTCTTTGATTTTCGAGGGATCCAATTCAATTCCCCAACGGCTGACTACAAACCCCAACAGCTTTCCAGATGGAACTCCAAATACACATTTTGCTGGGTTGAGTTTGAGATTATACCTGCGAATCCTTTCAAAGAACTTTCTTGAGTCTTTAACATGGCCGGCCTGACTTTTTGACTTAATAATCACATCATCCATGTAGACCTCAATCTTCTTATGCATCATATCATGAAACATAGTGGTCATGGTTGTCGGGTATGTTGCTCCAACATTCTTCAAATCGAACGGCATCACTCGATAACAATAAGTCCCCCACAGTGTGATAAAATATATCTTCTCTACGTTGTCATCATCCATAATGATCTGGTGATATCCGGCATAGCAATCCACAAAAGAGGCAAGCTCGTGTTTAGCACAGTTGTCAAACAAAATATGAATGTTGGGCAGTGGAAAATCATCTTTCGGACTTGCTCTGTTCAAATCATGGTAATTAACACACACTCAAATTTTTCCATCTTTCTTTGGTACGGGAACAGCATTGGATAACCACATGGGATAGCGAGCTACTCAAATTACTTTGGCTTCAAGTTGTTTCATGATTTCCTCTTTAATTTTAATACTTACATCCATTTTAAACTTCCTCAACTTCTATTTGACAGGAGGGAATGCGGGATCAATTGGCAATTTGTGAGCCACTAATTCAGTGCTTAAACTAGGCATATCATCATAAGACCATGCAAAAACATCCTTATAATCAATTAATGCTTGAATCATTCCATCTTTTAGCTATGGCAAAACATGTACACTTATTTTAGTTTCCCTAACATCTTTTTGATCCCCTAGATTATTGGCTCAGTCTCATTCAAATTAGAATTCGTTTTGTCTTCAAACTGTTCCAACTCTTTGCTTATTTCTTCTAGTGCTTCTTCTTCATCATATTCACCATCCTGCTTCATTGCATCTTGATTAGTTTGGATTTTAAGATCAGGCTGAAAATTCCGCATGCATGTCATGTCATTAGAATCAACATAAAAAGAACTGTGTAAAAAAGAAAAAAAAAATATATTAGACACGAAACAAAAGGGACATTGCATTTCATTAAATAAAAAGATAGAAGGGTTTAAACATAGATGCCAACATAACATAAACAAACTAAAATCCAAATTACAACCCTGAAACAACTCGGATAATCAGAAAGAAAAACAAAATAAACAACCAAAACTCCCTCCTGATGGGGAGAGGAGTGACTTCCCAATTATTGAGCCGAACAGCTGGACCTTTGAATTGCATGTCTGCTATACTGGTACCTTCCCCTACTTCGACCATATCAACATCAATGAAAAGATTCTGGCAGTCATCAACCAATTCAACTTCAAATTCCACATGTTTCGTGACACCGCTCTTAACAAATGACTCACTGAGTAGTAGCATTGGGCGAGGGAATGACCATGTTTCCTTTTTCCTTCGCTTGGCTTTCTTCAGATCTTTAGCCGTAGGCTCAAATCCCAGACCAAACGAGCCCACATTATCACTCGGACATATGGGATGAACTATAACGCGCAAAGACGCTCCCAAAACCTTTCCTGGCTCAAATCTGTATTTCCAAAGTTCACTCACCATCATGATAGAAGCAGAAGACAATTGCGGTCCCGGTATAACCTGCCATTCAATGATACAATTCACTAGCACTGTATCAAAAATTTGATATACGAATGTCTCTTCTACGTTATTTGCTTCAATAAGAGACAAGGGAGAATCTTCGTAGGCGGACAAATCTCCTTCACCGTGAATAACTACTTCTTGCCTGTCATGCTCAAACTTAATCATTTGGTGCATCATAGAAGCAACCGCCTTGGCCTTGTGGATCCAAGGCCTTCCCAACAACAGATTACAAGAGGATTCTACATTTACTACTTGAAACTCTATGGTGAACTCAACAGGCCCTATGGTCAACATTAGTTCTATTTCGCCAATGGAATTTGATTTTGCACCATCGAAAGCCCTAACACATACATTGTTAGGCCTGATCTTGTCAGCACCAATATTCAACTTTTGTAAAGTAGAAATAGGGCAAATATTTGCACCAGAACCTCCATCAATCATAACATGAGTGACATAGAAATCTTCACACTTCACTGTAATGTAAAGGCCCCGGTTATGCCCTGTACCTTCAACAGGCAATTCATCGTCAGAAAAGCTGCTCCGATTGACTTCAAAGATTTTTCCAACCACTTTTTCAAGTTGGTTGATTGTAATCTCCCTAGGAACATACGCTTCATTTAATACCTTCATAAAAACATCACGATGCTCCTTGGAGTGCAACAGCAAAGATAAAAGGGAAATTTGAGCAAGGGTTTTCTTCAACTGGTCCAATATTGAATACTCTGGCAATTTCATATTTTTCAAAAATTCTTTGTCTTCTTCTTCGATGATAGGTTTTTTGATAAATGACGGTCAACTCACCGTTGGCTTGGACATTCTTAAGCTTTCAGGCACGAAGCATCTTCCTGACCTAGTAAAACCCCCTACCTCATCTACATCTTCCACTACTTCTTTCCCGTGATAGGTCATCACAGTCCACCCATAATTCCAGGGAACCCTTTTCGTATCAACTATCGAAGGTTGGGTCACTGGTTTGAGGACAATAGGCGCTGCCAGTGCTTCTTTCACCGTCAAGATGGGCTGACTCAGAGCTCCCACCACTGTCAACTTAGGTTTATCCTGAATTAAATTAACATACCTTCTAGCGCCCTGTAGTGTAATCAGGGGTTTCTTTATGCTTTCTTGGGCTTTATCTTCTCTCATTCCTTCCTGGCTCAATGACATTACTTTCAAAGACTCTGCTACATTCACTGATTTCTCCTCAGTGGTCTATATCTTGACAATAAGCTTATAACCCCTCGAAGACTCTTTTCTATTATATATTAATTCTAATATATTTGATTCAGCATGGGTTAGCAGCAGATTCTGGTAAATGTTTGGACCCTCCGGGGCCTGGACCAGCATCTGATTTGTGTCAATTAAATCTTGGACAACTCTCTTTAAATGCCAGTATTTCTCGATGTCATGGCCTGGCATATCAGAATAGTACGCACACCTTAAAGAATAATAGAGATTCCTCGGCGGTGGATTTGAAAGCCTTCCTTGAATTGGGCTTAAAACCTTCAACTTTCTCAACCTATCAAATAATCTAGCGTATGACTCCCCAAGAGGTGTGAATTGATTTTCGACCGCCTTTTCCTTCTTATGCTCGGGCCTAGGCTGAAAACTGGGTCTGAAGGGGTTTTGGTAATCTGGTGAAGCGAATGGATGATTTTGTGGGGCTTGCGCACGCAACTGTGGGTAAGAAGGGGTTTGGGCATATGGCTACGCGCTATATACTGGATATGGGGGTGGTGGAATAGAAAATAAAGGGTTTTATGGAGGGTAGTAATGGTGGGGAGGAATATATGGAGCTTGGGCGTAGACTTGGGCTTGGGATTAGGGATAGGGGCGAGGTGGTCTTTTGGGATAGGAATGGGTTCCAGCTACGACAGTCGCCATATCCTCTTTCTTCTTTCTACCTCCAAATGCGCCAGATCCACCTTGAATCGTTTGTGTGGTGGCTTTTAATGCGGCAAAACTCACTATTTGGCCGGTCTTAATTCCGTCCTCTATCATCTCCCCTATTTTGAGGACTACCATAAAATCTTTTCCCATTGCCGAAAGTAAATTTTGAAAATAGATCTCATCCTGCGCCTAAATGAAAACTTCTACGAACTTACTTTCTTTCATTGGAGGCTTTACCCTGGCGGTCTGTTCACGCCACCTTATCGAGTATTCCCTAAAACATTCAGTGCTCTTTTTCTTCATGTTGACCAAGGATTTTTTGTCTGGAATCAGGTCGATGTTATACTGAAAATGTTGAACAAATTCAGAAGCCAAATTATCCCAACTATTCCATTTATCGATATCTCGATCGATAAACCATTCTGAGGCTAGATCAGAAAGACTCTCGCCAAAGAAGGCCATGAGCAGTTCTTCCCTTCCTCATGCAGCCCTCAACTGGTTGCAATAACGTCTCAAGTGTGTAACGGGATCACCGTGTCCTGCATACTTCTCGAACTTAGGCATCTTGAAACCGAGGGGAAGGTTGATGTCGGGGAATATGCAAAGATCTTTATAGGAAACACTCCTATAATTTTCGATTCCTTGCAAATTCCTCATAGCCTATTCTAAACTTTTCAATTTCTGGGCTATGATATCTTGTTCCTCTGCTGCGACAGGTTTCTCTGTATCAAATAGAAATGCAAGCGGCTGAGTGTACCCATACGGTTCATTCATTTGCAAAGTTGGCTCCGGGGCGTAATAGTGACTATCTGAAACCTTCAGTACTGGCTCACTGACAGACCTAGGACTTCTCATTATGGGACGCACAACATATATAGGAGTTTCATGTGGTGGCGGAGCCACGAATACTGGTGTGATCGGTGGCGCTGGATGAGCAGCTGGTCTTGATTGGGGAGCTGCCAAGGGCACACCAGAACTGCTAGGATAATAATGTCGTGGAGTGAATCCTGGCGCGTGCTCAGGTGACTCAGTAGGAGCAGAGAATTGCGCCTGAGAGAGCGGTGGGCAATTAGAGATATTCCCAAGACCTTCAGGAAGTGGGGGAGGAGGCATTCCGCTGGCCCATGCCCGGTGTAAATCTATCAATTGTTGCTTGAGCCTTACTACCTCATCATTGTGTTCTGAACTTTCTTCCCTATGATCCTAATCCGAGTCAATGAGCGAATTTTCAATATCCCTGCTAGCCATAGCGAGCTTTTCTTTGGATCTAGTGAAGTATGGGTGACTAGCCAGAGTGTTGCAAATCTACCACTGTTATCTGAAAGAACATGCTCATCAAAGACGACGTCTATTAGGATTAGGGCACATAACAAGCATGGGAATCACATTGGTAAAATTTCCCTAAATTCATGTTCATTGCTACCAGCTTTTGAGGGTAGCAAGGTCATTTTAACATCATCCTAATTTTTGTCTACACTTATTTTTATCTATACTTATTATTATTATTATTATTTTCGTATCCATCTCTGTTCTTTTTCTTTCTCTCGTTATCTACCTTTATTTTATCATTCTTTATGACTTTTGTTTTTCCTTAAAAGAGGAAAAATAATTAAAAACAAAGAAACAAAATGATTAGATCGAACCCAAAAGTAGGTTGCCTACTATTCATGTTGTACATGAATCAGATCTTGCGTATTTTGGGCCTTGCCAAAATGGCCAATTAAACTCTTTTTTCTTGAAACTTTAAGAGGAAAAGAAAAATAACAATTTGTCAAAAGCATTGACGAACATCTTTTGCATTTTTTACTTTTAAAATACCTATACAAAACGAAACCTATGATTACCAAAGAAAAATATTTTGGGGTTTTCAATTTTGAATTTCATATGAAAATGAAACTTGAAACTATTAAAGGAAAATCTTTTGTAGTTTTCTCTTGAAGATGTATATGAAACACCTACTTTAAATAAAGAGTGAAGAAAATCTTTTTTTGAATTTTTTTTTTGAATAAGATCAACCAAGAATAAAACCTACGACTATTAAGGATTTTTTTTTTGTATTTTTATTTTCAAAACACATATGAAACACCTACTCTAGATGAAAAGTGAAGAAATGTTATTTTATTTTTTTTATATTTTTTAAATAAGATCAACCAAAAATGAAACCTACGACTATTGAGGAAAATCTTTTGTTTTTTTTTCTTTTTTTTTTCAAGATATGTATGAAACACCTACTCTATATAAAGAGCGAAGAAAATCTTTTTTTTGAATTTTTACAATAAGATCCCCGAACCAACAATAGGCTGCCTATGTGTCTCACTCCCGAAAGAGGAGAATCAGGGGTGCGTAGTTAGTCCAGATTGGACAATTAACGATTAACTAATAAATTGACCCTAACTTAAGAGACACTACCAAAAACAAACGAAAAAAAAATTTGGATTTTCAGCTAGACACTGACACCACCAATTATGAAGAAAAATCTTTTTGGTATTTTTGTTTTTGACAAATAAGGAGAAAAGGCAAACAAAACTCTTTTTTTTTTTTTTGAATTTACAATACTTTGAGAAGACAAATGTAAAATGTAAAAAATCTTTTTGAGTTTTTGGATCGTGAAGAACAAAAGCCATAAAGAATTCTAAAATAAACTACGACATTCCTTTTTTCTTTTCTTTTTTCATTCTTTTCGACTCACTTTTTTCTATTTTTTTTCTTTTTCATTTTTTCCTACGCACCTTACTCCGAACAATTTTTTTTTTGTCAAATCAGTCTGTCAAATGACCATATTACCCTTAAAGATGCAACAGTTAGCACGTAGAGATGCTTTAGAGGTAAGTCTCCTACGAATGGCCATGTGGGTCCCGCTAGGTCTCAGTATGATGCACATAAGCACGACCTAAAGGCTAACCTACGTTGTGGTTTACTAATAAGGCTGTTCGGGGGAGCATATGTTCGATAGTGGCTGCTTTGCTTTCCACCTACTCCATAACACCGACGGCTCCCCCCCTAAAATAAGGGTGACTCAACTAGAGGTTGTGTACAATATGTGTACTACAGACTTGTTGCAGAAAGAAGGCCAGGGGGTGGACTCATGATGACAAATATAAAGCGGTAATACATAGGATGAATACTATAAACAAAGAGCACGAAAAACACACAAAAGTGCAAACAATAACCCAAACAAAATCACAAACAAACTTATATACTTGTAATGCCAAACAAAGCTGATACGACTCCAAAAATAGCTCGAATTCTGAAAACTTGTCATTTTTCCCCAACAGAGTCGCCAGAGCTGTCACACCCCTTTTACGTACTCCAAAATATTTATATTTTAAGTTCGAAAGGATTTTATTATCTAAGTGACAAAAAATGAAAAATTTGTTTTGGAAAAGGATTATTTACATTTTTTACTCAGAGTCACCACTTGGCATAATCCGGTGTGCCAAGTCACCATTAGAAAATACTTTCCAAAACCATTTGACTCTTTAAACTGGTTTGTGAACAGAGATTCCGGCTAAGGAATTTTGTTGACCAAGGGGGAAGGTGTTAGGCACCTCTCGATCCCATGGTTCAACCACGGTCGCTTGGTAGAGTGTATCGACTATTTTTGGCACTAAGAAATGTATAAACCGCGCAAAAGCATGCAAAATAATCAAACAAAACAAAACAATCCAAAATGTAAAATCCAGTCCAATTATTACAACCCGACTAGCACCTCATAAGAAGACAAACCACACCATCACAAACCAACAACTATCCTAGAAACCTTCTTAACATAGAAAATTTTCCCCTTTTTTCCAAAAAATATTTTTGAAACATTGTTTGGTTATACATTGGAATGATTTTTTGGTTAGGTTTTGAAGATGAGTTTTTCAAGTTTGAAATCAGTAATTTTTTTCCACTTATAGAGCTTCAACTTCTTGTAAGTAAAATCTGAAACAAGTTTCAAGACGATATCTTATAAAACCTGACCACATAATCCAAGATCAACAAAGGATCCTGTCAATATATACACCATCAACTAACAAAAACTAATACGAGAGATGTCATTTACAAATGACTGAAGCCGGGTAACCCCCCACCTCCACCCCACCCTACCCCCATCCCCCATACACAGAGAGATTATAATCAATCTATAGATTACAAATGCATTCTAGATTCAATTGCTAATAAGAACAAGTAGGTAATACCTGTATAGGGATCCATGTATACTGTGAACAGGAGCATTTCACCCCAATCCATCTTGGGTAGCCTCAAACATTCGATAATACCTGTCAGAACTACCAATTTAAGAGTAGATACATTGGATCAATAAATTTTCCATTGAAACAATCTTTAGTATTTCTAAAAAATGATAAGGGGGAAGAGAAAAATAGACATACCACTGAACACTCCACCTTGTCTCATGCTTTTCAATAACACGAAGGCACGCACGTAATGCCTCAATAGCTTTTTCTCGAACAACCAACGTTGGATCCCTCAGAGCAACCCAAATAGCATTCATAAACTCCGGCACGTGAACATTGAAGACGGTTGAAGCATTTTCTACCATTTCCTAAAATTTAAAGATAGGAGATTGAAACACGGACATCATCAGCAAGTACTTAGCTCGTGTCTGGAATTCAATAAGTGGTGGATTTATTAAAAATATTATAAGAATGACAACCACATTTCTATAGTATGAACTATTTCACTCTTCATTTGGTGATAACTGGAAAAAAAACACTAGTGAACCTTTAGGATACAATTTTAATAAATAGCTAATATTTGTATTTTGTTTTGGGAACACTTCTTTCTTTTATCACTTAGAAGCCATGCGAGATGAAAGTCTCATGCACGGTTTTGAAAGAGAGAGAAAAGTGAGGAATCCTCTTTAGGTACCTTCTATAACAATGGCAAATCGGAGGGTGGAAAAGTTGGAGAAAGGAAAAGGGAGATTTGGTAGAATGGCGGTGAGAACAGTAGAATTTTCTAGGGTGGAGAGACAGTAACCAAAAAAAGAGACTTCAATTCAAAGTTTCCCCATCATGTAAAGATTAAATAAGCAAAACCCAGCTTCAAAATTTTTGCTTATAGAACAAATCATGAAGAAATATGCTAATTGTACCTTTAATATTAAGACTACAGCAAAGCGACGAAACTCAATTCTTTTACCACGAAGCCATTCTAATGCAACTTTAACCTAAAAATACAAAAGAGTTGAGATCCTGATGTCAGACAATCAAGTATCTGAAGCATCAAAATGCTACACACCTGACATTTCACTTCATCTGCAGTCATTGCACCACCAGATCTATCTAGGTGACCAATAACTTTACTAGCAAGGACCAAGATTTCAGGATCACGCTTTGTTTCAAAGGCAGTGCTCATGTAATTGGAGAATTTTGCCACTTTTGATGCATTTTCGCTGATGGTGACATCTATTAGCTCATCAATAGCCCTCAATGCTCCCAGATTTTCAGAAACTTCATTACTATCAAGAAATGTAGTAATGATTTCATATAGATGATCCATGAAACGAGCATAAGCTTCTCCACTAAGATCACGAGCTTCTTCCTCTACAAGCCGCCTCAAGGTCAATACAGCCCCATCCTACCATAGAGAATAAATAAGACTTGGCTTGGTTCAAAAGCAATTCATGTTTTTGAAAGATAATTTTAGAAGAGGGAACTGGAAAGGATGGAAAGAGGCATAGATTGAGAGCATGCAAACTCAAATAGCAAAAACAGCAAGACTAAGAAAAATAGAATATTAAATGATTAAGACAGAAACTCACATCAGTATCAATATCAAGCAGCCAGTGCAAAAGACTGCTCTGCTAACCTTTGGTAGAAAAATGGAACAGGGAAAGTGAATTAAAACAAAAAAAAAACTTGGTATTCACATTATTTTTCAAACCAAAAAGTTCACTAAGATGGTTGATATAAATTTAAAATCAGGACCTATCCATCTCTCTTGATTCATGGAGAAGGAAAATAAATAAGTATAATTAGCAAGAGGCATATAGGAGAAGATTTGAATACAAAACAGCAAACAGTTACTTCTATGTAGTGCCATGATTTCAAACTGGATTAGCCAACAAACTCCATGTAATCCTACAAGATGGTCTTTCTTCTTCCACACAAATCAAAAAATAAATAAATGTGCCCAAAAATAAACGGTAGCATTCTGCTTTCTTTCTATTTTCAATCTTTTACATATACAAGGTTTCAAATAATAGCATCCAACACTTCTTGAGAAACTGAGGACGGAAAAATCAAGAAAAGAGCTCAAGACATACTGTCAGTTAAAATCTTACTTAATTTTTTGTCAATTCCTAAGAAAATCAAAATAAAGCACTAAATTTCTGATTCTACTCCCTCATCAATTCAACACCAAGATTTCCAGAACGACGACTAAAGAAGAATAAAGAGCTCACATCAAGATATCTTGAACTGTTCTAACTTCACTACTGTACAAAATTCAGCAAATGACTCCAAAAAAAAACTTGAAAGAAGCAACGAAAAAAAATCAAAAAAAGTGAGGACGCTAAATCAAGAAAAGAACTCAAGATGTACCCTGAGCTAAAATCATGTCAGTCTTATATCCTATAAATGATTGGTTCCACTACCTCACCAATTCACCAACACAACAAATTAAAATCTCCTGAACTGTTCTAACTCCACTACTGATCTTAAAAAATTCAACAAAAAATCAAGAACCTTAGAATCTTCTTTGATTTTTATCAATTCCTAAGAAAATCAAAATCAATCACTAAATTTCTATTTCCACTTACTCAACAATTCAACAAATGTAATAACACCCAAAAAAAAGAACAGAAAGAGTAGATAACAATACAGAGGTCACATCAAGATTCCCTAAGCTACTCGAACTCCAGATCATTAAAATCCAACAAACGACTCCCAAAAAATAAAAATTGAAAGAAACGGAAGAACCTTAGGATCGTTTCTGGTACATAGGTCAGCAAGAACTCTATTAAGAGCATCAATATTTCTGGCACCGGTTGTTGCAACTGGATAGCGGATCTCCTGAGAGCTACTACTTATGCTTCTTCTTCACACTCCTATCTACACGAAAACCTAACACGATGGACAAAAAGTTGTTATAAGTAACAATCAAATGTAAATATTGTAACCACCTAAATAAGTAACATATTTATGTGCGTCTTTTATTCAGGTAACTCAAAACAACATATAATAAGTCCCTTTGTTGGAATATTGTATGTTTTAGCTTAAAGAAGCCACTGCAGTTTGTTAGACTTAGATACATGTACCTTCATGGCTCCACCTATCAACCATAACATCCAGCTAAAGTTGAGTCACTCCATGTACTTGTGTTAAAAGTTATTTTTTGAGTCTCCTTACTCCAATTTGTCATTGAAAGCTCACACATTTTATCATGCAACAAATTTCCGCTCAACTAAATCTGAGACTCTTATCTAAGATGGCTAGAAGTACTAATGAAAATTGTCATAAAAGTTTTAGTTCACATAAACTCAAAGATAGTGTCATTGGCCATACAAGTATTCGAGGTAAGTTATCATATATACAAGTATATGATCCTCTTATAGCAGACCAAATTATTAGTCGGATTAAACATCTTGATCGGTACCTACACCAACTAAGTAGTGAAAGGTATGACTTCTTCTCCTCCACTTGCCTAAATTTCACAAGGAAAATATATAAGTAAGAGAATAGATTTGGCTATTCAAAAAGGATTGTTTATGTTCAAAGAAGATAGAATATACCATGTTAAATACACTCACATGCTTGGCAGGAATCCTCTCATATGTAGTGAAACTTCCATATGAAGGTGAACCCATTGAGAACTCAGATGCAGCCAAGGATTTTCTCTTGTTACTCTTTCTAGGTTTTTTGTCAATGCTCTGAGCCTCATCATCCTCTAATTTGGGATATTTCTTTCTATGATATGAACTTATTTTAAAGATGCTCATCTCAGACGGACGTCTCGCTCCTGCGACATCGACCTCTATTGGGTAATTTTGAGAGTAATGCTTCTCTTTGACAATATGGTGTGTGGCAAATTTCTTACTTGAGACTGCTACGGGATGCAAAGTCTTATCATTTCTTCTCTTCACGTAGAGAACTGTACCAGCAAGCAGATTCAGTATAAGTGATGAAATTCCCAGGATCTGATATGCACCAACATTATCTTCATCATGTCTTATTGGAGACTCCATCATTTCTAAAGGTTGGGCTTCTGCAACAGCAGAAATTTCTTTCACGATGCTTTCTAGATTGTCAATCATCGACTCAAGTGCATTATCAGCAATGAAATATTGGGATTCAACCAACTCACCTCAACATTAGAAGTTGTAAGACCTTGGTCCAAATCCCTTTCTGAACTATCAGATTCATTCCTCTCAGCTGGGACAACAAAAACTTTTTCAGTCTCCACCAAATCATGCTTTCCTTGTTCTACATCCTTTTCTAAGCTATCAGACCCATTTAACTTGGCTAATTGAATTGCGGAGCTTCTTCAATCTCCAACACATCCACTCCTTCAATTTCAACTTCCCACCATCATCTAAATCAGCATCCATTTGAAATTCTTCCTCATCTGGCTCAGTTTTAGATTCTTCATCCTCTTCTAACTCAATTGGTTCAAACTTTTTATCCAATTGCTCACTACCATTACTGCCTTTCAAATATCCATGATATATATTTCTACTCTCTTCTAGAGCATTCAAGTTCATGAATTTAATCGGATGCACATCAGCTATTCTACTAAGGTCATTAATCAACTTTGAGAAATAAGAAACCGCTTCTTATTTGCAGAAAAGAATGTAGATTTACCTTTGGATAAGGTGATTAAAGTCCTTACGGGATCATTTCTTTCCACCAAGATTTTTTTTTCCGGGATTGAGCATTCTTGGAAGAAGCGGAAATCGTCAGAGACATGAAATTCTTGGAACCCTTTGCCGGTGATTTCAGTTTCGCTGCTTTGGATTCATTCTCCTTCTCATCAAAACCCTATGACAAAGAAGAAGAACCCAACTCTCCTTTCCTATAATTAGACACCATTCTTGTCGAATCTACACAAAAACAAGAAAACAACAAAGTAAATCAAGAAATATTGCAACAAATTTTTGACATTTCAAATCAAGAAAATTGAGTAAAAAAATGGGAAAGGGGAAGTTAACAGTAGGGCTATTAGCTCAGGGTTGAATCCTCTGTGGGTTGCAAGAATCGAAGGTCGCGAAAAAGGGTTGCCGTTGAAGCTTCTTCTGGGTGTAGAATTGTTGTTTTCGGAGGTTGTTGGATGAGGTTGAAAGGATCTTACAGAGAGTGGAGAACGAGACTTCTTATTAGAAGAAACCGCCATTGATGATAATGTTGTATACCAAGAAAGGTAAGCGAATCGTCGAATCGTCCAGGGAGACCAAACAAGAAAATGGAAATAATGCAAATTGAGAGAAAGGAAACTTTAGATATTACCAAAAAAATTTATATATGGGGTAAAAAATATTTACTCAATCATAGCAATTACTAATATATGTCATTGCAATTAATTAGATATCTAAAGTAAATGATACTTCCTTTTGGTCAGTGCACTTTTATTTATCGGATGTAGTAGCAATAGGTATTCCTTTTTATTTGTCTAATTTAAAAATCAATAGATAATTTTTCAATAATTTCTAATTTGAGTTTGTTATATTAACTATAGTTATTTCTTAAAGTATAAATGCTATTATATTCAAGTAATAATATAATAAAATGGTCATTTTATTTCTTGTTGTGTTAAGTCAATACTAGATAAATAAAATAGATCGAAGGAATAAGTAACATGTATAGCAGGTTGGTACAAAACTATCATTACACTACCATATTCATATCATCATGTACTTACTATGTGAACTTTTATCGATTAGACTATTACAAACAACTTATTTAATAAGGTCACAACATCAAGAATTTGAAATTAGGATAGTTGCAGCTTAAACGTGCCTTTACATCAAGTTCGATGATTTCGCTATACTTGTTTTGCAATGTTCATCAAAATTCAACTTCTTTTATTTCATTTTCTTGATTAAGAAATCTCAAAAGTAAATGCTGCGAGGTTGATAACGCTCAATCTACAGCTCTCGTAGGAGTGTAAAGCGGTCGCTGTCAAATATAGAACCCAACTGGGTTGGGTATCGATCCCACAGGGAATAGCTTGGTCAACAAGTAAGTAACGATTACTAGACTTTAAGTGCAAGTCTCGTAAAAAGGGGGGATTGTAATGTGTAACCAAAATATTAAAGTAAAAAACTGAAAATAGCAACGTAAAAAGAAAGAATGTTTAGTAGGTTGTAAAACAATGAGAATTGAGGAGTTGGGGTTACATCCACCTTCTGAGTTTACGTCTCTATTAGCTATGAGTTATGCAGAATTTAGACATGCATGTGCTTATAGAGAATTGTATTCGATGGTTAATCCAGGCATCTTTCGACCTATTCGAGGATTATTTCACTTTAACTCTTTCGAGCTTAAAGCGTATCTAATGGTACAAACTCTCCAAGAGGTTAATCCAGTTACGGCACTAACTTTTTAATAGGGGATGGGACCCTACTACCTTGACATTATCTCTTTTCCAGACATATAACTTTTCTTTCGAACAAGTTAATGCTATACTGGCGTATTCTTGCGTTTGCAACCACAAAGAATTTAGATTAAGATGAAGAGAATAATGATATAAGCAGCATACGTGTCACAAACTCACAAACTCATAGCAATAGATAGTATCTCATACGGCTTCCATAACCCCAACAGAGAGGTTTAGTTACCCATAAGTGCGAAGGAAATAACAATAGACATTGTTATTATACCACAATAAAGATTTCGTGTAGTAGTAGTGTGGTAGGCGTTAGGCGTGAATTCCTAGAAAAGTAACGTTTCTCTTATTGCGGAAATCAAGAATTGAATAGATAAATAGAAGAAGAATAAAAGTAGAATGAATTGTAAGGTAAGATGAGAGTTGTTGTTAAGTAGAATCCCCCAAAATCTCTAGCAAAATAGGGTATTTATAATACCCATATCCTATTCCTACTAGGCTAATGAAATACTTAACCAAATCCTACTAAGCTAATGAAATACTTAACCCAATTGTACTAGGTTAATGTATCATTATCCTAATCCTAATAAATTACTGCTAGTCCCCAAAGTCTTCAGAATTGTTGTTTTAGCCCGGGACAGATTTTCCATGCGCCACTTTTGGTCCTTGGCGTCCAAGACTCCCTTTTCTCCTTTCGTGAAGCTTTCTTTGGCGTCAAGTTATCCATAAAATGCTGAATTCTGCATCATTTATACCTTAAACTTTGCTAATCATGTTCGTTAGCTCACTTACAGGAAAAAGGACTAAAAGTGCATGAATTATATAATTTGTTCTCAAAACATTGCTAAAATATGGGTAAAATATAGCACTATAGGCGTGTAAATTCGCCTATCATCAATACCCCACACTTGAAGCTTTGTTCGTCCTCGAACAAAATATCATGTCCATCTAAACATCAACTTAGGGTTTCACAGTATCAACACAAAATATTCATCAAGACAAGCACAACAATTATCAACAAAGAGTAGTTTTCTGATCATTAGTAGAAACAATTCAACCTCCAACATAGAATCGTGATGGTAGTTAATTCATATCCAAAATTTAAGGTACAAAGAGTTATACACAACTACCCAAAACTCATCAACCATGTGTGTCTCACAATATATTACCCATAATCACTCACAAGTATAGCATATTTTTCAAACATGGGTATAGAAATATCCTTGCTCTCGCTCTCACAAAGAATTCATATGCAGAAACTTATGACCATAGGCTTGCCCTTAGTGTAATGCTCCACTAAATGTCAGAATGCTAAGCTTAGAATCAACTAGGTCTTTTACGGGTCGTAATGTAGGCTAAGGGACAAGTAGGACTATTTTGGCCAGAAATAGTGACTATGTTCCTAAGCTCTTTAATACATCACATTGTATCATTAACACTTTTCTTTCAAACAACCTTTCTACCTTCTTTTATTCTACCACCCTTTTTCTCCTCTTTTGTTTTTCAATTTTAAGCAACTTTTCAGCTTTCCTTTCCTTTTTCTTTTCATAACATACCTCTTATTATAGCAATTCTTTTTCATAACAAATTCAAGCACCATTACATTCTAAAGCATCATACTTACCCAACTTCCTCTTATTTTGTCACATGACTTTACACTTTAAATAACTTAGGAATTTGGATCAAATTATGGTCTTGAAAAAAAATGGATTAGGCTTACATATGAGGCTGTCAAAGAACATAGGCTAAAGGATCAAAAGGGTTTAACTAGGATGATGTCCATGGGTAGGTTAGAATGAGGGTAAACAATTACAGGTTGCCAAAGAAATGCCTAAATCATCTCCTAAACTTGCACTCTTTATTTTCGCTTTACATACATACCAGGCAAGTTCTAGCATCAGCCACAAACATAGAATATACAATATCCTCACACACACAAGGCACATGGTCGACTTTATTGGGAGTAGTCTAGACTCTTGACCCAACAACTGAAGGAATTATACCACACAATATCACGTAGTGAGTGACAATTAGAGCCTAAACGTCTCAATAGTCATGATTTTAGCACAAACTCTTGTTATAATCTCATGCTGCCTATTAGAATAATTTCATGCGAAGCTAAGTAAAAAAAAAATTAACTACAAAAAAAAATGAAAAACGAAAAAAAAACTCAAACAAACAAACATAAATAAATGCAAATGCGGATAAAGGAGTATAGCATGCAAATACCCCCACACTTAGACGGGACACTGCCCTCAGTGGAAAATAAATACGAAGAACCTGGTCAGTCGGACTCCTCCTCTATGTCGGGGGTCATACCCCCTTCGTCGGAATCATCATAGGAGTCGTCGTCATCAGAATTCTCCTCTACGTCGGAGTCTGGCATTCATCGCTCATCATCAGTTGGCACATCGTCATCAAGAGGTTCCTCAAAGTATGTACCTACTCCACACATCTCCCTTGCATGCACATTCATTGGATAGTCATGATCCAGCTGTTGGAGCTCTGTAGTAGTTGGAACACGTCCACCACTCATCATTGTGACCCGAGTCATGCCATAAAGATGGCGAAAGGAACTCTCATCCCGAGCATGTCTCTCTGCCGTAGTAAGGTTGACGTCATGTGTGGTTTCAGCATCTTTGACCTTTGTGAGGTTAACCTTCTTTGGATTGTGTGGGAGTCTATGATCAGCCGGTTCCTCTTCGATGTCTTCCTTCCTAAAGATTGCAGTCAATAAGTTGCCGAAACTGAAATGGGACCGCTTGTGTAGCCTGGCTTTTCGCATGGTGGATCGAAAAATTGCCCCAAAGTTGATGGGGACATTCGTCATCAGCGCGTATACCAAGAACACTCTATCTCTTGTTATCTTGGTGTACTGGGTCCCTGGTATGAGGCAAGAGTTGACAATACGCAACCATATCCTTGCTTCCCTATTCAATGGAGCATATGGGAAGGTGTTGTGTCGTCCGGTGTCTTTTTGTCTGCTCCACCTTGCCATGGATCTACTTCCACAAAGTGTGTGTCGAATTGCTCTATATGGAGGTCTACTGTACAGCTCTTTGAATGGCGATGGATCGACTGAAGGAAAGCCAAGAAAGGAGTTGAAGAAATCCGCATTGAGTTGTAAAACTTGGCCCCGAATCTTGACCTCGCTTCCTGTGGTTTTCGGCGATCAGTTGGCATAAAATTCTCTTTTCAAATCAAGATTACACTCTCCCATGTCTCGGAAGATGAAATCAAGATGTAATGCCATTATCTTGGCCAACATGCGCGGCTCCTTCTTTGCTAGGCTTTCCTTGTTTATCAAGTCCACATGAACATATTTTCTTTCCTTGTTGTTCCTATACCATTCCTTCGCTTCCTCATCAAGAACCTATTTTATTCCAAACATGCGGCGTGGTAATTGCATTGAGGACGATTCTCCCTACTCTTTGCGGCCTCTTTTCTTGCCTTTGTGGGAAGTGGTAGCCTTATCTTTGACTTGTCTTGCTTTGGGTGCCATTGTACCTGAGACTTAGAACAATGTTCATGCTAGCATCATCTCAATGGATACAATCTATACACAAGCAATAGAGGTACCACCCCACACTTAGATTGTTGA
Source organism: Capsicum baccatum var. pendulum (assembly GCA_030864225.1). Taxonomy (NCBI): domain Eukaryota; kingdom Viridiplantae; phylum Streptophyta; class Magnoliopsida; order Solanales; family Solanaceae; genus Capsicum; species Capsicum baccatum. The sequence goes on along the minus strand of CM061551.1, from coordinate 144,373,089 downwards.
TACAAATTAGTGAAGCAAAAGTGGTCGATTACTTAGACTTCATCAACATACGTTTTAGGTGCTATATTCCAACAATCAAATCAGAGATGTCACCCTTCTTGTAATCTTTGCAATAATTTCATGATGGATATAGCAAGACTACTACATAGGGATTACATGAAGGTATAGCATCTAACAATAATCACAACCTCCTATGTTGGCAGGTCACTATAAGTCTCATTCCGGTGAACAAGTCATTCCAACATGTAAGTATTCAAGTGACAAGATTATGCAATGTTGATGACTATGGCAATTCCGTAATTAGTATAACAATGCATCAAAATCAAATTCAAGTTGGAAACAAGTTAAGATTATCCCAACGTATATGTTCACTTACTTGGTTGTGTATCAACAATTCAAACACATTCTTATCACTAATATTTCTTCAAGATTTAGCAATTCATAATAGGCATGATAATGTAGTACTTACGAAAAATAAATGAAGAACAAAGAAGTACTTACTTGATTAATGCCTTTGGTTGATGTTTTTGTGAAGAATTAGAGCAAAAGGAAAATTTTTGAGATGATTTAGAGAGTATGTGCGGCGCCTAGTTAGTTTTTTCAATGTGTTTGTGTTTCAAGACTAAGTCTCCTATTTATAGAAAAAGGTTGGGTCGGGTTTTGACCCATTTAAAATCGGTTTTGGAGACAAAAAGTGACCATGGGCGGCGCCTTTAGCTTTGCCTATGCTTGGCATAGGCGGCGCCTTTTGCTTTCCCTTTGGTGAGCATAGGCGGCGCCTAGTACAAAGCCTTTAGTGACCATAGGCGGCGCCTTTCACTTTGCATTTGTGATTCAGAGACAAAAGACTTTAGCATAGGCGGCGCCTATGCTATGGCATACTTGAGCATGGGCGGCGCCTATGCTATGGCACACTAGATTCCGAGACCTTAGGCCATAGTATAGGCCTTGCCTTGTTCGTGGCCTAGTTTTACCTAGGCCTAGCCTTGTTCGATGCCTATATTTTCATGAGCAATGCTCAATCCATAGCCTTTTGGATCTTTATTCCTAACTTACCACCTTTACCATGCTATTCATCCAAATTGAAATTTGAAACCGATCTCCTCGTTGTATACCTCTTGCACCTACATTTGCTCAAAACCAATGAAAACGATTAGTACAATGGGTTGCCTCCCACCAAGCGCCTTAGTTTTGGTCGTGGCACGACTCTTCTTTTTGGATTTTTATTAATCAAAAGCAAAACACATACTAGAACGAAAAAACGATAGATGATGGGTTGCCTCCCATCTAGCGCCTTATTTATTGTCGCGGCACGACATAGTTACCTCGAATACTTAGACTTCGTCGAGATAAGTGATGGCCATATAATTTATCGAATCAAGAGGACTGATATAGGGTTTAATTCGTTGGCCATTCACTTTGAAGATAACACCATTGGTACCTTCCAACTCAACTACTCCAGACGAGTAGACTTGGATAACTTTGTATGGACCAGACCACTTGGACTTTAACTTAACTGGGAATATCTTCAATCTGGAGTTGAAGAGAAGCACCATATCATCCTTTTGAAAGTTTCGTCGAACAATCCGCTGGTCATGATACTTCTTCATCTGCTCCTTGTATAGGTCCGATCTCTCATAAGCATGTAGACAGAATTCATCCATCTCGTTCAGTTGCTCCAATCTCAGATTCATTGCATCATCCCAATTCAGATTCAATCGCTTTAATGCCCACAAGGCCTTATGCTCAAGCTCAATGGGTAAGTGACAAGCCTTCCCATAAACTAGTTGATAAGGGGACATGCCAATTGGTGTTTTGAATGCAGTCCTATAGGCCCATAGTGCATCGTCCAGCTTCCGAGACCAATCTGTCCTATTATCATTTACCGTTTTAGCAAGGATTTGCTTGATCTCTCGGTTGGAAACTTCTACCTGGCCGCTAGTTTGTGGGTGATAAGGCGGGGCTACCTTATGTTGCTTGACACCATATTTTGCCAACACGGATTTGAATAGCTTGTTGCAAAAGTGATATCCTCCATCGCTTATAATAGTACATGGTACTCCAAAGAGAGAGAAGATATTTATCTTTAAGAATTCTACAACACGCTTTACCTCATTGTCGGCCAACGCTACAGTTTCAACCTATTTTGAGACATAATCTACAGCAACTAGGATGTACTTCATTCCAAACGAATTTACGAATGGACCCATGAAATCAATACCCCATACGTCAAAGATCTCTACTTCAAGAATTTTTTACATGGGCATCTCATGGTGTTTCGAAATAGCACCTTGTCTTTGGCATTGGTCGCATCTTCTAACAAAGTCGTAGGCATCTCTGAATATCGAAGGCCAATAATATCCACTTTGCAATACCTTTCTTGCTGTCCGTGATGTCCACCAACTTGGGAAGTGTGGCATGCTTCCAATATATTAGGCACCTCTACATGGGATATACATCGTCGAATAACACCATCCGCACATCGTCGAAACAAATATGGATCATCCCAAAAGTAGTGTTGTACATCATGTATAAACTTCCTCTTTTGATGGTAAGATAAGTTTGCAGGTATCACATTACTCACCACAAAATTTGCAAAGTCGGCATACCATGGTAATCCTTCCATTGTTGCTGCTAAGATCTCCTCATCAAGGAATGCATCATCAATCTCGATTTCAAGCTGCGCCACATGCTCGTTCTCGAGTCTAGACAGAGAGTCAGCCACTTGGTTCTCACAACCTCTTCTATCTTTAACCTCGAAATCAAATTCTTGCAGCAGCAAAACCCATCGAATTAGTCTTGGTTTTGCATCCTTCTTTGTCATTAGATACCTTAGAGCTGCATGGTCTGTATGAACTATCACTTTGGTACCCAACAAATAAGCTCAGAACTTCTCAAACGCATACACAACCGCTAGGAGCTCTTGTTCTGTGACAATGTAGTTCTTTTGGGCTTCATTCAGGACCTTACTCGTATAGTAGATAGGATGAAATAGCTTCTCCTTTCTTTGTCCAAGTACAGCACCAACGGCTACCCCACTGGCATCACACATGACTTCGAATGGGAGAGACCAATTTGGTGCTACCATGATAGGGGCTTCAATTAGTTTTTCTTTGAGGCATTCGAATGCCTTCACACAATCTTCATTGAAGTCAAACTTTGCATCTTTCTCCAAGAGTTTGCACAATGGACTAGCAATGTTGGAGAAGTCTTTGATAAACCGTCGATAGAAACCTGCGTGACCGAGGAAACTACGAACACCTTTCACAGAGATTGGGGGTGGCAGCTTCTCAATAACTTCAATTTTCGCTCGATCCACCTCAATTTCTCTTACGGAGATTTTATGCCCAAGAATGATACCTTCTTTTACCATAAAGTGGCACTTCTCCCAATTCAGCACTAAGTTGAATTCTACACATCTTTCCAATGCCATGCTTAGGTTTGCCAAGCACGCTTCGAAAGACTCACCAACAACTGAAAAATCATCCATAAATACCTCCAAAGTGTCTTCAACCATATCAGAAAAAATGGACATCATACATCGCTGAAAGGTGGCTGGTGCGTTACATAGCCCGAATGGCATACGTTTGAAGGCAAACATACCATATGGGCATGTGAACGTTGTCTTCTCTTGGTTTTCGGGAGCAATACAAATCTAATTATAGATGGAATAACCATCTAAGAAACAAAACCATCCTTTCCCCGCTAATCGATCTAGCATTTGGTCCATAAATGGCATTGGAAAGTGATCTTTGAGTGTCCATGAATTTAGCTTTCGGTAGTCCATGCATACCCTTCATCCGGTGACGGGTCTAAGTGGAATAAGCTCATTCTTTTCATTCGCGACCACCGTCATGCCTCCTTTCTTGGGAACACATTGTACCGGGCTTACCCATGTACTATCAGAGATTGGATACACAACTCCTGCGTCTAACCACTTGATGATTTCTTTCTTCACCACTTCTTGCATAGGTGGGTTTAGACGCCTTTGATGCTCAATGGTGGGTGTGAAATTCTCTTCAAGCTGAATCTTGTGTGTACAAATCCCAGGTGGAATACCAATAATATCCGCAATGGTCCATCCAATGGCTCTTATATACTTCCGTAGAATAGCAATGAGAGCTGCAACTTGTTGCTCACCCAAATCTGCCGCTACTATGACTGGAAGTGTATTTTCGCTTCCTAAGAATGCGTAATTTAAATGACTTGGCAGCTCCTTCAATTCTAACGTGGGTGGCTCTTCAATAGATGGCTTAGCTGGTGGTGTGGGTCGATTTTTGAGGTCAAGGTCCAGCTTCTTGGGAGCATGGCGATATGTCCCTAATCCTGATAGAGCACAAATAGCTTCTTCACAATTTTCAGCATCCTTACTCTCACCATTCATAAGCAAAGTCGCCAATGGGTCATCAATCAGCTGCTCCTCTTCAAGTAATTCTTTCTCATCATCAAAGTAAACATCAGCCACCGAGAATACAGTCAGCTCTTTGGGTTGCTTCATTGATTTGCAAACATCAAAGCGAACTACTTCGTCATTTATTCGGAATGAAAGCTCATTAGCTCTCAAATCAATAAGAACACTTCCCGTAGCAAGGAAAGGGCGCCCCAACATTATGGGAACTTCTGAATCTGCCTCACAATCCAAAATAACAAAGTCTGCCGGAAAGATGAATGAAGAAACCTTTACCAATACATCACATAGAATACCAATAGGTCGTTTTACCGACCTATCCGCCATTACGATCCTCAAATTGGTTGGAGTAGGATCACCCAACCCGAACTTTTTATAGATAGATAGTGGCATCAAATTGATGCTGGCTCCTAAATCACATAATGCCTTGGCAAAATTTAAAGATCCAACGGTGCAAGGAATAGTGAAAGCACCGGGGTGAGCCTTCTTCTGAACTATTGATCGGGTCGCGATTGCGCTGCAGTGATGAACATCATCTTTCAACTCATAACTTGCTGCCCGCTTCTTTGTCAAAAGATCCTTCATAAATTTCGCATACCCAGGCATTTGTTCAAGTGCCTTCACCAATGGAACATTAATGGTCAGCTGCTTTAACATAGTCATGAATTTGCTGAACTTCGTGTCATCCGCCACCTTCTTCAATCTTTGAGGGAAAGGTGGTGGTGGGTATGGAATTATTCTCTCCACGACTTTCTTCTCTTCTTTCTTCCGTTTTTCAGCTTTTTCAGGTTGCAAATCATTGGGGTTGACGTCATGGACGTCGTGGCCTTATTCTTTGGATGCTTCTCCTTTCGCTTTATAATCAATATCCGCTGCTTCATCAACCACTTGCTTACTTTTTTCTGAATTTTCCAGCACCTTACCACTTCAGGTAGTAATGGCCATGCATGACCCATCATTCCTTGGGTTTTGCACAGTATCGCTAGGTAAAGTGCCAGCGTGCTGCTGAAAGTTGGCTCAGTTGCTGCTCTATTTGCTTGATTGAAGTGGAATAAGAATCAACTATTTGTTTCATAGAGGACAAATCATTAACTACCTCCGTTACTCCCGCGCTTGTTGCTTCCACTCCTTTCAATATTTTAGCCAGCATGTCTTCCATACTTCCAGAATTAGATGTGTGGCGTCACGTCTTCCAGGGGGAACGTACAAACCACTCTTTTCATTCTTGTTCTTCCAACTACCTTGGTACTTGTTTCCAGATTTATCATAATAGTTCCGACCTTGGTTTCCTTGGGTATTCCCTCGAAAACCCCCCTGATTGTTCAAGTAGTTGGCCTCTTCTTCCGAATCAGATTCGTCTCTTCCTTTTGATGCAACAGCTTTAACTTTTTCAGTCTTCCCTAATAATAGATGCTTTGTAAGAAGATCTACTTGTGTTTTCATGTGCGCCATATCTTGATCACGTTCTTCTTCTCTTCTTCTTTGGTCTGCAGTCATGCCAATAGATAAAGTGGGGCTTGCTACCTCAGAATCCCTGGTATGCAAAGCTCTACTTTGCTTCGTCATACGATCTAGCATATTGCTTGCTTGACCAATGGTGAGGTCCATAAAAGATTCTCCAGCCGCATTATCCACCACTGGTTTAGTTATTGAATTCAAGGCTCTGTATAATATCTCCATTAGGTGAACATTAGTCATGTGATGGTTTGGGCATCTCGCTAGCTTTGTCTTGAACCTCTCCCATGTTTCATGAAGGGCTTCAGTTGGAAGCTGACGAAAGTTGCTGATTTCATCTCTCAATTATGCTCTTTTGGATGGCGGAAAGAATCTTTCTAGGAAAGCGTCTCTCAATTGCCTCCAATTTGTAATAGAATCAGGAGTCAGCCCATTCAACCATAGAGTTGCCTCCCCAGACAGAGACAATGGAAATAGACGTAATCGAATTGCATTATGACCAACACCGGGATTGTCAAACGACTTGCATGTAGAAATAAAGTTGATGAGATGCATATTTGGATCATCGCCTGCTAGTCCACCAAATAATCCCTTGAGTTGCAATAACTGAATCATGGTGCTTGTGATGTTGAACTTGGCTCCGGGCGCTAATGATGGAGGAATAATGGCTCCTGTGGCTCCGGCTCCATCAAGATCATCATCATCGTCGTCAAAAGCTGGTTGCATGGGTTGGAGATCATACCTAAACCGAGCTTGACGACCTCTTCTGTTGGCAGGTGTTGCGGTTTCAGCATCATGCCTTGGGTTTAGTAACTCGTCATCACCTAAATCCTCATCGTCAGGATTTGTTGCTCGCCCAAGGTTATCAATGTTTTGTTGGTGTACTTGGGCGGCGGCAAGAGCAGCTAATCTCGCCTGCTCCTATTGAGCAGCCATCCTTTCAATTTTGTGTTGTGCCTTCATTCTGCCAATACGTTGTGGTTCAGGATTGATAGGTAATAACGGTTGACTAGAACTTTGAGTATGGGGAATGCACTTAATAAAAACCTGCAGAGAACAAAAACAAAAACTAAAAGTAAAAGTACAAGAATCTTTGACCAAAGGGTCTAGTAATTATCACAAACTTAATTGACACTCGTATTCCCCGGCAATGGCGCCAATTTTTGATAACGCTCAATCTACAGCTCTCGTAGGAGTGTAAAGCGGTCGCTGTCAAATATAGAACCCAACTGGGTTGGGTATCGATCCCACAGGGAATAGCTTGGTCAACAAGTAAGCAACGATTACTAGACTTTTAGTGCAAGTCTCGTAAAAAGGGGGGATTGTAATGTGTAACCAAAATATTAAAGTAAAAACTGAAAATAGCAACGTAAAAAGAAAGAATGTTTAGTAGGTTGTAAAACAATGAGAATCGAGGAGTTGGGGTTATGTCCACCTTCTGAGTTTACGTCTCTATTAGCTATGAGTTATGCGGAATTCAGACATGCTAGTGCTTATAGAGAATTGTATTCGATGGTAAATCCAGGCGTCTTTTGAACTATTCGAGGATTATTTCACTTTAACTCTTTCGAGCTTAAAGCGTATCTAACGGTACAAACTCTCCAAGAGGTTAATCCAGTTACGGCACTAACTTTTTAATAGGGGATGGGACCCTACTACCTTGACATTATCTCTTTTCCAGACATATAACTTTTCTTTCGAACAAGTTAATGCTATACTGGCGTATTCTTGCGTTTGCAACCACAAAGAATTTAGATTAAGATGAAGAGAATAATGATATAAGCAGCATACGTGTCACAAACTCACAAACTCATAGCAATAGATAGTATCTCATACGACTTCCATAACCCCAACAGAGAGGTTTAGTTACCCATGAGTGCGAAGGAAATCACAATAGACATTGTTATTATACCACAATAAAGATTTCGTGTAGTAGTAGTGTGGTAGGCGTTAGGCGTCAATTCCTGGCAAAGTAACGTTTCTCTTATTGCGGAAATTAAGAATTGAATAGATGAATAGAAGAAGAATAAAAAGTAGAATGAATTGTAAGGTAAGAAGAGAGTTGTTGTTAAGTAGAATCCCCCAAAATCTCTAGCAAAATAGGGTATTTATAATACCTATATCCTATTCCTACTAGGCTAATGAAATACTTAACCAAATCCTACTAAGCTAATGAAATACTTAACCCAATTGTACTAGGTTAATGTATCATTATCCTAATCCTAATAAATTACTGCTAGTCCCCAAAGTCTTCAGAATTGTTGTTTTAGCCCGGGACAGATTTTCCATGCGCCACTTTTGGTCCTTGGCGTCCAAGACTCCCTTTTCTTCTTTCGTGAAGCTTTCTTTGGCGTCAAGTTATCCATAAAATGCTGAATTCTGCATCATTTATACCTGAAACTTTGCTAATCATGTTCGTTAGCTCACTTACAGGAAAAAGGACTAAAACTGCATGAATTATATAATTTGTTCTCAAAACATTGCTAAAATATGGGTAAAATATAGCACTATAGGCGTGTAAATTCGCCTATCATCAGAGGTTCGAAATTCGGTGAATAGTAAGCGAACATCTTTATCTTTTCTCACTTAAATATTTTTTTTTAGCACATGCTACTGCTTCATATTCTGCCATGTGGTTACACATTAAACATTTCGCTCTTATCACTAGATCAAAATAATATGACATTCACGATTGTAAATCTTATTTACTAAGAATGATCTGTTACATTTGTAAGCGGGATTGACCATTATTAACATTCACAGTCTAATAATAATTATTATGGATATTGTCGATAAATATTCTACCACTAAAAGTAAGCCCAAGCCAAATAATGATAAGACTTCTCTCAATATCAAGTAGTAATATATTTGCCTTCTTATCAGATCTAGTTTTTCTTCCTTTATGTATAATTTTGTTTTTCATGATTTCATGTTCTAATTTAATTCAATTCTTCTGTGTTAGATGGCTCTTTTTTTCATATTCTATTATATTGACTTGTGCATAAAAATTAAGCTTTTGTGTCTCTTTTATAAACTAAAAAATCTCGAAAGTAAATTTCACGAGGCTCGAAACTTAGTGGATAATAAGCAACAAACGTCTCTATCTTTTCTCACTTAAATACATAATTTTTTATATGGTACCATTGAATATTGCACTCTCATCAATCATCACTAAATAAAGGGAAAAGACATAATTTCCGCCCCAAACTATATAAGAAAAGTCTAAGCCACACATAAATTATATAAGTGACCTATTACACACCTTAACTATATAATAGTGATATAATTACCTCCCCGCGACCCCTATTCTAAGGTGCGTGTGTTACACTTATTTTAGGCGCATCCAACCTATTAAATAACAAAAGTAAACGGCTAAAAACATTAAGGAAAAAGGCATCGTTTCCACCCCAAACTATAGTCGAAAAGTCGAATTCACACCTAAACTATATAAGTGACCTATTACACACCTTAAATATAAAAAAATGATACTTTTTACTGACGTGGCAGCGCGTGTAAAACACTACACCACATGCAAGTGGTGGTAGCCTGACAGGGTGTAAATAGTTTAACTTTTTTATAGTTTAGGTGTGTAATAGGTCACCAGTATAGTTTAGGTGTGCCTTCGACTTTTTGGATATAGTTTGGAGTGAAAACGATGTATTTTCTATCATGTGACTATGATTGTAAATCATATTTAAGTAAAATAATCTATTACATTTTTTAAGGGATATTTTTTGCCCTTCTTGAAATTCAAGATCTAACAATAATAACTATGAATTCCATCACTAAAACATAAGCTTGGATGTACTTTTTTACTAATAGACGTAGTTATCAAAAAAAAACTTTAGTTAACATCTAGAGTTATCTAAAAATCTTTTACCAATTATTCTAAAACTTTAAAAATTTAAAATCTCTCACTATCTTTAGAAAACCCTTTACTACTTCTAATATACTTCTATTGTATTGGTACTTTTAACACTTTCAAATTCTTTTAGAAAATAGTGTCTTCATTCTGTTCACTATTTTTCTTTTAAAAATAGAAAAACCTTTTCTACTTCTAAAATAGTTCATTGTAGTGACACTTTTAACATATTTTCAAATCTCTCTCTCTCTCTCTCTATATATATATATATAAAGGAGACATTGTAGGCTGCTGATGTGGCATGCCTCAATGAAAAAGTATTTATCTTTTTCTGGTTTTTTTGAATTTTATTCACTATTATTTAATTAAATGGACAATTAAACTAATTAATAAAGGACATTTATATTTTAATATCTACTTACTATTACCGTTACAACTTTTGATATTCTTTATTGAAAAAGTATGCTGATGTAGCATGCCTCAATGTTCATGAATACGAGGATGACAAACAGATTCATGAGAGAAGGTTTGATGGTACGGTTAGAGACGATGAGTTTGATAGAATAGAATGGTGTTTTTAACCTATTTTTTTATATTGAATTGTATTCAATAGAGTAAACAAAAATATTTATGAGAATTCTATTCTCTTCCTCTTCTATTTTTATAGGGCTACATTATAATTATGAAAATTTTATTCTCGCATTCTCTTTTTCTAGGTCTACTTTATACGGTACTTCCCATGATGAATTTATAAGTTGTATATGGAAGAGGAGAAAATTTTGTATAAAATTTGGAGTAAAAATTGGGATTTTACTTTATATTTATGAGAATTATATTCTCTTCTTCTCTTTTTCTAGGGCTACTTTATATGATATTTTTTATAATATATTTATAAGTTATATATGAGAGAAGAGAAGATTTTGCATCAAAATTTTGGAGTAAAAATGAAAATTGTATAAATTTTTGACAAAAAATTAAGACAAATGAAATAATGAAAATCCAAAAAAACATGAAAAAAATAAATAAAAGAATATGGATAATTTTTACTTTGTATTTATCATTTACGTTCACGTGGTTAAGATTTATGTTCTATTAATAAGTATTCTTCATATATTTTTTAAAATTTTATTGCTTTTCAATTTATTTTTTTATTCTTGTATTCTTAAATTAGGAAAATCATTTATCTCAAATATTTCAGTTTTAGATTTTTCGAATCATTCTTTATATTACAATTTAAATTATTGCAAAAAAAAAACATCTTTTCCTGAAAAATCTTTTATCTTACATTTTTTTAAGGAAATTGTTGTAATCAATATAGTACCTATTACTATTAAAAAGGTAAGAATCAATAGTAATAATTATTGATAAATAAATATTAAATTATAAAAAATTATGATATTTAATGATATTTATCATATCATGCATTATGCATAGTACAGTATAACCTCGATAAATTAATACTCGATAAATTAATAACCTCGCTAAAATAATAATTTTCTTCGGTCCCGAGTCGGGATCAACGTGGTAAATTAATAATTCGCTAAATTTATAAGATAATACAAAAAAAATTCATATAGGTCCCATTTGATATATAAATTAATAATTCATTTGTATCAAAATATTTTATACATAATACATAAGTAAACTAAACAAGTTTCTGAAAATATGAATCTAATGTTGTTTTTTTCTTCTTGAAACCAATATCACCTTGAATCTCATCTCTAACCCTTCTTACTGCATTAAGAATATCAGGTGTAGTCTTCTCATATTGCAAAAGGAAGTGATGTAAGGTGATTGTTGCTTTTAGAGCATCTTTGCGCGAAACTTGTTCTAATTCCACACTATCATCTTCCACTTCATCTTCTTTATGTGTTTCCATAATACTCTCAATTATTTGTTCATCCGTAAGTAGCTCAAAACTCGTATCATTTTCTCCCGGATAATTCAAAACATCTTCAGCATTCATTGCATTTCGATACTTCAATCCATTGATTAGATTCTGCAATTGTTGTAAGCCATCATTATTCAACTGTTCTTGATTTTTCGAGGATTCATCATCTAACAACCTAAGTTTACAATGCTTTAAACAATTTGCAATTGTACTTGAGTTGACATCCATTTTCCATGCCGAGATTGCAAGATTCATTGCATCTAAAACATTAATCTTTTCTGGATTTGAGATCCCAATTTCATAACCCTCCAAAAGATTTTGATAAAATCGCCTACGATAATGCATCTTAAAAGTTCTTATGATCCCTGCATCACAAGGCTGAATCTTTGATGTTGTGTTAGGTGGAAAAAAAACAATTCAACATTTCTCAAACCTTCGACATTTTTTGGATGAGCAGGACAATTATCAACAATTAAAAGAATTTTCCTGCCGTCCATTTTTGCATCAAGTTGTTGAACATATTCTTGGAATAGAATCCCAGTCATCCATGCTCTTTTATTGGCTCGATATTCACAATCCATGCTTCCCAAATTCACATTCTTGAAACAACGTGGTTTTAAATACTTCCCAATGATCCATAAAGGAATTTTCTCAGAACCATCCTCATTACAGCAAATAACAACTGTAAGTCTTTCTTTATCTTGTTTCTTAGATTCATGTTGCTTCGTTGCAAGAGAATGATCTGGTTGTAGCCTAAAGAACAATCTAGTTTCATCCATATTGAAAACATCTTTCTTAGCAAACTGATCAAGTTTCTCTCTGATGGATTGTAAATTGCTCTCCATGGCCTCCATATTAACTGATCCACTTTCTCCAAAACGACGATATTGCTTGATACCGTGTCTTGATTTGAAACGCTCTAGCCAGCCTTGAGAGAAATAAAAATCAGGTGTATCGATGGGATACATCTTTTTTAGAAGCTCTTTTCCCTTCGTTACAATTAGTTCCCCATTCATATTAATACGCTTTTGGTAATGAATAAACCACTCGAACAGAACCTTCTCTAATTCTGGAAATTTGGCAGCTTTATGTCTTTTAACCTCATCTTTTGGAATGTCGGCTGCTGATAGATACTCTGCTGACCTCTTGATCGTGTTTGATATTGTGGCTTGACTCACTTGCAAATTAAACTTCTCTAACACCCCTTGTTGCAATTGCTTTTGAGTGCATGCTAGATTTTGTTGTTTATACTCGCACAGTTCTCTACGTATACCATTAGTCATGATTGATTTTTTAACACCTTTGAGATGAGAAGCCATTTTTTTTGTTTTTTGATTTGATGACTTGCATAATACATCTATTTATATAGTAACTTAGTTAATGTATGTACGTGTAACTACATTAATAATTGAGTGGATTTACACATTTTAATGAATGTAGCATGTAACTACATTAATAATTAAGTAAATTTATATATTTTATTAAGATATACATAGAATATTGAAAATGTATCAGCAAAAATACATGAATTTGGTTAAGTATGCATAATTAATAGCCAATGTAGAAATTAGTTTTCACGTACACCTAGGTACATTCATAATATGGACCCAAAAAGTATATAATTTATAAATTAATAATTATTAATTTATACGATTAATTAATACCTCACTAAATTAATAAAATTTGACGGTCCCAACAATATTAATTTATCGAGGTTATACTGTAGTTACATAAGGTAAGTATCAATAGTAATAATTGTTGGTATTTAAAAGATAAATTTCTTTATTAATAAATATTAAAATGTAAAAAATCATGATATTTTATAAGTGCAAATATTTAAATTAAAATATTTATGTTCTCTTATTAAATATTTTTTCCATCTCAAAATAATTGACATGTACAGATTATGCATAACTTTTAATGGATAATTAAGTAGAAGTGTGATTTGATTAATATATATTTTTGTTAATTCTTTAACCCTTATCTATAAAGAAATTAAAAAACTATAAATAGAAAATGAAGTAAAAATAGTAGGTGGCAATTTAAAGAGGTTATTGAGAAGGTAAAGATTGATTTTGAGGAGGATGAAAAAATGAATAATGTTTAAAATGAAAAAAAGAAAAAAGAAATGAGAGAAGATAGAAAACTAAAAAGGAACAAAATAAATTTTATAAAATTTCTAATTCTGATTTCATAATCTTTGTCCATTGTGAATTATGGCCAAGGTTTTTGGAGATGAAATCCCAAAAGAAGATACAAAAGAATGCAGTAAAATTTGAAAATAAATATAATACATATATATATATATATATATATATATATATATAAAGATACAAAAATGAGTAAAAAATTGGGATAATTACACAACTTAGCCAATATTGACTCCTAATGACCTTATTTAGCCTAATTTCAATTAATTACAATTTATAACCTTCTCTTGACTATTAATTTTTTCATAATTACAATTCATAGTCTCTCACATTAATTTTTTTCTCTATTTCGATTACTTTTTTTTCCTTTTTTCAATTTTTTCCTTCTTTTTTTCTTTTCCTATTTTCTTTTCGTTTTCTCTTACTTTCTTTTTTTTTTCCAATTTTTTCATTTTTTTCTCTTTTTATTTTTCTCCTTTTTTGTTTTTTTCTCTATTTTCTATTACTCTTTTTTTAAAATTTTTTTTTTCAGTTTTTCTTTTCTTTATTTTTTTTGTTTTCTCTTTCTTTTTTCTTTTGTCAATTTTTTCTTTTTTGTTGTCGTTTTTTCATTTTGTCTTCCCTTTTTCTTTTTTTTCCTTTTTCGGTTTTTTCCTTCTCTCCCCCCCCCCCCCCCCGCCCTTTTCTTTTTCTCTTTTTTTTTATTTTTAAATTTTTTTTGTTTTCTTTTTTTCTTTTGTATTTTTTTCTCCTTTTTTCTCTCTATTATTTATTACCTTTGTTTCTTTTTTCTATTTTTTCTTCATTTTTTATTTTCCTTTTTTGTTTTCTCTTTCTTCTTTCTTTATTTAATTTTTTTTTGTTGTCGTTTTTTGCATTTTGTCTTTTTTTCTTTTCTTTTTCTTCTTTTCCTTTTTATATTTTTTATCTCAAAATAATAGACATGTACAGATTTTGCATAAATTTTAATGAATAATTAAGTAGAACTGTGATTTGATTAATATATATTTTTGTTAATTTTTTAACCCTTATCTATAAAGAAATTTTAAAACTATAAATAGAAGATGAAGTAAAAATAGTAGGTAACAATTTAAAGAGGTTATTGAAAAGGTAAAGATTGATTTTGAGGAGAATGAAAAAATGAATAATGTTTAATATGAAAAAAAGAAAAATGAAATGAGAGAAGATAGAAAACAAAAAAAGCAAACAAAATAAATTTTATAAAATTTCTAATTCTGATTTCATAATCTTTGTCCATTGTGAATTATGGTCCAGACTTTTGGAGATGAGATCCCAAAAGAAGATACAAAAGAATGCAGTAAAATGAGAAGATAAATAAATAAATAAATAAATATTGACTTAGTCAATATTGACTCCTAATTACCTTATTTAGCCTAATTTCAATTAATTACTATTCATAACCTTCTCTTGCCTATTACTTTTTTCATAATTAAAATTTATTGTCTCTCCCATTAATTTTTTTCTCTATTTTCTATTACTTTTTTTTTTCCTTTTTCAATTTTTTCCTTCTTTTTTTCTTTTCCTTTTTTTTTTAATTTTTATCTTTCTTTTCTTATTCCAAATTTTGTTTTTTTTTCTTTTGTATTTTTTTTCTTTTTATTTTTCTCCTTTTTTGTTTTTTTCTCTATTTTCTATTACTCTTTTTTTTATATTTTTTCGCCAGTTTTTCTTTTCCTTTTTTTTTGTTTTCTCTTTCTTCTTTCTTTTTTCAATTTTTTCTTTTTTGTTGTTTTTTTTTCATTTTGTCTTTCCTTTTTTTTTTTTTTTTTTTTTTTGTTTCTTTTGTATTTTTTCTCCTTTTTTTTTTCTCTCTATTATATGTTACTTTTTTCTTCCTTTTTACTATTTTTTTTCTTCATTTTTTCTTTTCCTTTTTTGTTTTCTCTTTCTTCTTTCTTTTTTCAATTTTTTTTGGTTGTCTTTTTTGTATTTTGTCTTTTTTTCTTTTCTTTTTTTCTTTTTCTTGTTATTTTTTCTCCTTCTATTTTTTTCCTTTGTTTTTTTCTTTAGTTTCTATTACTCTTCTTCCTTTTTTTGTATTTTTTCTTCTTTTTTTTCTCTTCTTTTCATTTGTGCGAACTAGTAAACATAAATATAAGTGCGAACTATAAAATATAAATAGAGAGATGAATTATAACATATAAATACAAGTGGTAACTATAAAATACAAATAGAAATGCGAACTATAACATATAGATACAAGTATGAACTATTATTTGTATTTTTTAATTATTGAAAAGGAACGATTGATTTTCTTTTTACTAATATTTATTTGTATTTATTTATACGAGATATATTTATTAATACAAATAAATACAATTCAAATTTTATAAAAATAAAATATGTATTTGTTTTTTAAAATCGTTGGTTTCATTTGTTTGTAATTGTATTTGTATCAAATGATATTTATTTATTTAGAAATATGAATAATAATTTTGACATACAAATACATAATGGTACATTTGTATCAAATGATACATTGCATATTTATATAATTTAGAATCAAGACAATACAATTAATGCATTTACTTGTTTGTATACAAATACAAATGATAAAATGATGATAGGCGAATTTACACGCCTATAGTGCTATATTTTACCCATATTTTAGCAATGTTTTGAGAACAAATTATATATTTCATGCACTTTTAGTACTTTTTCCTGTAAGTGAGCTAACGAACATGATTAGCAAAGTTTCAGGTATAAATGATGCAGAATTCAGCATTTTATGGATAACTTGACGCCAAAGAAAGCTTCACGAAAGGAGAAAAGGGAGTCTTGGACGCCAAGGACCAAAAGTGGCGCATGAAAAATCTATCCCGGGCTAAAACAGCAATTCTGAAGACTTTGGGGACTAGCAGTAATTTATTAGGATTAGGATAATGATACATTAACCTAGTACAATTGGGTTAAGTATTTCATTAGCTTAGTAGGATTTGGTTAAGTATTTCATTAGCTTAGTAGGAATAGGATATGGGTATTATAAATACCCTATTTTGCTAGAGATTTTTATTCATTCTACTTAACAACAACTCTCATCTTACCTTACAATTCATTCACTACTACTTTTAATTTTACTTTTTATTCTTCTTCTATTCATCTATTCAATTCTTAATTTCCGCAACAAGAGAAACGTTACTTTGCTAGGAATTCACGCCTAACGCCTACCACACTTCTACTACACGAAATCTTTATTGTGGTATAATAACAATGTCTATTGTGATTTCCTTCGCACTCATGGGTAACTAAACCTCTCTATTGGGGTTATGGAAGCCGTATGAGATACTATCTATTGCTATGAGTTTGTGAGTTTGTGACACGTATGCTGCTTATATCATTATTCTCTTCATCTTAATCTAAATTCTTTGTGGTTGCAAACACAAGAATACGCCAGTATAGCATTAACTTGTTCGAAAGAAAAGTTATATGTTTGGAAAAGAGATAATGTCAAGGTAGTAGGGTCCCATCCCCTATTAAAAAGTTAGTGTCGTAACTGGATTAACCACTTGGAGAATTTGTACCATTAGATACGCTTTAAGCTCAAAAGAGTTAAAGTGAAATAATCCTCGAATAGGTCGAAAGACGCTTGGATTTACCATCGAATACAATTCTCTATAAGCACATGCATGTCTGAATTCTGCATAACTCATAGCTAATAGAGACGTCAACTCAGAAGGTGGACATAACCCCAACTTTTCAATTCTCATTGTTTTACAACCTACTAAACATTCTTTCTTTTTACTTTGCTATTTTCAGTTTTTACTTTAATATTTTGGTTACACATTACAATCCCCCTTTTTACGAGACTTGCACTAAAAGTCTAGTAATCGTTGCTTACTTGTTGACCAAGCTATTCCCTGAGGGATCGATACCCAACCCAGTTGGGTTCTATATTTGACTACGACCGCTTTACACTCCTACGAGAGCTGTAGATTGAGCGTTATCAAAAATTGGCGCCGTTGCTGGGGAATACGAGTGTCAATTAAGTTTGTGATAATTACTAGACCCTTTGGTCAAAGATTCTTGTACTTTTACTTTTAGTTTTTGTTTTTGTTTACTGCAGGTTTTTATTCAGTGTATGCCCCATACTCGAAGTTCTGGTTAACCGTTATTACCTATCAATCCAGAACCATAACGAATTGGCAGAATGGAGGCACAAACGGAAATCAAAAGAATGGCTGCTCAACAGGAGCAGGTGAGATTAGCTGCTCTTGCCGCCGCCCAAGTACACCAACAAAACATTGATAACCCTGGGCGAGCAACAAATCCTGACGATGAGGATTTAGGTGATGACGAGTTACTAAACCCAAGGCATGATGCTGAAATCGCAACACCTGCCAACAGAAGAGGTCGTCAAGCTCGTTTTAGGTATGATCGCCAACCCATGAAACCAACTTTTGGACGATGATGATGATCTTGATGGAGCCGGAGCCACAGGAGCCATTATTCCTCCACCATTAGAGCCCGGAGCCAAGTTCAACATCACAAGAACCATGATTCAGTTATTGCAACTCAAGGGATTATTTGGTGGACTAGCAGCCGATGATCTGAATATGCATCTCATCAACTTTATTTCTACATGCAAGTCGTTTGACAATCCTGGTGTTGGTCAGAATGCAATTCGATTACGTCTATTTCCATTGTCTCTGTCTGGGGAGGCAACTCTATGGTTGAATGGGCTGACTCCTGATTCTATTACAAATTGGAGGCAATTGAGAGACGCTTTCCTAGAAAGATTCTTTCTGCCATCCAAAAGAGCACAATTGAGAGATGAAATCAGCAACTTTCGTTAGCTTCCAACTGAAGCCCTTCATGAAACATGGGAGAGGTTCAAGACAAAGCTAGCGAGATGCCCAAACCATCACATGACTAATGTTCACCTAATGGAGATATTATACAGAGCCTTGAATTCAATAACTAAACCAGTGGTGGATAATGCGGCTGGAGGATCTTTTATGGACCTCACCTTTGGTCAAGCAAACAATATGCTAGATCGTATGACGAAGCAAAGTAGAGCTTGGCATACCAGGGATTCTGTGGTAGCAAGCCCCACTTTATCTATTGGCATGACTGCAGACCAAAGAAGAAGAGAAGAAGAACGTGATCAAGATATGGCGCACATGAAAACACAAATGGATCTTCTTACAAAGCATTTATTATCAGGGAAGACCAAAAAAGTCAAAGCTATTGCATCAAAAGGAAGAGACAAATCTGATTCGGAAGAAGAGGCCAACTACTTGAACAATTAGGGGGGTTTCCGAGGGAATACCCAAGGAAACCAAGGTTGGAACTACTATGATAAATCTGGAAACAAGGACCAAGGAAGTTGGAAGAACAACAATGAAAAGAGTGGTTTGTACGTTCCCCCTGGAAGACATGACGCCACCACATCTAATTCTGGAAGTATGGAAGACATGCTGGCTAAAATATTGAAAGGAGTAGAAGCAACAAGTGCGGGAGTAACAGAGGTAGTTAATGATTTGTCCTCTATGAAACAAATAGTTGATTCTCATTCCATTTCAATCAAGAAAATAGAGCAGCAATTGAGCCAACTTTCAGCAGCACTCAATCAAAGAAAGACTGGCACTTTACCTAGCGATACTGTGCAAAACCCAAGGAATGATGGGTCATGCATGGACATTACTACCCGAAGTGGTAAGGTGCTGAAAACTTTAGAAAAAAGTAAGCAAGTGGTTGACGAAGCAACGGATATTGATGATAAAGCGAAAGGAGAAGCATCCGCAGAACAAGGACACGACGTCCATGACGTCAACCCCAATGATTTGCAACCTGAAAAAGCTAAAAAACGAAAGCAAGAGGAGAAGAAAGCCGTGGAGAGAACAATTCCATACCCACCACCACCTTTCCCTCAAAGATTGAAGAAGGTGGTGGATGACACGAAGTTCAGCAAATTCATGACTATGTTAAAGCAGCTGACCATTAATGCTCCATTGGTGAAGGCACTTGAACAAATGCCTAGGTATGCAAAATTTATGAAGGATCTTTTGACAAAGAAACGGGCAACAAGTTATGAGTTGAAAGATGATGTTCATCACTGCAGCGCAATCGCAACCCGATCAATAGTTCAGAAGAAGGCTGACCCCGGTGCTTTCACTATTCCTTGCACCGTTGGATCTTTAAATTTTGCCAAGGCATTATGTGATTTAGGATCCAGCATCAATTTTATGCCACTATCTATCTATAAAAAGTTGGGGTTAGGTGATCCTACTCCAACCAATATGAGGCTCGTAATGGCGGATAGGTCGGTAAAACGACCTGTTGGTATTCTATGTGATGTATTGGTAAAGGTTTCTTCATTCATCTTTCCAGAAAACTTTGTTATTTTGGATTGTGAGGCAGATTTAGAAGTTCCCATAATCTTGGGGCGCCCTTTCCTTGCTACAGGAAGTATTCTTATTGATTTGAGAGCTAATGAGCTTTCATTCCGAATAAATGACGAAGTAGTTCGCTTTGATGTTTGTAAATCAATGAAGCAACCCAAAGAGCTGAATGTATTCTTGGTGGCTGATGTTTACTTTGATGATGAGAAAGAATTACTTGAAGAGGAGCAGCTGATTGATGACCCATTGGCGACTTTGCTTATGAATGGTGAGAGTAAGGATGCTGAAAATTGTGAAGAAGCTATTTGTGCTCTATCAGGATTAGGGACATATCGCCATGCTCCCAAGAAGCTGGACCTTGATCTCAAAAATCGACCCACACCACCAGCTAAGCCATCTATTGAAGAGCCACCCACGTTAGAATTGAAGGAGCTGCCAAGTCATTTAAAGTACGCATTCTTAGGAAGCGGAAATACACTTCCAGTCATAGTAGCGGCAGATTTGGGTGAGCAACAAGTTGCAGCTCTCATTGCTATTCTACGGAAGTATATAAGAGCCATTGGATGGACCATTGTGGATATTATTGGTATTCCACCTGGGATTTGTACACACAAGATTCAGCTTGAAGAGAATTTCACACCCACCATTGAGCATCAAAGGCGTCTAAACCCACCTATGCAAAAAGTGGTGAAGAAAGAAATAATTAAGTGGTTAGACGTAGAAGTTGTGTATCCAATCTCTGATAGTACATGGGTAAGCCCGGTACAATGTGTTCCCAAGAAAGGAGGCATGACGGTGGTCGCGAATGAAAAGAATGAGCTTATTCCACTTAGACCCATCACCGGATGGAGGGTATGCATGGACTACCAAAAGTTAAATTCATGGACACTCAAAGATCACTTTCCAATTCCATTTATGGACCAAATGCTAGATCGATTATCGGGGAAAGGATGGTTTTGTTTCTTAGATGGTTATTTCGGCTATAATCAGATTTGTATTGCTCCCGAAGACCAAGAGAAGACAACTTTCACATGCCCATATGGTACATTTGCCTTCAAACGTATGCCATTCGGGGTATGTAACGCACCAGCCACCTTTCAGCGATGTATGATGTCCATTTTTTCTGATGTGGTTGAAGACACTTTGGAGGTATTTATGGACGATTTTTCAGTTGTTGGTGAGTCTTTTGATGCGTGCTTGGCAAACCTAATCATGACATTGGAAAGATGTGTAGAATTCAACCTAGTGTTGAATTGGGAGAAGTGCCACTTTATGGTAAAAGAAGGTATCGTTCTTGGGCATAAAATCTCCGAAAGAGGAATTGAGGTGGATCGAGCGAAAATTGAAGTTATTGAGAAGCTGCCACCCCAATCTCTGTGAAAGGTGTTCGTAGTTTCCTCGGTCACGTAGGTTTCTATCGACGGTTTATAAAAGACTTCTCCAAAATTGCTAGTCCATTGTGCAAACTTGTGGAGAAAGATGCAAAGTTTGACTTCAATGAAGATTGTGTGAAGGAATTCGAATGACTCAAAGAAAAACTAATTAAAGCCCCTATCATAGTAGCACCAGATTGGTCTCTCCCGTTCGAAGTCATGTGTGATGCTAGTGGGGTAGCCGTTGGTGCTGTACTTGGACAAAGAAAGGAGAAGCTATTTCATCCTATCTACTATGTGAGTAAGGTCTTGAACGAAGCCCAAAAGAACTACACTGTCACAGAACAAGAGCTCCTAGCGGTTGTGTATGCGTTTGAGAAGTTCCGAGCTTATTTGTTGGGTACCAAAGTGATAGTTCATACATACCATGCAGCTGTAAGGTATCTAATGACAAAGAAGGATGCGAAACCAAGACTAATTCGATGGGTTTTGCTGCTGCAAGAATTTGATTTCGAAGTTAAAGATAGAAGAGGTTGTGAGAACCAAGTGGCTGACCATCTGTCTAGACTCGAGAACGAGCATGTGGCGCAGCTTGAAATCGAGATTGATGATGCATTCCCTGATGAGGAGATCTTAGCAGCAACAATGGAAGGATTACCATGGTATGCCAACTTTGTAAATTTTATGGTGAGTAATGTGATACCTGCAAACTTATCTTACCATCAAAAGAGGAAGTTTATACATGATGCACAACACTACTTTTGGGATGAGCCATATTTGTTTAGACGATGTGCGGATGGTGTTATTCGACGATGTATATCCCATGTAGAGGTGCCTAATATATTGGAAGCATGCCACACTTCCCAAGTTGGTGGACATCACGCAGGTAATCGGACAGCAAGAAAGGTATTACAAAGTGGATATTATTGGCCTTCGATATTCAGAGATGCCTACGCTTTGTTAGAAGATGCGACCAATGCCAAAGACAAGGTGCTATTTCGAAACACCATGAGATGCCCATGTCAAAAATCCTTGAAGTAGAGCTCTTTGACGTATGGGGTATTGATTTCATGGGTCCATTCATAAATTCGTTTGGAATGAAGTACATCCTAGTTGCTGTAGATTATGTCTCAAAATGGGTTGAAGCTGTAGCATTGGCCGACAGTGAGGGAAAGCGTGTTGTAGCATTCTTAAAGACAAATATCTTCTCTCACTTTGGAGTACCATGTACTATTATAAGCAATGGAGGATCTCACTTTTGCAACAAGCTATTCAAATCCGTGTTGGCTAAATATGGTGTCAAGCAACATAAGGTAGCCACGCCTTATTGATGATAGGCGGATTTACACGCCTATATCAATATATTTTGCCCATATTTTAGCCTAGTTTTTAGAACTAATTATCTATTTCATGCACTTTTAGTCCTTTTTCCTGTAAATGAGCTAACAAACATGATTAGGAAAGTTTCAGGTATAAATGATGCAAAATACAACATTTTACGGCTTACTTGACGTAAAAGAAAGCTCACAAACGAAGTAGAAGGGAGCTGGACGCCTAAGGACCAAATCTGCTGCATGGAAAATCTGTCCTGGGCTAAAACAG
Organism: Capsicum baccatum var. pendulum; assembly: GCA_030864225.1. Lineage (NCBI taxonomy): Eukaryota > Viridiplantae > Streptophyta > Magnoliopsida > Solanales > Solanaceae > Capsicum > Capsicum baccatum. The sequence goes on along the minus strand of CM061551.1, from coordinate 144,349,986 downwards.
CATTTCTGAAGACTTTGGGGACTTACAGACACAAAGCTGGATTTTTACAAAGATACATTAACCTAATACAATTAGGTTATGTATTTCACTATTCTATTTGGATTATGATATTGTAACCTTACCCTAGTACATTAGGGTCAAGGATTTCATTAGTATAGTAGGATTTGGCTATTTATTTCATTAGCTTAGTAGGAGTAGGATAGGAGTATTATAAATACCCTATCATGTTAGAGATTTTTATTCATTCTTCACTTAATTCAACAATTAATTTTCTTCCATCTCTCTCATCTTCCACCACAAACACTTCTAATCTACTCTTCTATTCTTAAATTCCACAACAAGAGAATCGTTACTTGCTAGGGAATCACCAAAACCACACGTCTATCACCTACTTCTCACGCCATCAACCATGCAAAACGTGATATCCTTCGCATTCATGGGTAACTAAACCTCTTAGTTGGGGTTATGGAAGCCGAATGAGTTACTATCTATTGCTGTGAGTTTGTGAGTTCAAGACACGTATATTTCTTCTATCATTATTCTCTTCATCTTAATCTATATTCTTTGCGGTTGCAAACGCAAGAATACGCCAGTCTAACATTTAACTTGTTCACGAGAAAGGTTATTTGTCTGGAAAAGAGATAATGTCAAAGTAGTAGGACACCCTTTCCTATTAAAAAGCTAGTGCCGTAACTGGACTAACCTCTTGGAGAATTCGTACCGTTAGACACACTTTAAGCTCGCGAGAGTTAAAGTGAAATAGTCCTTGTTTAGGTCACGAGACGCTTAGATTTACCATCGACTACAATTCTCTGTAAGCAATTGCATGTCAAGACTCTACACACTCATAGCCGATAGAGACGTATACCTCAGAAGGTGTACATAACCCCAACGCTTCAATTCTCATTGTTTACAACTTACGTGACAATCTTTCTCTTTTACTTTGCTATTTTCAGCTTTTATTTCATTACTTTGGTTACATATTACAATTCCCACCTTCTTACGAGACTTGCACCAAAAGTCTATTAATTTTGCTTACTTGTTGGCCAAGCTATTCCCTGTGGGATCGACACCCAACCCAGGTTGGGTTCTATATTTGCTAACGACCGCTTTACACTCAAACGAGAGCTGTAGATTGAGCGTTATCAAAAATTGGCGCCGTTGCCGGGGAATACGAGTGTCAATCAAGTTCGTGATAATTACTAGACCCTTTGGTCAAAGATTCTCGTACTTTTACGTTTAGTTTTTGTTTTTGTTTCTTGCAGGTTTTTCTTTTAGTGCATGCCCCATACTAGAAATTCTTATCAACCGTTATTACCAATCAATCCGGAACCACAACGAATTAGAAGAATGGAAGCACAAGCTGAAATCGACAGGATGGCTGCTCAACACGAGCAAGCAAGATTAGCTGCTCTTGCCGCTGCTCAAGTCCAACAACAAAACATTGATAATCCTGGGCGAGCAACAAATCCTGACGATGAAGATTTAGGTGATGACGAGTTACTAAACCCTAGGTGTGATGCTGAAATTATAACACCTGCCGATCGAAGAGGTCGACAAGCTCGGTATAGGTATGACCGCCAACCTTTGCAAGTAGCTTTCGACGATGATGATGATGATCTTAATGGTACCGGATCCACTGGAGCTATAATTCCACCATCATTAGCGCCCGGAGCCAAATTCAACATCACTAGCACCATGATTCAGTTATTGCAACTCAAGGGGCTATTTGGTGGACTAGCAGGCGATGATCCGAATATGCATCTCATCAACTTTATTTCTACATGCAAGTCTTTTGACAATCCTGGTGTTGGTCAGAATGCTATTCGATTACGTCTATTTCCATTGTCTCTATCTGGGGAGGCAACACTATGGTTGAATGGGCTGACTCCTGATTCAATTACAAATTGGAGGCAATTGAGAGACGCTTTCCTAGAAAGATTCTTTCCGCCATCCAAAAGGGCTCAATTGAGAGATGAAATCAGCAACTTTCGACAGCTTCCCTCTGAAGCTCTTCACAAAACATGGGAGAGGTTCAAAACAAAGCTAACGAGATGCCCAAACCATCACATGACTAGTGTTCACCTCATGGAGATCTTGTATAGAGCCTTGAATTCAGTAACTAAACCAGTGGCGGACAACGCAGCTGGAGGTTCTTTTATGGACCTTACCTTTGGTCAAGCAAGCAATATGCTAGATCGCATGACAAAGCAAAGTAGAGCTTGGCATACCAGGGATTCTGAGGTAGCAAGCCCCACTTTATCTATTGGCATGTCTGCAGACCAAAGAAGAAGAGAAGAAGAATGTGAGCAAGACATGGAGCACATGAAAACACAATTGGATCTTCTGACAAAGCACTTATTATCAGGGAAGACCGAAAAAGTGAAAGCTGTAGCGCTAAAAGGAAGAGACGAATCTGATTCTGAAGAGGAGGCCAACTACTTGAACAATCAGGGGGGTTTTCATGGGAATGCCCAAGGAAACCAAGGTCGGAACCATTATGAGAAATCTGGAAGCAAAGACCAAGGTAGTTGGAAGAAAAATAATGAAAATAGTGGTTTGTACGTTCCCCATGGTAAACGTGATACCACCACATCTAATTCTATGGAAGACATGATGGCTAAGTTATTGAAATGAGTGGAAGCAACGAGCGCGGGAGTTAAGGAGGTGATTGATGATTTGTCCTCCATGAAGCAACTAGTTGATTCTCATTCCACTTCTATCAATCAAATAGAGCAGCAGTTGAGCCAACTTTCAGCAGCATTTAATCAAAGAAAGGCTGGCACCTTACCAAGCGATACTGTGCAAAACCCAAAGAATGATGGGTCATGCATGGACATCACTACCAGAAGCAGTAAGGTGCTGGAAACTTCATCAAAAGGAAAGCAATTGGTTGACGAAGTTGCAGACATGGATGCTACACTTACAGACGTTACAAGAGGAGAAGAAGCCACAACAACTACTCCCAACGTCAAGGACGTTTCACCTAGTGACGTGCAGCCTGGAAAAGTGGAAAAACGGAAGCTAGAGGAGAAGAAAGTCGTGGAGAGAACACTTCCATACCCACCACCACCTTTTCCCCAAAGATTGAAGAAGGTGGCCGATGACACTAAGTTCAGAAAATTTATGACCATGTTAAAGCAGCTGACTATTAATGTTCCGTTGGTAGAGGCACTTGAACAAATTCCTGGGTATGCGAAGTTTATGAAAGATCTTTTGACTAAAAAGAGGGCAACAAGTTATGAGCTGAAGGATGATGTGCATCATTGTAGTGCAATTGCTACCCGATCGATAGTTCAGAAGAAGGCCGACCCCGGAGCTTTCACTATTCCTTGCACCGTCGGATCTTTGAACTTTGCTAAAGTATTGTGTGACTTAGGAGCCAGCATCAACTTGATTCCATTATCAATCTACAAGAAGTTGGGGTTAGGAGATCCTACACCAACTAATATGAGGCTTATTATGGCGGATAGGTCGGTAAAACGACCGGTTGGTATTCTATGCGATGTCTTGGTGAAGGTATCTTCATTTATATTTCCAGCAGACTTTGTCATCTTGGATTGTGAAGTAGATTCAGAGGTTCCCATAATCTTGGGACGCCCTTTCCTTACTACAGGAAGTGTGCTCATAGATTTGAGAGCTAATGAACTCTCATTCCGAATCAATGATGAAGTGGTTCATTTTGACGTTTGCAAATCAATGAAGCAACCCAAAGATCTGAGTGTATTTTCTGTGGCTGATGTTGTCATCGATGATGAGGAAGAACGACTTGAAGAAGAACAAATTCTTGATGATCCTTTGGAAGTTTCGCTCATAAAAGGAGAGAGTGAGGATGCTGAAATTTCTGAAGAAGCTGTTTGTGCTCTATCGGGATTAGGAACATATCGTTATACTCCCAAGAAACTGGATCTTGATCTCAAGAATCGACCCATACCACCAGCTAAGCCATCTATTGAAGAGCCACCCACGTTAGAATTGAAGGAGCTGCCAAGCCATTTGAAGTACGCATTCTTAGGAAGCGGAAATACTCTTCCAGTCATAGTGGCAGCCGATTTGGGTGAGCAACAAGTTGCAGCTCTTATTGCGATCCTACGCAAGTATATTAGAGCTATTGGATGGACCATTGCGGACATTATTGGTATTCCACCTGGGATTTGCACTCATAAAATTCAGCTTCAAGAAAAGTGCACACCCACCATTGAACATCAAAGACGATTAAACCCACCAATGCAAGAAGTGGTGAAGAAGGAGATTATCAAGTGGTTAGACGCAGGAGTTGTATATCCTATCTCTGATAGTACATGGGTGAGTCCTGTGCAATGTGTTCCTAAGAAAGGAGGTATGACGGTGGTCGCGAATGCAAAGAATGAGCTTATTCCACTCAGGCCTGTTACTGGATGGAGAGTATGCATGGACTACCGCAAGCTGAATTCTTGGACGCTCAAGGATCACTTCCCCATGCCATTTATGGACCAAATGCTAGATCGATTAGCGGGAAAAGGATGGTTTTGCTTCTTGGATGGTTATTCAGGTTATAATCAGATTTGTATTGCACCTGAAGACCAAGACAAGACAACGTTTACTTGCCCATATGGTACGTTTGCCTTCAAACGTATGCCATTCGGGTTGTGTAATGCACCAGCCACCTTTCAACGTTGTATGATGTCTATTTTCTCTGATATGGTTAAAGACACTTTGGAGGTTTTTATGGACGACTTTTCAGTTGTTGGTGAGTCTTTTGAAGCATGTTTCGCAAACTTGAGCATGGCATTGCAAAGATGTGTGGAGTTCAACCTTGTGCTGAATTGGGAGAAGTGCCACTTCATGGTAAAAGAGGAATCGTTCTTGGGCACAAGATCTCCGATAGAGGAATAGAGGTTGATCGTGCAAAAATAGAGGTAATCGAGAAGCTACCACCTCCAATTTTGGTGAAGGGAGTTCGTAGTTTTCTTGGCCACGCCGGGTTTTATCGTAGATTCATCAAAGACTTCTCCAAAATTTCTAGTCCATTGTGCAAACTATTGGAGAAAGATGCGAAGTTTGACTTTAATGACGATTGCTTAAAGGCATTTGAATGCCTTAAAGGAAAACTCATTGAAGCCCCTATCATGGTAGCACCAGATTGGACGCTCCCGTTCGAAGTCATGTGTGATACTAGTGGTGTAGCCATTGGTGTTGTTCTTGGACAAAGAAAGGAGAAACTATTTCATCCTATCTACTATGCGAGTAAGGTCCTAAATGAAGCCCAAAGGAACTACACTGTTATTGAACAAGAGCTCCTAGCGGTTGTGTATGCGTTTGAGAAGTTTCGCGCCTATCTATTGGGTACTAAGGTGATCGTTCATACAGACCATGCAGCTCTTAGGTACCTAATGACAAAGAAGGATGCAAAACCAAGGCTGATTCGATGAGTGTTGCTGCTGCAAGAGTTTGATTTCGAAGTCAAAGATAGACGAGGTTGCGAGAACCAAGTGGCTGATCACCTATCTAGACTTGAGAGTGAGCAAGTGGCGCAACCTGAAATTCAGATTGATGATGCATTCCCTGACGAGGAGATATTAGCAACAACAATGGAGAAATTACCATGGTATGCCGACTTTGCAAATTTCGTGGTAAGTAATATGCTACCCGCCAATTTATCTTACCACCAAAGGAGGAAGTTTATGCATGACGTTCAGCACTACTATTGGGATGATCCTTATGTGTTTCAAAGATGCGCTGATGGTATCATTCGACGATGTATATCCCATGAAGAAGTGCCCACTATATTAGAAGCATGCCACACTTCGCAAGTTGGAGGACATCATGCAGGCAATCAAACGGCAAGAAAAGTATTGCAAAGTGGATATTATTGGCCTTCGATATTCAGAGATGCATATGACTATGTGAGGAGGTGTGACCAATGCCAACGGCAAGGTGCTATTTCAAAATACCATGAAATGCCCATGTCCAAAATTCTTGAGGTAGAACTCTTTAATGTGTGGGGTATTGATTTCATGGGGCCATTCGTGAATTTGTTTGGAATGAAGTACATCTTGGTTGCTGTGGATTATGTGTCAAAATGGGTTGAAGCTGTAGCATTGGCCGACAACGAAGGAAAGCGTGTTGTAGCGTTCTTAAAGAAGAATATCTTCTCTCGCTTTGGAGTACCTCGTACTATCATAAGTGATGGAGGATCTCACTTTTGCAACAAGCTATTCAAATCTGTATTGGCCAAGTATGGTGTCAAGCAACACAAGGTAGCTACGCCTTATCATCCCTAAACCAGTGGACAAGTTGAGGTTTCCAACCGCGAGATCAAGCAAATCCTTGCCAAGACGATTAATGCGAATAGGAAGGACTGGTCTCGAAAGCTAGATGATGCACTATGGGCGTATAGGACTGCATTCAAGACACCCATTGGTATGTCACCTTATCAGCTAGTTTATGGGAAGGCTTGTCATCTCCCCATCGAGCTTGAATACAAGGCATTGTGGGCATTAAAGCACTTGAATCTGAATTGGGATGATGTGAAGAATCTGCGGTTGGAGCAGCTGAACGAACTAGATGAATTTCGTCTCCATGCATATGAAAGATCAGATTTATACAAGGAGCGGATGAAGAAGTATCATGATCAGCGGATTGTTCGACGAAACTTCCAAAAAGGTGACATGGTACTACTCTTTAACTCCAGACTCAAGCTCTTCCCAGGTAAGTTAAAATCAAAGTGTTCTGGTCCATTTAAAGTCATCCAAGTCTACTCGTCTGGAGTAGTCGAATTGGAAGATAATGATGGAGTTGTCTTCAAAGTGAATGGCCAACGTGTTAAGCCATATATCGGTCCTCTTGACTCGATGAATGACAAGGCCATCACTTATCTCGACGAAGTCTAAGTACTCGAGATTACTACGTCGAGCCACGACAATAAATAAGGCGCTAGATGGGAGGCAACCCATCGTTTTATTGTTTTATTGTTTTGTCGTTTTATCGTTTTATCGTTTCGTCGTTTTAGTATTTTTTCTTTTTGATAAATGAAAATTCAAAAAAATAAGAGTCGTGCCACGACCAAAACTAAGGCGCTTGGTGGGAGGCAACCCATCGTACTAATCGTTTTCATTTTGTTTTGAGCAAATATAGGTGCAAGAAGTATGCGACGACGAGAATGATCTCCATCGACAATTTGGACGCATTGTATGGTAAAATCGGTAAGTTAGGAATGGTGATGCATAAGGCGATGAATTGAGCCTTTTTCACGTCAAAATAGGCTTCGAGGAAGGCTAGGCCTTGGTAAAAATAGGCCACGAACGATGCACAACCTATTCTATAGCCTAAGGACTCGGAATCTAGTGTGCTATACACTATGCGCCGCCTATTCCTAGGTATGCTTTTGACTATGCGCCGCCTATGCTATGGCATTTGGTCTCAGTATCTCATGTGCCATAGACTATGCGGCGCATATGTCTACAAATGCCATAGACTATGCGGCGCATATGTCCCATTATGCCATAGACAATGCGCCGCATATGTCATTGATATGCCGAGTGATATGCGCCGCATATGTAGTGTTCTTGTCCCCAAATCCGATTGTAAATGGGTCATAACCCGACCCATACTCTTCCTATATAAAGGGGACTTAGTTTTATAACACAACCACATTAGAAACAACCCTAAAGGCGCCGCATATCCTTCCAAATCCTCTCAAAATTTTCTTCTTTTGCTCTTCCAATTCACAACACCATCTCCACAAACTTCAAGCAAGTAAGTACTCTCTTACTCTTCATTTATTTTGCGTAAGTACTACGTTGCTATGTTTATGATGAATTGCTAAACCATATAAGATTGGTGGTGATATTCATGTGTTTGGATTGTTGTTACAAAATCATGTGAAGTAAACATATACGTAGGGAATTCTTGGCTTGTTTCCGATTTGAATTTGGGCTCAAAAGCATTGTTATGATAATTGCTGAATTGATATGGCTATGAATATTGCTTAAGATTGTTGTTTGGATGCTTACATGATAGACTATCCCGGCCATCGGGATAAGGACATAGTGCCTATCGACTTAGGAGGTTGTGCTTGTTGTAAGGATAACGATTCCATGTGGAAACCCCTATGTCGTAGTATTGCTATATCCACCATGAAAGTAGTCCAATGGCTGCAAACAAGTGATGCAATGCTGATTTTCTTGTCATCCTAAAACGTATGTCGACGAAATCTGAGTACTCGACCACTTTCACTTCACTGATTTGTGCTAACAAACCTAAGTGTGGGGTGGTACCCCTAGTGCTTGCATATAGATTGTATCAACTGAGATTGTGCTGCAACTTACATTATTTCTAGTCTCAGGTACAATGGCACCTAAAGCAAGGCAAGGCAAGGAGAAGGCTACCACGTCCCAAAAGGGCAAGAAGAGAAGTCGAAATGACCAAGGAGAATCATCCTCAGCACACCTACCACGCAGAATGTTTGGAATAAAATGGGTTCTTGAGGGAGAAGCCAAAGCATGGTACAACAGCAACAAAGAAAGAACATATGTGCACGTCGACTTGATCAACAAGGAGACCTTAGCAAAGAAGGAGCCGCGAATGTTGGCAAAAATAATGGCTTTGAAGCTGGATTTCATCTTCCGCGACATGGGAGAGTGCAATATTGACTTAACAAGAGAGTTTTATGCTAACTGGTCGCCGAATACAACAGGCAATGAAGTCAAAATTCGGGGCCAAGTGTTACAGCTCACCGCGGATTGGCTTAACTCTTTTCTTGGCTTACCTTCGGTCGACACTGCACCATTCGAAGAGCTGTACAGAAGGCCTCCTTACACAGCAATACGACACACGCTTTGTGGAAGAAGATCGATGGCAAGATGGGGCAGACATAAGGAAACAGGCCATCACAATACCTTCCCCTATGCTCCACTAAATAGGGAAGCAAGAATCTGGATGCGCATTGTCAACTCATGCCTTATTCCTGGAACTCAATACACCAAGATATCGAGAGATAGAGTGTGTTTGGTCTATGCTTTGATGACAAATGTCCCTATCAACTTTGGGGAAATCATTCGATCTACCATAAGGAAGGCCAGACTCCACAAAAGGTCCCATTTCACATTCGGCAATTTGTTGACAGCAATGTTGCGGAAGGAGGATATCAAAGAGGAACCAGCTGACCACAAACTCCCACATAACCCAAAGAAGGTTGACCTCACCAAGGTCAAAGATGCTGAAACATCTCATGGAGTCAACCTTACTACTGCGGAGAGACATGCTCGTGATGAGAGTTTCTTCCGTCATCTCTATGGCATGACACGATTTACTATGATGAGTGGTGGACGTATTCCAACTGCTGAAGAGCTCTAACAGCTGGACCACGACTACCCAATGAACATGCATGCCCGGGAGATGTGTGGAGTGGGCGTATATTTTGAGGAACCTCTAGATGATGATGTGCCGACTGATGACGATCGACGCTTGCTTGATTCTGACGAGGAGGAGAACTCTGACGATGACTCTTATGATGATTCAGACGAAGGGGGTATAACCCCCGACATTGAGGAAGAGTCCGACTAACCAGGTTCTTCGTATTTATTTTCCACTGAGGGCAGTGTCCCATTTAAGTGTGGGGTGGCGGTATCGCATGCTATACTTCTCTATTTGCATCTATGTTTGTTTACTTTCTTTTTACTTTTTTTTTGTGTGTGTTTCGATTTTTTTTTAGTTAAGTTAAGTTTTTTTTAAGAGTAAATTTTTTCTAGCTTCACATGAAATTATTTTGATAGGCAGCATGAGATTATAACAAGAGTATGTGCTACAATTGTGACTATTGAGACGTTTAGGCTCTAGTTGTGACTCATTATGTGATATTGTGTGATTCAATTCCTTCAATTGTTGGGTCGAGAGTCTATATTACTTCCAATCAAGTCGACCATGTGCCTTGTGTGTGTGAGATAATAGTATATTCTATGTTTGTGGCTGATGCTAGAACTTGCCTGGTATGTATGCAAAGCGAAAATAAGGAATGTAAGTTTAGGATATGATTTAGGCATTTCTTTGGCAACCTATACATGTTTACCTTCAGTTTTACCTACCCATGAACATCATCCTAGTTAACCCTTTTTGAACCTTTAGCCTATTTCTTTGACAACCTTGTATGTAAGCCTAATCCATTTCTTTCAAGACCATAATTTGATCCAAAATCCTGAGTGCTTTAAAGTGAAAAAGTCATGTGACAACATAAGAGGAAATTGGGTGAGTATAATGCTTTAAATTGTAATGGTGCTTGAATGTGCTATGAAAAAGAAAGTGCTATCATAAGAGGTATGTTGTGAAAAGAAAAAGGAAAAGAAAGCTGAAAAGTAAGTAGTGCTTGAAATTGAAAAACAAAATAGGAGAACAAGGGTGGTAGAATAAAAGAGTGAAGAAAGGTTGAAAGAAAAAAGTGTCATTGATACAATGTGATGTATTAAAGCGCTTAGGAACCTAGTCACTATTCTTGGACAAAATAGTCCTACCCGTCCCTTAGCCTACATTACAACCATCAAAAGACCTACTTGATCCTAATTTTAACATTCCGACATTTAGTAGAGTACTACATTAAAGGCAAGCCTATGGTCATTAGTTGCTACATATGAATTCTTTGTGAGAGTGAGAGCAAGGACACTTTGATACCCATGTTTGAAAAATATGCTATATTTGTGCGTGATTATGGGTACTAAATGGTGAGACACACATGGTTGATGAGTTTGGATATTTGTATAGGATTCTAGGCACTTGAACGTTTGCATGTGAGTTGATCACCATCACGAGTCTATGCTTGAGAGTAAATGGTTTCTATTTATAATCGGAAAGCTACTCTTGGTTGATAATCGTTGTGCTTGTCTTGATAAATGTTTTGTCTTGCTGCTGTAAAAACCTTAAGTCGATGCTTAGAAGGACATGATATGTTGTTCGAGGACGAACAAAGCTCTAAGTGTGGGGTGTTGATGATAGGCGGATTTACACGCCTATATCAATATATTTTGACCATATTTTAGCCTAGTTTTGAGAACTAATTATCTATTTCATGCACTTTTAGTCCTTTTTCTTGTAAATGAGCTAACAAACATGATTAGGAAAGTTTCAGGTATAAATGATGTAAAATACAGCATTTTACGGCTTACTTGACGCAAAAGAAAGCTCACAAACAAAGTAGAAGGGAGCTGGACGCCTAAGGACCAAATCTGCTGCATGGAAAATCTGTCCCGGGCTAAAACAACATTTCTGAAGACTTTGGGGACTTACAGACACAAAGCTGGAATTTTACAAAGATACATTAACCTAATACAATTAGGTTATGTATTTCACTATTCTATTTGGATTATGATATTGTAACCTTACCCTAGTACATTAGGGTCAAGGATTTCATTAGTATAGTAGGATTTGGCTATTTATTTCATTAGCTTAGTAGGAGTAGGATAGGAGTATTATAAATACCCTATCATGTTAGAGATTTTTATTCATTCTTCACTTAATTCAACAATTAATTTTCTTCCATCTCTCTCATCTTCCACCACAAACACTTCTAATCTACTCTTCTATTCTTAAATTCCACAACAAGAGAATCGTTACTTGCTAGGGAATCACCAAAACCATACGCCTATCACCGACTTCTCACGCCATCAACCATGCAAAACGTGATATCCTTCGCATTCATGGGTAACTAAACCTCTTAGTTGGGGTTATGGAAGCCGAATGAGTTACTATCTATTGCTGTGAGTTTGTGAGTTCAAGACACGTATATTGCTTCTATCATTATTCTCTTCATCTTAATCTATATTCTTTGCGGTTGCAAACGCAAGAATACGCCAGTCTAACATTTAACTTGTTCGCGAGAAAGGTTATTTGTCTGGAAAAGAGATAATGTCAAGGTAGTAGGACACCCTTTCCTATTAAAAAGCTAGTGCCGTAACTGGACTAACCTCTTGGAGAATTCGTACCGTTAGACACACTTTAAGCTCGCGAGATTTAAAGTGAAATAGTCCTTGTTTAGGTCGCGAGACGCTTGGATTTACCATCGACTACAATTCTCTGTAAGCAATTGCATGTCAAGACTCTACACACTCATAGCCGATAGAGACGTATACCTCAGAAGGTGTACATAACCCCAACGCTTCAATTCTCATTGTTTACAACTTACGTGACAATCTTTCTCTTTTACTTTGCTATTTTCAGCTTTTATTTCATTACTTTGGTTACATATTACAATTCCCCCCTTCTTACGAGACTTGCACCAAAAGTCTATTAATTTTGCTTACTTGTTGGCCAAGCTATTCCCTGTGGGATCGACACCCAACCCAGGTTGGGTTCTATATTTGCTAACGACCGCTTTACACTCAAACGAGAGCTGTAGATTGAGCGTTATCACTTATCACCCACAAACTAGCGGCCAGGTAGAGGTTTCCAACCGAGAGATCAAGCAAATCCTTGCTAAAACGGTAAATGCTAATAGGACAGATTGGTCTCGGAAGCTGGACGATGCACTATGGGCCTATAGGACTGTATTCAAAACACCAATTGGCATGTACCCTTATCAACTAGTTTATGGGAAGGCTTGTCACTTACCCATTGAGCTTGAGCATAAGGCATTGTGGGCATTAAAGCGATTGAATCTGAATTGGGATGATGCAATGAATCTGAGATTGGAGCAACTGAACGAGATGGATGAATTCCGTCTACATGCTTATGAGAGATCGGACCTATACAAGGAGCGGATGAAGAAGTATCATGATCAGCGGATTGTTCGATGAAACTTTCAAAAGGATGATATGGTGCTTCTCTTCAACTCCAGATTGAAGATATTCCCAGATAAGTTAAAGTCAAAGTGGTCTGGTCCATACAAAGTTATCCAAGTCTACTCATCTGGAGTAGTTGAGTTGGAAGACACCAATGATGTTATCTTCAAAGTGAATGGCCAACGAGTTAAACCCTATATCGGTCCTCTTGATTCGATAAATTATATGGCCATCACTTATCTCAACGAAGTCTAAGTACTCGAGGTAACTATGTCGTGCCGCGACAATAAATAAGGCGCTAGATGGGAGGCAACCCATCGTTTATCATTTTTCATTTTTTTCGTTCTAGTATGTGTTTTGCTTTTGATTAATAAAAATCCAAAAAGAAGAGTCATGCCACGTCCAAAACTAAGGCGCTTGGTGGGAGGCAACCCATCGTACTAATCGTTTTCATTGGTTTTGAGCAAATGTAGGTGCAAGAGGTATACAACGAGGAGATCGGTTTCAAATTTCGATTTGGACAGATTGCATGGTAAAGGTGGTAAGTTAGGAATGAAGATGCAAAAGGCTATGGATTGAGCATTGCTCATTAAAATATAGGCATCGAACAAGGCTAGGCCTAGGTAAAACTAGGCCACGAACAAGGCAAGGCCTATACTATGGCCTAAGGTCTCGGAATCTAGTGTGCCATAGCATAGGCGCCGCCCATGCTCAAGTATGCCATAGCATAGGCGCCGCCTATGCTAAAGCCTTTTGTCTCTGAATCTCAAATGCAAAGTGAAAGGCGCCGCCTATGGTCACTAAAGGCTTTGCACTAGGCACCGCCTATGCTCACCAAAGGCAAAGCAAAAGGCGTCGCCTATGCCAAGCATAGGCAAAGCTAAAGGCGCCGCCTATGGTCACTTTTGCTCTCCAAAACCGATTTTAAATGGGTCAAAAACCGACCCAACCTTTTTCTATAAATAGGAGACTTAGTCTTGACACACAAACACATTGAAAAACCTAACTAGGCGCCGCACATACTCTCCAAATCATCTCAAAAATTTTCCTTTTGCTCTAATTCTTCACAAGAACATCAACCAAAGGCATTAATCAAGTAAGTACTTCTTTGTTCTTCATTTATTTTTCGTAAGTACTACATTATCATGCCTATTATGAATTGCTAAATCTTGAAGAAATATTGGTGATAAGAATGTGTTTTGAATTGTTGATACACAACCAAGTGAGTGAACATATACGTTGGGATAATCTTAACTTGTTTCCAACTTGAATTTGATTTTGATGCATTGTTATACTACTTACGGAATTGCCATAGTCATTAACATTGCATAATCTTATCACTTGAATACTTACATGTTGGAATGACTTGTTCATCGGAATGGGACTTATAGTGGCCTGCCAACATAGGAGGTTGTGATTATTGTTAGATGTTATACCTTCATGTAATCCCTATGTAGTAGTCTTGATATATCCATCATGAAAGTATTGCAAAGATTACAAGAAGGGTGACATCTCTGATTTGATTGTTGGAATATAGCACCTAAAACGTATGTTGATGAAGTCTAAGTAATCGACCACTTTTACTTCACTAATTTGTATCAACAATATAAGTGTGGGGTGGTACCCCTATTGCTTGTGTATATATTGTATCCATTGAGATGATGCTAACATGAACATTGTTCTAAGTCTCAGGTACAATGGCACCCAAAGCAAGACAAGGCAAAGATAAGGCTACCACTTCCCAAAAAGGCAAGAAAAGAGGCCACAAAGAGCAAGGAGAATCATCCTCAATGAAATTACCACGCCGCATGTTTGGAATAAAATGGGTTCTTGAGGAGGAAGCGAAGGAATGGTATAGGAACAACAAGGAAAGAAAATATGTTCATGTGGACTTGATAAACAAGGAAAGCCTAGCGAAGAAGGAGCCGCGTATGTTGGCCAAGATCATGGCATTACATCTTGATTTCATCTTCCGAGACATGGGAGAATGTAATCTCGATTTGACAAGAGAATTTTATGCCAACTGGTCGCCGAAAACCACAGGCAGCGAGGTCAAGATTTGGGGCCAAGTTTTACAACTCAATGCGGATTTCTTCAACTCCTTTCTTGGCTTGCCTTCAGTCGATCCATCACCATTCAAAGAGCTATACAGTAGACCTCCATATAGAGAAATTCGACACACACTTTGTGGAAGTAGATCCATGGCATGGTGGAGCAGACAAAAAGACACCGGACGACACAACACCTTCCCATATGCTCCTTTGAATAGGGAAGCAAGGATATGGTTGCGTATTGTCAACTCTTGCCTCATACCAGGGACCCAGTACACCAAGATAACAAGAGATAGAGTGTGCTTGGTATACGCGCTGATGACGAATGTCCCTATCAAATTTGGGGCAATTATTCGATCCACCATGTGGAAAGCCAGGCTACACAAGCGGTTCCATTTCAGTTTTGGCAACTTGTTGACTGCAATATTGAGGAAGGAAGACATCGAAGAGGAACCGACTGATCATAGACTCCCACACAATCCAAAGAAGGTTGACCTCACAAAGGTCAAAGATGCTGAAACCACACATGGCGTCAACCTTACTACGACAGAGAGACATGCTCGGGATGAGAGTTTCTTTCACCATCTTTATGGCATGACTCGGTTCACAATGATGAGTGGTGGACGTGTTCCAACTGCTGCAGAGCTCCAACAGCTGGATCATGACTATTCAATGAATGTGCATGCAAGGGAGATGTGTGGAGTAGGTACATACTTTGAGGAACCTCTTGATGACGATGTGCCGACCGATGATGAGCGACGAATGCCAGACTCCGACGTGGAGGAGAATTCTGATGACGACGACTCCTATGATGATTCCGATGAAGGGGGTCATAGAGGAGGAGTCCGACTGACTAGGTTCTTCGTATTTATTTTCCACTGAGGGCAGTGTCCCATCTAAGTGTGGGGGTATTTGCATGCTATACTCCTTTATCCGCATTTGCATTTATTTATGTTTGTTTGTTTGAGTTTTTTTTTGTTTTTTGTTTTTTTTGTAGTTAAATTTTTTTACTTAGCTTCGCATGAAATTATTCTAATAGGCAGCATGAGATTATAACAAGAGTTTGTACTAAAATCATGACTATTGAGACGTTTAGGCTCTAATTGTGACTCACTACGTGATATTGTGTGGTATAATTCCTTCAGTTGTTGGGTCAAGAGTCTATACTACTCCCAATAAAGTCGACCATGTGCCTTGTGTGTGTGAGGATATTGTATATTCTATGTTTGTGGTTGATGTTAGAACTTGCCTGGTATGCATGTAAAGCGAAAATAAAGAGTGCAAGTTTAGGAGATGATTTAGGCATTTCTTTGGAAACCGGTAATTGTTTACCCTCATTCTAACCTACCCATGGACATCATCCTAGTTAAACCCTTTTGAGCCTTTAGCCTATGTTCTTTGACAGCCTCATATGTAAGCCTAATCCATTTTTTTCAAGACCATAATTTGATCCAAATTCCTAAGTGCTTTAAAGTGTAAAGTCATGTGACAAAATAAGAGGAATTTGGGTAAGTATGATGCTTTATAATGTAATAGTGCTTGAATTTGTTATGAAAAAGAATTGCTATCATAAGAGGTATGTTATGAAAAGAAAAAGGAAAGAAAAGCTGAAAAGTTGCTTAAAATTGAAAAACAAAAGAGGAGAAAAAGGGTGGTAGAATAAAAGAAGGTAGAAAGGTTGTTTGAAAGAAAAGTGTTAATGATACAATGTGATGTATTAAAGCGCTTAGGAACATAGTCATTATTTCTGGCCAAAATAGTCCTACCTGTCCCTTAGCCTACATTACAACCCGTAAAAGACCTAGTTGATCCTAAGCTTAGCATTCTGACATTTAGTGGAGCATTACACTAAGGGCAAGCCTATGGTCATCAGTTGCTGCATATGAATTCTTTGTGAGAGCGAGAGCAAGGATATTTCTATACCCATGTTTGAAAAATATGCTATACTTGTGAGTGATTATGGGTAATATATTGTGAGACACACATGGTAGATGAGTTTTGGGTAGTTGTGTATAAATCTTTGTACCTTAACTTTTGGATATGAATTAACTACCATCACGAGTCTATGTTGGAGGTTGAATTGTTTCTACTAATGATCAGAAACTACTCTTTGTTGATAATTGTTGTGCTTGTCTTGATGAATATTTTGTGTTGATACTGTGAAACCCTAAGTTGATGTTTAGATGGACATGATAGTTTGCTCGAGGACGAACAAAGCTTCAAGTGTGGGGTGTTGATGATAGGCGAATTTACACGCCTATAGTGCTATATTTTACCCATATTTTAACAATGTTTTGAGAACAAATTATATATTTCATGCACTTTTAGTCCTTTTTACTGTAAGTGAGCTAACGAACATGATTAGCAAAGTTTCAGGTATAAATGATGCAGAATTCAGCATTTTATGGATAACTTGACGCCAAAGAAAGCTTCACGAAAGGAGAAAAGGGAGTCTTGGACGCCAAGGACCAAAAGTGGCACATGGAAAATCTGTCCCGAGCTAAAACAACAATTCTGAAGACTTTGGGGACTAGCAGTAATTTATTAGGATTAGGATAATGATACATTAACCTAGTACAATTGGGTTAAGTATTTCATTAGCTTAGTAGGATTTGGTTAAGTATTTCATTAGCTTAGTAGGAATAGGATATGGGTATTATAAATACCCTATTTTGCTAGAGATTTTTATTCATTCTACTTAACAACAACTCTCATCTTACCTTACAATTCATTCACTACTACTTTTAATTCTACTTTTTATTCTTCTTCTATTCATCTATTCAATTCTTAATTTCCGCAACAAGAGAAACGTTACTTTGCTAGAAATTCATGCCTAACGCCTACAACACTTCTACTACACGAAATCTTTATTGTGGTATAATAACAATGTCTATTGTGATTTCCTTCGCACTCATGGGTAACTAAACCTCTCTGTTGGGGTTATGGAAGCCGTATGAGATACTATCTATTGCTATGAGTTTGTGAGTTTGTGACACGTATGCTGCTTATATCATTATTCTCTTCATCTTAATCTAAATTCTTTGTGGTTGCAAACACAAGAATACGCCAGTATAGCATTAACTTGTTCGAAAGAAAAGTTATATGTCTAGAAAAGAGATAATGTCAAGGTAGTAGGGTCCCATCCCCTATTAAAAAGTTAGTGCCGTAACTGGATTAACCTCTTGGAGAATTTGTACCATTAGATACGCTTTAAGCTCGAAAGAGTTAAAGTGAAATAATCCTCGAATAGGTCGAAAGACGCCTGGATTTACCATCGAATACAATTCTCTATAAGCACATACATGTCTGAATTCCGCATAACTCATAGCTAATAGAGACGTCAACTCAGAAGGTGGACATAACCCCAACTTTTCAATTCTCATTGTTTTACAACCTACTAAACATTCTTTCTTTTTACTTTGCTATTTTCAGTTTTTACTTTAATATTTTGGTTACACATTACAATCCCCCTTTTTATGAGACTTGCACTAAAAGTCTAGTAATCGTTGCTTACTTGTTGACCAAGCTATTCCCTGAGGGATCGATACCCAACCCAGTTGGGTTCCATATTTGATTACGACCACTTTACACTCCTACGAGAGCTGTAGATTGAGCGTTATCAATAAACAGCTAAATACAATATGCAATCAACTTACAAATACAAAATAATTCTTTAAAAATAAAAAGACATCGACAAAAATAGAATACAAATACAAATACAAATATAATCTAAATATACAAACACAATAAAATCATAATACAAATATAAACCAATATAATATACAGTCAAATATAAAATATAAATACAAAACAGTTCTTTAAAATACAAGTGCGAATTATATAAAATACAAATGATGGTGCGAACTAATCCAACCATCTATGCTATTCAGAGAGAAAAGCCTTTGCATCTGATGCACAAAGCTATCTAGTTTCTTTTTCTATGTTGAAAATCCAACCCTTGAAGATCCTTTTTACATCACCAGACCAGTTCAGTACAAAAGCACCAACAACAAAAAAGAAAGAGTACCACCAGATAAACACCAATTTCCCCTTGCCTAAACCTCCATTATAGTTCAATTGTGATAAAGTATAGTGTGTAATGTAAATAGAAATCATACGTGACAAAAAAAAAAGATTGTTCTGGATTTTTGGAAGGTAATAGAAATATGTTACAAATTATGAAAAAGAATGTAAACAAATGACATTGGAAAATACTTTATCGAGTAATGAGTTCAAGAAAGAGATAAAGGTATCAAAAGATTTACAACATACTCTACAAATACTAATTGCCAATGAAAGCAATTTAGGAGATTTTGGAATGGAGGAAGTAATTAACATGTGAAAACTTGGGACTAAATCGACCAATAAATAGAAAGTAGGCCAACTTGTGGGATGAAGGGAGTAAGTAACATATGCTAAACTTGGGACCCAGTCTAGGCATGCATCCCAAAATCAGTACACCAAGAGAGATACCTACAACCTATTCAAGAAAAGGGGATAAACCGTCTTAGAGATTGATAACATCCACAAACTCTGGCATGTGAACTTGTAATCTGAAAGTTGTACAGATTTGGGTAGAGATCACCTGGGTAAAAATCTCTTACTATAAACATGTTCATTGTTTACTTTCGGATAATTAAAATTCATTCTTTTTTTGTGTGTGTTTATTTGTAATATTTTACTGTGTCAGGAGGAGTGATTCTGGGATTGCTTACATTGGGAGGAATTGATTTTTCGAGGAAAAGACTATTAAGTAAAAAGGATGAGGAAACTTCAACAAATGTACGTGTAAACTCTAGTTTTGTTGTTGTTTTATGAGAGCAAATTTGTATAAGATTAGAAAAGAATCATATCGTAATCAAGTGAATATGATAAATAAACCATATGTTTTTAATTCAGGAGTCAAAGCATGTTATTTATGCACAATTATACCTTTTTCTAGATAACTTGGGTTCAATAACAAATACTTATTCTAGTAGTACTATTTTTAAATCTGGATTTTCTTTTTTGATTTATGTAAAATTTCTTCTGAAGTATTTTTGCTTGAGCGTGTAATTAATGGAATTAGGATCTTGAGGCAAAGGTGGATTATGTGAGTCAGCTATCAGATGTTGATAAGGCAAAGGTGGATTATACGAGTCAGCTGCTAGATGACGTTTTGTCTTTAATTCTATCATGTATGACAATTAAAGATGCTGTTAAGACCACCATTTTGTCTACAAGGTGGAGATATCTGGTTGCTTCTATTCTTACATTACAGTTCAGCCTTGACATGTTTGGCATTAACTATTTAGGTCCTACATGTCAGCCTTACTATCAGAAAAATTCTTGGAAGTAGTAAATCAGTTTTTACAACCTTATTTGGGTCGTAAAGTGGTTGAACTTGAAATGAACACTTTCATTCAGAGAAAGTTTTCTAGTGAATTTGGCCAATTGATGCTGTTTCAAAATTAGGTGTTGAAAGATTACATCTCAACTTTAGCCGTGGCAAAATTCCTATCTCAAAATACATTAACCTTCACCGCAACACATTTTTTGAATTTTCCCTTGAGCTTCTCTCTCAAGCATCCTCCTTGAAATCCTTATTTTTGAGTGTTTGCGTTGTACAACCAAGTGTCACACTCCATCTCAACTCCCTCAAGACCCTTTTCTTGACGGGCGTTCTGTTAGAAACAGGACAACTTGAGGGTATTTGTCCTCTTGTTTGAACCTTAATCAGTTAATCATAAAATATTGCAATATTCCACATAAGCTATGCATCTCCGGTATAGTAACACCTGTTCTTTTTGCTGATTATGGAGGATTGGAAGAGATTGATCTTCAGGCTACAAACTGCATGAGTTTGAGTGTTTTTTTAATAACAAAGTAAGATTTTACTTTTCTTCCGTTACTGTGTTGGAACATGTAAAAATTAGTCTTCGCGGAGATGCTTCAATGCCATACATATTTGGTGAATTTGCAGCAAATTTACCTGCTCAGGTTAAATCTTTAATAGTCACCGCTTGGAATACTCAGGTATTTGATGATTTCTTGGCTTGTCAAATTCCTTTGGTATTTGTCTTTTGAACACCCTAATCACTTAAAGTATTCCTTTTTGTTAGGTAACACACTTCCCAACAGAGATGCAGATATTTAGAAACCCTAGGATGTTAGTTTTGCTATTTGAAAGCACGTACAACTTTGACATAGTCAAAGTTTCTCCTGTCTTATACGCCGGTCCTGTTCTTCAATCTCTGCAAATAATAGTGAGTTATCTATATTTCTCTTCTTCTTCTCTTTTTTGGATATTCTTTGCTTGATCTTAGATATTGATTACTTGAACACTTATTGAATCTAAAAGTGCATATTTCCTTCCCCAAGCAAGCATGATATTCTAGTCATTCTCAATATTCACTTATTTCCATGTTCTGTCAATACAACTCGCACTAGTAAAGTTGTATTAATTGCCAATTACCTTCATCTATGAGATATAACACCTTTCACTACTTAGTTGGTGTAGGAACCGATCAAGATGTTTAATCCGACTAATAATTTGGTCTGCTATAAGAGGATTATTCATTTTCTTTCCGGCAAGGGAGATTATATAAACATTTCACTTTTAAGAATTGGACATCATGATTTGTTAATAATATGATTTATGAAGATTTGACAACTCAATTAGTTATATGTTTATTCCAAAAGAAATGTATCAAACATGGAGATGTAGATATCTAATATGGAGAATTTTTGGTCCACCTTATTTTTTGTTCATGGAAATATAATGGAATAATTAGGTTTCAAAAACCTCTTGTTATATGTTTTTTTTGGTTTGAAGACGCACCTTTCAATTTCTTAACTCCAGCTGTCTAATTCAAAAAGCATTGTAGATACTGATTGCAGCATGCTTAACTAGATAAGTCAATAGTTGTATTCAATTAGCAATATATATGTTAATTTATTCTCGTTGTGATCTCAGCAACACAAGACATATAAGCAAAAGGCAATAGGAAGTCCCATAAGTGTGCAGTACATCCTGTATTTTACTGCTCACCTAATGGATATTCTTCCTAATGTTTACATATATTCATGGTGCCAGGGTTCTGGAATGATGGATGAGGATAACTCCAATGAACTAGCAAGTCCAGTAACTAGTGTGAAGAATGACTCTATGGCTGAGGATAACACCGATGAACTAGTAAGTCCAGTGACTAGCGTGAAGAATGACTCTATGGATGAGGATAACATCGATGAACTAGTGAGTCCAGTAACTAGCGTGAAGAATGACTCTGCTAGAAGTAAGCCAAATAAAATCAGCACAATAAAATCGAGATCTATGAGTAATGGAAACAAGGTTCTTCCCGACTATCGCAGCTCCTCCTCTACTTCATCTTACAATGCAGGCAATACAATAAGGAAATCCACTGGGAAGTTGAATGCTCCTGATAGCGGACAAGATGTTATTCCTGATTATCTAAGAGCTTCCACTGGTTCTTGCCATGACTTCTATAAATATGGCAGGAAACATTCCTCTGAAGCAAAGCCATGGCATCCTCTATAAAATAAAAAGAACAAACTTTCTACTGATGAGCAGAGTCCTGCATGGACCTTGGTGGGGGAGTTAAAAAAGGGTACTTTGGTCAATTAAAAGCTTTCCACTCCTCCTGGGAGTGTGCTGGGAGAGAAAAAGAAGGTGACAGGAGTTGAGCAAAAGCCTTCCACCTTTCCAGGGAGTATGCTGGGAGAGGCAAAGAAGAGGACCATGGTCATGCAAAAGACTTCCACTACTTCAAGGAGTAAACAGAGTGATGCAAAGAAGGGGATTTTGGTCAAGCAAAAGCTTTCCACTTCTTCTGTGAATACGCTGGAAGAGAGAAAGAAGGTAAATGAGGTCTATCAAAAGCCTTCATCACCTCAGGAGAGTGTACTTAAAGATGAAAAGGAGGTCACTATGGTTGAGCAAAAACCTTCTTCTCCTCCAGGTTGCATGGAGGGAGGGATAGATGAGGTGACTATGGTTGAGCAGAAGTCTTTAGCTTCTCTGGTGAGTATGCTAGGAGACGGAGAAAATGTGACTGTGGTTGAGCAAAAGCTTTCTACTCCCCCAGGGAGTATGCTGGTAGAGGGAAAGAAAGAGGCCGTGGTTAATCAAAAGCTATCTGCTCCTCCAGGGAGTATGCTAGGACAGGGAAAGAAGTTGAATGTGGTCGATCGAAGTCTTCTCCTAAGGTTCACTCTCTTGAACCCTCTGAAATAAAAAAGAAAAAGATATTGCTGACACCAAAAAGTGTTCACTCTCTGAAATTGGATTCCTCAAGTGAAAAGATGCCAGAGACAGAAAAGAAAATGAAATCATCATCTAAGATCTTAGGAGGTGTAGATGCAGGAGGCAAGAAAGACAGTGTTGCTAATTATAGAAAACAAATAATCGTACCTAAAGTATCTGTAGAGAAATATTTGAAGACGCCAACCCTTTCATCTCCTCCAAAATCTTCCTCTGTTAAACCTTTGATCTTGAGGGTAAGAATCAATAAAATCTTAAAACTGCTAGCTCCTCTGAAGGACCAGAACAAGACGCGGAGAGATGGGACAAACAAACTGAACCTTGAAATGGTTCCTGAGAAAACTTTACGTACTCCCAAAGTGAAAGCATTACCAAAGTCTTCATCCCATTTACAATCACGTCCATTGTTTAATGAAGAAGATAAAAAGGAAGTTGTTAAGTCTGCAGACAGTGCATTGAGTAAATACACCTCTAGCAGCAAAAAACTGTTGCACATAGCAGATGCAGAAACTGTTGGGAAAAATCAGAAAAAGACATTGAGAAAAGGTAATACAGGTTGTTCTAATGATAATAATTCTTCGGCAGTGAAACTGAAGTTTAGGAGGGGCAAGATAGTTGATCTCCAGCAAGAAACCAGCAGCCCTAGGAGGCTGACATTTAGATGGGGACGATATGTGGGTAAAAGCCAGGACAACAATATTAGAAAGAGAATCTTTAAAAAGAAAGGAGTTGATGGTGACTAAAGTAATACCATCCCTATCTCTGGAAAAATTGTTTTGAGGCATCAGGATGTGCAAGAAAGGAAAGATGTGCAGGGTTTGTTGAATAATGTGATTGAAGAGACGGTGAGTAAGCTTGTTGAAACTGGGAATAACAAGGTTAAAGCTTTGGTGGGAGCTTTTGAGACAGTGATTTCCCTCCACAATAAACCTTCTGCTGTCACAGTTTCTTGATTAACTAACAGAATTTTATCACAAATAGGAGCAATTACAAATATAGTGGTTGATATAGCTTTTATGACCTGGTTTACATATGTTTGTCCTGTTTCTCATTCCGACTCATCTTCTTAACGATTTCTTGATGCTTTCCGGTTCTGTTCTCATGATCGAATAAATTCAATTTCTTCTGGGTGCATTTACTTTGAATTGGGAAATAAAGTCGCGCAAGACTACAATTTCGTTTTCACTTATGGAGGTTGTGATAGTGACGTTAAATTAGTGGGTGTTTAGATGTAGACATTCTAATGTTAGGCTGGTTTCTCAGTGGACATATATTGTTGTTGGACTCATTTACGAGGGATTTGTTCATACTTTCTGTTGAATAAACGCATTGAAAAAGGCACATCATGTGGAAATACCATCCAAAAAGAGTTTTGGTTGTGGTACTGGTTTGACATTATGCTTGTATACTATTTGCTTTAGTTGTTCTGTAAAGGGATCTGTCTCTTGAATGTCAATCAAATATAAATATTGTAACCACCTAAACAAGTAACAATATTTATGTGCATCTTTTATTCAGGTAACTCAAAACAGCTTATAATGAGTCCCTTTGTTGGAATATTGTACGTTTTAGCTTAAAGAAGCCACTGCAGTTTGTTAGACTTAGATACATGTACCTTCATGGCTCCACCTATCAACCATAACATCCAGCTAAAGTTGAGTCACTCCATGTACTTGTGTTAAAAGTTATTTTTTAAGTTTCCTTACTCTAATTTGTCATTGAAAACTCACACATTTTATCATGCAACAAATTTCCGCTCAACTAAATCTGAGACTCTTATCGAAGATGGCTAGAAGTACTAATGAAAACGGTCATAAAAGTTTTAGTTCACATAAACTCAGAAATAGTGTCATTGGCCATACAAGTATTCGAGGTAAGTTCTCATATCACAATATAATAAAATATCTAGTTGGAAGAAGATGGTTAGAAGTTCTACATTCGAGAGTATGATTTAATTAGAAGAGTGTTAAGGGTTACATTTGTTTAACTTTGAAGGTGGGGACAAATAAGTTACGAGATCAAATTTCCTTAACTACGTTGTAATATGAAAAGTTCATCAAAAAATGGAGTAGAAACGAAGCCAACAATCAAATCATGCAAAAGTTTATAGAAGCAAGGGTCAAGCAAAGTGCTATACATAAGCCACACGAAATCCTCAACTAATAAACGAAACTTAAACAAATGGAGGCAGCATGCAGAAAATTTCACTAACAACATTATTGCATCAGCAAACTAATTAAAACATTAAAAACCTAAAAATCACACTTGAATTACTTCAGTTTAAAAATCCTACTAAGACTGATTTGCTGAGAAGCAAAAGAACAATTTTGCTTCAGTTGTCAATACAGCAGTAAAGCGACTTCAGAATCTTCATGGAGAAGTTGATATGGCTTCTAATTCTGCTCGAGCGTCTTACGGGGATGAAGACTTCTTCTCCTCCACTTGCCTAAATTTCACAAGGAAAATATATAAGTAAGAGAATAGATTTGGCTATTCAAAAAGGATTGTTTATGTTCAAAGAAGATAGAATATACCAAGCTAAATACACTGACATGCTTGGAAGGAATCCTCACATATGTAGTGAAACTTCCATATGAAGGTGAACCCATTGAGAACTCAGATACAGCCAAGGATTCTCTCCTGTTACTCTTTCTAGGTTTCTGCTCAATGCTCTGAGCCTCATCATCCTCTAATTTGGGATATTTCTTGCTATGAGATGAACTTATTTGAAAGATGCTCATCTTAGACGGACGTCTCGCTCCTGAGACATCGACCTCTGTTGGCTAATTTTGAGAGAAATTCTTCTCTTTGACAACATGGTGTGTGGCAAATTTCTTACTTGAGACTGCTACTAGATGCAAAGTCTTATCACTTCTTCTCTTCACGTAGAGAACTGTACCTGCAAGCAGACTCAGTACAAGTGAGGAAATTCCCAGGATCTAATATGCACCAACATTATCTTCATCATGTCTTATTGGAGACTCCATCATTACCAAAGGTTGGGCTTCTTCAACAGCAGAAATTTCTTTCACGATGCTTTCAGGATTATCAATCATCAACTCAAGTGCATTATCAGCAATGAAAGATTGGGATTCAGCCAACTCAACCTCAACATTAGAAGTTGTAAGCCCTTGGCCCAAATCCCTTTCTAAACTATTAGATTCATTCCCCTCAGGTGGGACAACAGAAACTTTTTCAGTCTCTACCAAATCATGCTTTCCTTGTTCTACATCCTTTTCTAAGCTATCATCCCCATTTACCTTGGCTAATTGAATTGCGGAAACTTCTCCAATCTCCAACACATCCACTCCTTCAATTTCAACTTCCCCACCATCATCTAAATCAGCATCCATTTGAAATTCTTCCATATCTGGCTCAGTTTCAGATTCTTCATCCTCTGCTAACTCAATTGGTTCAAACTTTTTATCCAATTCCTCACTACCAGTACTGCCTTTCAAATATCCGTGATATATATTGCTACTCTCTTCTAGAGCAGTCAAGTTCATGAATTTAATCAGACTCACATCATCTATTCTACCAAGGTCATTAATCAACTTTGAGAAAGAAGAAACCGCTTCACCCGAGAATTGCTTAAAGTAACTATTAGCCTTAGGTAAGACTGGAAAAGCCAAGACCGGAATATGTGATGGAATACTGACATTAGAGAATCTTAAGTCTATAATAGACCCAGAGGTAGCAAGTATAGGAGAATCAGTTACTGAGAATGATAAGAAAGCAATCATAAGGACCAACATCAGAGATCCAAACCTTAATATTGTT
This sequence comes from Capsicum baccatum var. pendulum, assembly GCA_030864225.1. Lineage (NCBI taxonomy): Eukaryota > Viridiplantae > Streptophyta > Magnoliopsida > Solanales > Solanaceae > Capsicum > Capsicum baccatum. The sequence goes on along the minus strand of CM061551.1, from coordinate 144,323,149 downwards.
GAAGATCTTGATTTTGATTTCATTTTTGCCACAGATATGGCCTCAACAATTTGCTTAGCAAAAGCCATTGCAGCTTCCCCTTCTTGATAATTGCTTCTTTTTTTCATTAGATAAAAGTGGAATTTTGAATTAAAGATGAATAGTTTGATTCAATGCAGGCTAAAAAAATGGGAAGAAATAGAATGGACAGAATAAGTTATATATGGGGTATTACCAAAAAAAAGTTATATATGGGGTAAAAAATATTTACTCAATCATAGCAATTACTAATATATGTAATTGCAATTAATTAGATATCTAAAGTAAATGACACTTCCTTTTGCTCAGTGCATTTTTATTTTTCGGATGTAGTAGCAATAGGTATTCTTTTTTGTTTATCTAATTTAAAAATCAAGAGATAATTTATCAATAATTTTTAATTTGAGTTTGTTATATTAACTGTAGTTATTTTTCAAAGTATAAATGCTATTATATTCAAGTAATAATATAATAAAATGGTCATTTTATTTCTTGTTGTATTAAGTCAATACTAGATAAATAAAATAGATCGAGGAAATAAGTAACATGTATGGCAGGTTGGTACAAAAATATCACTACACTATCATATTCATACCATCATGTACTTACTATGTGAACTTTTATCTGTTAGACTATGTGAACTTTTTCTTTCTTTTTTTTTCCAATTTTTTCATTTTTTCTTTTTATTTTTTCTCCTTTTTTGTTTTTTTTTCTCTATTTTCTATTACTCTTTTTTTTAAAAAAAAATTCTTCAATTTATCTTTTCTTTATTTTTTTGTTTTCTTTTTCTTCTTTCTTTTTTCAATTATTTCTTTTTTTTCATTTTTTTTTCCTTTTATAGTTTTTTCTTTCTCCCCCCCCCCCCTTTTTCATTTTCTCTTTCTTTTCTTTTTAAAATTTTTTGTTTTCTTTTTTTCTTTTGTATTTTTTCTCTCTCTATTATCTATTACTTTTTTTTCTTTTTTCTATTTTTTCTTCATTTTTTATTTTCCTTTTTTGTTTTCTCTTTCTTCTTTCTTTATTTAATTTTTTTTTTGTTGTCGTTTTTGCATTTTGTCTTTTTTTCTTTTCTTTTTCTTCCTTTCCTTTTTATTTTTTCCATCTCAAAATAATAGACATGTACAGATTTTGCATAACTTTTAATGAATAATTAAGTAGAAGTGTGATTTGATTAATATATATTTTTGTTAATTTTTTAACCCTTATCTATAAAGAAATTAAAAAACTATAAATAGAAGATGAAGTAAAAATAGTAGGTAGCAATTTAAAGAGGTTATTGAGAAGGTAAAGATTGATTTTGAGGAGAATGAAAAAATGAATAATGTTTAAAATGAAAAAACAGAAAACTAAAATGAGAGAAGATAGAAAACTAAGAAAGGAAACAAAATAAATTTTATAAAATTTCTAATTCTAATTTCATAATCTTTGTCCATTGTGAATTATGGTCAAGATTTTTGGAGATGAGATTCCAAAAGAAGATACAAAAGAATGCAGTTTTTTCACAATTTAGTCAATATTGACTCCTAATTCCTTTATTTAGCCTAATTTTAATTAATTATAATTCATAACATTCTCTTGCCTATTAATTTTTTCATAATTACAATTTATAGTCTTTCCTATTAATTTTTTTACTCTATTTTCTATTACTTTTTTTTTTCCTTTTTCAGTTTTTTCCTTCTTTTTTTTTTTGTTTTATCTTTATTTTCTTATTCCAATTTTTTTGTTTTTTTTTCTTTTGTATTATTTTTATTTTTATTTTTCTCCTTTTTTGTTTTTTTCTCTATTTTCTATTACTCTTTTTTTTTTTTTATATTTTTTCGTCAGATTTTCTTTTCCTTTTTTTTTTGTTTTCTCTTTCTTCTTTCTTTTTTCAATTTTTTCCTTTTTATTGTATTTTTTGCATTTTGTCTTTTTTTATTTTCTTTTTCTTCTTTTTCTTGTTATTTTGTCTTTCCTTTTTTTTTTACAATTTTTTTGTTTTCTTTTGTATTTTTTTCTCCTTTTTTTTCTCTCTATTATATATTACTTTTTTTTTTCTTTTTTCTGTTTTTTTATTCATTTTTTCTTTTCCTTTTTTTTTTCTCTTTCTTCTTTCTTTTTTCAATTTTTTTGGTTGTCTTTTTTGCATTTTGTCTTTTTTTCTTTTCTTTTTCTTCTTTTTTTAATTATTTTTTCTCCTTCTACTTTTTTCCTTTGTTTTTTCTTTATTTTCTATTACTCTTCTTCCTTTTTTTTGTATTTTTTCTTCTTTTTTTCTTTCTTTTCATTCATTTCATTTGTGTGAACTAGTAAACATAAATACAAGTGTGAACTATAAAATATAAATAGAGAGATGAATTATAACATATAAATACAAGTGGTAACTATAAAATACAAATACAAATGTGAACTATAACATATAGATACAAGTGTGAATTATCATTTGTATTTTTTAATTATTGAAAAGGAACGATTAATTTTATTTTTACTACTATTTATTTGTATTTATTTATACGAGATATATTTATTAATACAAATAAATACAATTCAAATTTTATAAAAATAAAATATGTATTTTTTTTTAAAACCATTGGTTTCATTTGTTTGTAATTGTATTTGTAACAAATGATATTTATTTACTTAGAAATATGAATAATAATTTTGACATACAAATACAAAATGGTACATTGCATATTTATATATTTTAGAATCAAGACAATACAATTAATGCATTTACTTGTTTGTATACAAATACAAATGATAAAACGGCTAAATACAATATGCAATCAACTTACAAATACAAAATAATTCTTTAAAAATAAAAAGACATCGATGAAAATAAAATACAAATACAAATAAAAATATAATCTAAATATACAAACACAATAAAATCATAATACAAATATAATCCAATATAATATACTGTCAAATATAAAATACAAATACAAAATAGTTCTTTAAAATACAAGTGCAAATTATATAAAATACAAATGATGGTGCGAACTAACAAATACAAATATAAGTGCAAACTATAAAATACAAATGATGGTGCGAACTAATCCAACCCTCTATGCTATTCAGAGAGAAAAACCTTTGCATCTGATGCACAAAGCTATCTAGTTTCTTTTTCTTTGCTGAAAATCCAACCCTTGAAGATCCTTTTTACATCACCAGACCAGTTCAGTACAAAAGCACCAACAACAAAAAAGAAAGAGTACCACCAGATAAACATCAATTTCCCCTTACCTAAACCTCCATTATAGTTCAATTCTGAAAAAGTATAGTGTGTAATGTAAATAGAAATCATACGTGACACAAAAAAGATTGTTCTGGATTTTGGAAGGTAATAGAAATATGTTACAAATTATGAAAAAGAATATAAACAAATGACACTGGAAAATACTTTATCGAGTAATGGGTTCAAGGAAGAGATAAAAGTATCAAATGATTTACAACATACTCTACAAATACTAATTGCCAATGAAAGAAATTTAGGAGATTTTAGAATGGAGGAAGTAATTAACATGTGCAAACTTGGGACTAAATCGACCAATGAAAAGAAAGTAGGCCAACTTTTGGGATGAAGAGAGTAAGTAACATATGCTAAACTTGGGACCCAGTCTAGGCATGCATCCCAAAATCAGTACACCAAGAGAGAAACCTACAACCTATTCAAGAAAAGGGGATAAACCGTCTGAGAGATTGATAGCATCCACAAACTCTGGCACATGAACTTGTTATCTGAAAGTTGTACAGATATGGAGGGTAAAAATATCTTACTTTAAACATGTTCATTGTTTACTTTCGGATAATTAAAATTCATTATTTTTTTATGTGTGATTATTTGTAATATTTTACTGTGTGAGGAGGAGTGATTCTGGGATTGCTTACATTAGGAGGAATTGATTTTTCGAGGAAAAGACTGTAGGTAAAAAGGAGGAGGAAACTTCAACAAATGTATGTGTAAACTCTAGTTTTGTTGTTGTTTTATGAGAACAAATTTGTATAAGATTAGAAAAGAATCATATCGTAATCAAGTGAATATGATGAATTAACCGTATGTTTTTAATTCAGGAGTCAAAGCATTTTATTTATGCACAATTATACCTTTTTCTAGATAACTTGGGTTCAATAACAAATACTTATTCTAGTAGTACTATTTTTAAATCTGGATTTTCTTTTTTGATTTATGTAAAATTTCTTCTGAAGTATTTTTGCTTGCGCGTGTAATTAATGGAATTAGGAATCTTGAGGCAAAGGTGGATTATGTGAGTCAGATGTTGATAAGGCAAAAGTGGATTGTACGAGTTAGCTACTAGATGACGTTTTGTCTTCAATTCTATCACGTATGACAATTAAGGATGCTGTTAAGACCAATATTTTGTCTACAAGGTGGAGATATATGGTTGCTTCTATGCTTACTTTACAGTTCAGCCTTGACATGTTTGGCATTAACTATTTTAGGTCCTTCATGTCAGCCTTACTACCAGAAAAATTCTTGGAAGTAGTAAATCAGTTTTTGCAACTTTATTTGGGTCATAAAGTGGTTGAACTTGAAATGAACACTTTCATTCTGAGAAAGTTTTCTAGTGAATTTGGCCAATTGATGCATTCTGTTTCAAAATTAGGTGTTGAAAGATTACATCTCAACTTTAGCTGTGGCAAAATTCCTACCTCAAAATACATTAACCTTCACCGCAACACAATTTTTGAATTTTCCCTTGAGCTTCTCTCTCAAGCATCCTCCTTGAAATCCTTGTTTTTGAGTGTTTGTGTTGTACAACCAAGTGTCACACTCCGTCTAAACTCCCTCAAGACCCTTTTCTTGATGGGCGTTCTGTTAGAAACGGGACAACTTGAGGGTATTTGTCCTTGTGTTTGAACCTTAATCAGTTAATTATAAAATATTGCAATCTTCTGCATAAGCTATGCATCTCCGGTATAGTAACATCTGTTCTTTTCGCTGATTGTGGAGGATTGGAAGAGATTGATCTTCAGGCTACAAAACTGCATGAGTTTGAGTGCTTTTTTAATAACAGAGTAAGATTTTACTTTTCTTCCGTTCCTGTGATGGAACATGTAAAAATTAGTCTTCGCGGAGATGTTTCAATGCCATACATATTTGGTGAATTTGCAACAAATTTACCTGCTTAGGTTAAATCCTTAAAAGTCACCGCTTGGAATACTCAGGTATTTGATGATTTCTTGGCTTGTCAAATTCCTTTGGTATTTGTCTTTTGAACACCTTAATCACTTGAAGTATTCTTTTTTGTTAGGTAACACACTTCCCAATAGAGATATAGATATTTAGAAACCTTAGGATATTAGTATTGCTATTTGAAAGAACGTACAACTTTGACATAGTCAAAGTTTCTCCTGTCTTAGACGCTTGTCCTGTTCTTCAATCTCTGCAAATATTGGTGAGTTATCTATATTTATCTTCTTCTTCTTCTCTTTTTTTGATACTCTTTGCTTGATCTTAGATATTGATGACTTGAACATTTATTGAATCTAAAAGTGCATATTTCCCTCCCCAAGCATGCATGATATTCTAGTCATTCTCAACATTCACTCATTTTCATGTTCTGTCAATACAACTCGCACTAGTAAAGTTGTATTAATTGCTGATTACCTTCATCCATGAGATATAACACCTTTCACTACTTAGTTGGTGTATGAACCGATCAAGATGTTTAATCCAACTAATAATTTAGTCTGCTATAAGAGGATCATTCATTTTCTTTCCAGCAAGGGGGATTATATAAACATTTCACTTTTCAGGATAACATCGATGAACTAGTGAGTCCAGTAACTAGCGTGAGGAATGACTCTGCTGGAACTAATCCAGATAAAATCAGCACAATAAAACCGAGATCTATGAGTAATGGAAATAAGGTTCTTCCCTACTATCGCAGCTCCCCCTCTACTTCATCTTACAATGTAGGCAATACAAAAAGGTAATCCACTGGGAAGTTGAATGCTCCTGATAGCGGACAAGATGTTATTCCTCATTATCTAAGAGCTTCCACTGGTTCTTGCCATGACTTCTGTAATTATGGCAGGAAACTTTCCTCTGAAGCAAAGCCATGGCATCCTCTATCAAAAAGAAAGAACAAACTTCCTGCTAATGAGCAGAGTCCTGCACGGACCTTGGTGGGGGAGGCAAAAAAGGGGACTTTGGTCAAGCAAAAGCTTTCCACTCCTCCTGGGAGTGTGCTGGGAGAGAAAAAGAAGGTGACAGGAGTTGAGAAAAAGCCTTCCACTTCTCCAGGGAGTATGCTGGGAGAGGAAAAGAAGAGGACCGTGGTCATGCAAAAGACTTCCACTACTTCAAGAAGTAACCAGAGTGATGTAAAGAAGGGGATTTTGGTCAATCAAAAGCTTTCCACTCCTCCTGTGAATATACTGGAAGAGGGAAAGAAGGTAAATGAGGTCTATCAAAAGACTTCATCACCTCAGGAGAGTGTACTCAAAGATGAAAAGGAGGTCACTATGGTTGAGCAAAAACCTTTTTCTCCTCCAGGTTGCATGGAGGGAGGGATAGATGAGGTGACTATGGTTGAGCAGAAGTATTCAGCTTCTCTGGTGAGTATGCTAGGAGAGGGAGAAAATGTGGCTGTGGTTGAGCAAAATCTTTTTACTCCCTCAGGGAGTATGCTGGTAGAGGGAAAGAAAGAGGCCATGGTCAATCAAAAGCCATCTGCTCCTCCAGGGAGTATGCTAGGACAGGGAAAGAAGTTGAATGTGGTCAATCAAAGGCCTTCTCCTAAGGTTCACTCTCTTAAACCCTCTAAAATATAAAAGAAAAAGATACTGCTGACCCCAAAGAGTGTTCACTCTCTGAAATTGGATTTCTCAAGTGACAAGATGCCAGAGACAGAAAATAAAATGAAATCTTCATCTAAGATCTTAGGAGGTGCAGATGCAGGAGGCAAGAAAGACAGTGTTGCTTATTATAGAAAATAAATAATCGCACCTAAAGTATCTGCAGAGAAATATTTGAAGACGCCAACTCTTTCAGCTCCTCCAAAATCTTCCTCTATTAAACCTTTGATCTTGAGGGTAAGAAGCAATAAAAGCTTAAAACTGCTGGCTTCTCTGAAGGACCAGAACATGATGCGGAGAGATGGGACAAACAAACTAAACCTTGAAATAGTTCCTGAGAAAACTTTACGTACTCCCAAATTGAAAGCATCACCAAAGTCTTCATCCTATTTACAATCACGTCCGTTGTCTAATAAAGAAGATAAAAAGGAAGTTGTTAAGCCTGCAGACAGTGCATTGGGTAAATACACCTCTAGCAGTAAAAAACTGTTGCACATAGCAGAAGCAGAAACTATTGCGAGAAATTAGAAAACGACATTGAGAAAAGGTAAGACAGGTGTTTCTAATGATAATAATTCTTCGGCAGTGAAATTGAAGTTCAGGAGGGGCAAGATAGCTGATCTCCATCAAGAAACCAGCAGCCCTAGGAGGCTGACATTTAGATGGGGACGACATATGGGTGAAAGCCAGGATAGCAATACAAGAAAGAGAATCTTTAAAAATAAAGGAGTTGTTGGTGAAAAAAGTAATACCATCCCTATCTCTGGAAAAATTGTTTTGAGGCATCAGTATGTGTAAGAAAAGAAAGATGTGCAGGGTTTGTTGAATAATATGATTGAAGAGATGACGAGTAAGCTTGTTGAAACTGGGAAGAGCAAGGTTAAAGCTTTGGTGGGAGCTTTTGAGACAGGATTTCCCTCCACAATAAACCTTCTGCTGTCATAGTTTTCTTGATTAACTGACAGAATTTAATATCAAATAGGAGCAATTGTAAATATAGTGGTTGATATAGCTTTTCTAACCTGGTTTACATATGTTTGTCCTGTTTCTCATTCTGACTCATCTTTTTAATGATTTCTTGATGCTTGCCAGTTCTGTTCTCATGATTGAATAAATTCAATTTCTTCTGGGTGCATTTACTTTGAATTGGGAGATAAAGTCACGCAAGACTACAATTTCTTTTTCACTTATGGAGGTTGTGATAGTGACGTTAAATTAGTGGGTGTTTGGATGTAGACATTCTAATGTTAGGCTGGTTGATCAGTGGACATGTATTGCTGATGGACTCATTTACGAGGGCTTGTTCATACTTTATGTTGAATAAGCGCATTGAAGAAGGCACATCATGTGGAAATACCATCCAAAAAAGAGTTTTGGCTATGGTACTAGTTTGACATTGTGCTTGTATACTATTTTCTTTAGTTGTTCTGTAAAGGGATCTGTCTCTTGACTGTAAAATTTATTGCTTTTTTCTCTGTCATACAATACAATAAGATATAAGTAACAATCAAATGTAAATATTGTAACCACCTAAACAAGTAACAATATTTATGTGCATCTTCTATTCAGGTAACTCAAAATAGCTTATAATAAGTCCCTTTGTTGGAATATTGTACGTTTTAGCTTAAAGAAGCCACTGCAGTTTGTTAGACTTAGATACATGTACCTTCATGGCTCCACCTATTAACCATAACATCCAGCTAAAGTTGAGTCACTCTATGTACTTGTGTTAAAAGTTATTTTTTGAGTCTCCTTACTCCAATTTGTCATTGAAAGCTCACACATTTTATCATGCAACAAATTTCCGCTCAAATAATTCTGAGACTCTTATCGAAGATGGCTAGAAGTTCTAATGAAAATGGTCATAAAAGTTTTAGTTCACATAAACTCAGAAATAGTGTCATTGGCCATACAAGTATTCGAGGTAAGTTCTCATAGATACAAGTATATGATCCTCTTATAGCAGACCAAATTATTAGTCGGATTAAACATCTTGATCGGTACCTACACCAACTAAGTAGTGAAAGGTGTATTAATTCTATACTAGATAAATAAAATAGATCGAGGAAATAAGTAACATGTATGGCAGGTTGGTACAAAAATATCACTACACTATCATATTCATACCATCATGTACTTACTATGTGAACTTTTATCTATTAGACTATTACAAACAACTTATTTAATAAGGTCACAACATCAAGAATTTGAAATTAGAATAGTTAAAGCTCAAACGTACCTTCACATCAAGTTCGATGATTTCTCTATTCTTGTTTTGCAATGTTTATCAAAATTCAAGTTCTTTTATTTCATTTTCTTGATTAAGAAATCTCGAAAGTAAATGCTGCGAGGTTCAAAATTCGGTGAATAGTAAGCGAACATCTTTATCTTTTCTAACTTAATTTTTTTTTTGTACATGCTACTACTTCATATTCTGCCATGTGGTTACATATTAAACATTGCGCTCTTATCACTAGATCAAAATAATATGACATTCACGATTGTAAATCTTATTTACTAAGAATGATCTATTACATTTATAAGAGGCATTGGCCCTTCTTAACATTCATAGTCTAATAATAATAATTATGGATATTGTCGATAGATATTCTACCACTAAAAAGTAAGCCCAAGCCAAATATGATAAGACTTCTCTCAATATCAAGCAGTAATATATTTGCCTTCTCATCAAATCTAGTTTTTCTTCCTTTATTTATAATCTTGTTGTTCATGATTTCATGTTCTAATTTAATTCAATTCTTCTTTGTTAGATGTCTCTTTTTTTCATATTCTATTCTATGGACTTGTGCATAAAAATTAAGCTTTTGTGTCTCTTTTATAAACTAAAAAATCTCGAAAGTAAATTTCACGAGGCTCAAAACTTGGTGGATAATAAGCAACAAACGTCTCTATCTTTTCTCACTTAAAAACATAATTTTTTATATGGTACCATTGAATATTGCACTCTCATCAATCATCACTAAATAAAGGGAAAAGACATCATTTCTACCCCATACTATACAAGAAAAGTCTAAGCCACGCATAAATTATATAAGTGACCTATTACACACCTTAACTATATAAAAGTGATATTATTACCTCCCCGCAACCCCCATTCTAAGGCGCATGTGTTACACTTATTTTTGGCGCGTCCAGCTATTTAATAACAAAAGTAAACAGCTAAAAACATTAAGGGAAAAGGCATAGTTTCCACCCCAAACTATAGTCGAAAAGTCAAATCCACACCTAAACTATATAAGTGATCTACTACACACCTTAACTATAAAAAATGATACTTTTTACTGACGTGGTTCTGACGTGGCAGCGCATGTAAAACACTACACCACATGCAAGTGGTGGTAGCCTGATAGGGTTAAATAGTTTCACTTTTTTATAGTTTAGGTGTGTAATAGGTTACTAGTATAGTTTAGGTGTGCCTTCGACTTTTAGGATATAGTTTGGGGTGAAAACGATGTATTTTCTATCATGTGACTATGATTGTAAATCATATTTAAGAAAAATAATCTATTACATTTTTTAAGGGATATTTTTTTCCGTTCTTGAAATTCAAGATCTAACAATAATAACTATGAATTCCATCACTAAAACGTAAGCCTGGATGTACTTTTTTACTTATACATGTAGTTATCAAAAAAAATAAATTTAGTTAACATCTAGAGTTATCTAAAAATCTTTTACCAATTATTCTAAAATTTTAAAAATTTAAAATCTCTCACTATCTTTAGAAAACCCTTTTCTACTTCTAATATACTTCTATTGTATTGGTACTTTTAACACTTTCAGAAGCTGATTGTCTTGGCATTGAATGATAAGATCTTGAAAGGATTGCTGAGATATATTTAAGCAGTCGATTCTGGATGGTCGGCAACAAAGGTGGAATGCTGAGACATAGAAAATACATATGTTACCCTTGAGCAACACCACACAAAAGAACTAATTCATAAAAGTTCTACGCAAACTCAGAGAGAACCTTTCAGTTATTTGCTCCAACGCTTCCACCAGAGTCAGGGAAAGCCCAAAAGAAAACATAGAATCCAAGAGACCACGAATATGAGGCACCATGGTTGGTACCATAGCTTTAGCAATATTTCCAACACATTCTAGCGCCTCAAGTGAGGGCCTGCCTCTACGGGGAGCAATCTGAGAGAAACATATTTCACCTGTCACGATTATTGCTCGCGTATTTACATGTTATAGAAAGAACCTACAATCCAAAGGTGGAATGCTGTGACACAGAAAATAGATACGTTACCCTTGAGCAACACCACACAAAAGAACCCATTCATGACATTTCTGCTCAAACTCAGAGAGAAACTTTCAGTTATTTATAACTTCTTTTTACATTGGGAACAGAAAATATAAATTTCCAATTGAAAGACCGGAAATAGTATAGTTAGACAAGTACATCTGTAATGACATATATAGCATACCGCATCACGCAAGTGAGAGGTTATTGTCGGCAAATAGTTAGTGAGTTCACCATCCAAAGCACCAGCTATCTCACTAAGAGCGATGAACCCACTGGCACGTTCTGCAGGTATTTTAAGGATGTGAAGTATATGATTCATGCATATCTGTAGAAGTAAAATCAACAAACTTGAGTTCACAGTAGTCAACATTGAAGATGCATATCTCATTCATCTAGATTCTATAGTTAGTAAAAGCAGATTAAATCATTAAAATTAAATCAAATATCACAAACCGTTAAATAATTAGTCACAAATCGATCACGTAGGAAATGGGCAATTCGAGGAAGTAGAGAAGTTATGCTGAGGCGAACTACGCGATCTCGGTGCCCCAAATATCTTAGAACAATTTCAGCAACTTCCCTGTATCTTGACATCATGAACTCTCCTGTGCTCCTGAACATTTTGATGATAAATTTGCTCTTATCAATCATTTATCATATCACACACAGATAGATAATCCTGGGTCCAATTCCCATAGCATATGACTTGAGGATATTACATTATTCTTTGTGAAGGAGACACAAACCAAAAGCACATAAAGTTGTGAAACTAAAGTAGTCATGGAACCATACTAGCATAACTGCATACATGGCAATAGAGAAAATAAAAAATATGCCCTCAAATAGCTTGAAGAGGTACCTTGACCACCACCCTCTTCATTCAGCCATCCATCACCTAAGAATCTGCCTTTCACCCCCACTAGCACCTCATAAGAAGACAAACTACACCATCACAAACCAACAACTATCCTAGAAACCTTCTCAACATAGAAAGTTTTCCCCTTTTTTCCAAAAAAAATTTTCGAAACATTGTTTGGTTATACATTGGAATGATTTTTTGGTTATGTTTTGAAGATGAGTTTTTCAAGTTTGAAATCAGTAATTTTTTTCCACTTATAGAGCTTCAGCTTCTTGCAAGTGAAATCTGCTACAAGTTTCAAGATGATATCTTATAAAACCTGACCACATAATCCAAGATCAACAAAGGATCCTGTCAATATATACACCATCAACTAATGAAAACTAATACGAGAGATGTTATTTACAAATGACTGAAGCCGGGTAACCCCTACCCCTATCCCACCCCACCCCCATCCCACACATACAAAGAGATCATAATCAATCTATAGATCATAAATGCATTCTAGATTCAATTGCGAATAAGAACAAGTAGGTAATAGACGCCTTTTGCCCCTTCATTATAATTACTTTATACAAGAAACAATTCGGTAGCAGACATTTGCACCCAAAACATGTAAATGCCTCAGACTTGAGGTAGACCTACTCTTAAGTATAACCAGAGATTTAAGTCTCCAGTTTCTCAAACATTCAGCAGATCACAGTAATGTCACACACCCTTTTTACGTACTCCAAAAGATTTATATTTTAAGTTCAAAAGGGTTTTATTATCTAAGTGACAAGAAATGAAATTTTTTTTCGGAAAAGGATTATTTACATTTTTTACTCAGATCGCCACTTGGCATAATCCGGTGTGCCAAGTCACCATTAGAAAATCCTTTCCAAAACCATTTGACTCTTTAAAATAGTTTGCGAACAGAGATTCTGGCTAAGGAATTCTGTTGATCTAGGGGAAGGTGTTAGGCACCTCTCGATCCCATGGTTCAACCATGGTCGCTTGGTAGAGTGTATCGACTATTTTTGGCACTAAGAAATGTATAAACCGCGTAAAAGCACGCAAAATAATCAAACAAAACAAAACAATCCGTAATGTAAAATCTAGTCCAATTATTACAATCCGAAATAAAAAAAGGAATGAAAGTAAACGCTAATCCTAAACTGATGCTCTACCCAACGCCTAGGGCCTTCACCACGAACATCCTCCGGGTACATGACATCTCGGGGCATTCCCCAGTGAATAAATATATACAGGTACTTCGGGGCATTCCCCGGCCAAATTATACAATTGAATTTTTTGTACAATAAAGTAAAATGAACCATTCACTCACATATTCAAATATTCCAATAAATCGTTATTTCCTAAATTTGACTACTCGGCCTACATTTGCCTATCCAAGTTCAACATATCACAGTTCTATCGTGTTTAACATTATCCATGCATCAAAATTAATCAACATTCATTTTAGCAATTTTTAATTCCCACCCCCAATTTTATTTGTAACACAAAACTTCTACAATCACGATTACTATTTCAACAATCTATAATCACTATAAACTCAATATTCATCATTCACGTCACACACAATCATAACTAACGAAATCAACAACCAATCAATACCAATAGTTATTCATCACCAATGAAGATCAAACCACACATGAACATCTAATTCAAAATACGAAATATTGCAAATAATAAAATAGATGAGAGAAAGTGTAGAGTTGGACCTCGATTGAAGCTTTTATTGAGCCACAATATGCGATCAAAAGACAAAGTTGGATCCAAAACTCTCGACTTGAACCTCGATAACCAACAACTCCAAACTCAATATCGAATTCAACCGGATAGATTTGGAAAACAATGAAAAGCCTCAGAATGAATGAACTGCAAACCCAAATAGGAATCCAAAACAAACCATGATCTAAAATTTGAATCCCCAAATCACCGATTTCCAACTAACCTTATATGAGTCTCACCAAAATTGAAGTAACTGTCATTGTTTCAGCATTTCCCAAAATAAAACAGAGCTAGCTCGAATGGGCTGGCTGCTGGCACAGTATTAAGAGGAGAATGGGAGAGGAACAAAAGCTGGGACGCTGGTCGCAGCGATGGGGTTATTTGGTTGGTCGCCGAAGAAGGCGCTGGATGATGGAGGTGGCCAGATCTGAGCAGCGGCTGGCCTTTGGAGGTGGCGCCGTCCCTGGCTGGTCAACGTTTGAGTGGAGAAAGAAGAGGACGAGAGTTGGAGAGGTGCCGGCGCCGACGCTGTTGTCTTCGATGGGGAAGGCGGTGGGAGTGGTTTTTAAGAGAGAGAGTAAGAGTCTAGAGAGAGGGAGTTAGGTAGCTTCCCTTTTTTTTATATCCCCCCCTTCCATGTTCCTTTTGTGTGTTTGTATATATCAGGTGAGGGTAGGGTAGTGGTGAGGTGGGGTAGAGTTTGATAGGATAGGGTAGGTAGGTGTTGTTTTTTAATTGGGTGGGTTTTTAGAATATTAGGATAAAACAAAATTAGTTAGTGAGTTGTTATTTTTGTCATTTTATGGAGGGATTATCACACGGGTGAGGGTACACGGTAGGATAAGGTAAAGGATAGGTAAAAACAATATCGGGGAGGGATGGAATTAGGTGTCTACATCATGCCCCCTTTGAATGTAAACACGAAGTGTTTTCAGACAAAGAAGTAGACAGCGAGACCAAATTTTGACCCGACCATTATCCAAAGAAAGAAACAGAAGGAAGAAGGACAACCGGGTTTTGACTTAAGACATCCCACCTACTTATATTATGAGAGGATTGAGTGAGCTGTATATCAACTTTTGGAAGGAGATGGACTATACCGAGTTGGAGAGTCGAGTGAGGTTCCATCGAGGTTCCGGTCCGCGGCTCTGTCATTAAATCAAAAAACATAAAAATTACAAGTTAAAACATAAATGAAATTACAAAAATCCTATCTATACAGCTTCTATTGGTTCTTGAATCGACTTTTATCACCTTATTCTTCAGGCGGGCTCCTGACTTGCAATTTCTTTCAACTTGCTGCTTGGCTTTCAATTGTTTCGCTTTGTTGCTTGACTTTTCGTTTCTTCACCCGATTCTCCAGGCGGTCTCCTAACTTGCTATTTCATCACTTTATTGCTTGACTTTTATTCCTTCACTCTGTTCTCCAAGCGGGCCTCTGACTTGCTATATCATCACCCTATTCTTCAGGCAGGCTCCTGAAACCCAAAATTAAAACTAGAACGAAAATTATCCCAAACAAGAATTATAATAAAGTAGTATTTCATTTTTGAAAGCATTATCCCATTTTCCAGGAGGGTCCTGTGCATAAAGTAAAATCCCATTTTTCAGGAGGGTCCTGAGTAGAAAGTAAAATCCCCTTTTTTCAGGAGGGTCCTGAGCAGAAAGTAAAATCCCATTTTTCAGGAGGGTCCTGAACATAAAGTAAAATTCCATTTTACAGGAGGGTTCTGAACATAAAGTAGAATCCCATTTTTCAGGAGGGTCCTGAACATAAATTAAAATCCAATTTTTTTGAGGGTCCTGAACAGAAGTAAAATCCCATTCTTTAGGAAGGTCTTGAACAAAAAGTAAAATCCTATTTTTCAGGAGGGTCCTGAATATAAAGTAAAATCCCATTTTTCAAGAGGGTCCTAAACATAATGTAAAATCCCATTTTTCAGGAGGGTCCTGAACAGAAAGTAAAAATCCCATTTTTTAGGAGGGTCCTGAACAGAAAGTAAAATCCTATTTTTCAGGAGGGTCCTGAACATAAAGTAAAATCCCATTTTTTAGGAGGGTCCTGAACAGAAAGTTAAATACCATTTTTCAGGAGGGTCCTGAACAGAAAGTATATCCCATTTTTCAGGAGGGTCCTAAGCATAAAGTCAAATCTCATTTTTCAGGAGGGTCTTGAACAGAAAGTAAAATCCCATTTTTCAGGAGGATCCTGAACATAAAGTAAAATCCCATTCTTCAAGAGGGTCCTGAACAGAAAGTAAAATCCCATTTTTCAGGAGGGTCCTACACATAAAGTAAAATCCCATTCTTCAGGAGGGTCCTGAACAGAAGTAAAAGCCCATTCTTCAGGAGGGTCCTGAACAAAAAGTAAAATCCCATTTTTTAGGAGGGTCCTGAATATAAAGTAAATTCTATTTTCTAGGAGGGTCCTGAACATGATGTAAAATCCCATTTTTGAGGAGGGTCCTGAGCAGAAAGTAAAATCTTATTTTTCAGGAGGGTCCTGAACATACAGTAAAATCTCACGGATGTGCATTTCCAATGGTAGATGAATTAAGTGAAGCAAATTTACCCCTATTTCAATAAAGAAAATTTGTCAGTTAAAAACTTAGCGGTGGCTTGCAGCTCTTGGCTTCTCAGGTATCTGCCCCAGCACTCACTCTTCTCATCTTTGTTCTAAATTGCTAACGCCTGCCCTGTCTTGCCGCATCATCAACCCTGATACAGATTAAGGGAAATGAGTTGTGACTCAAACAATGGGTTTCCATTTTACCATGCCCCTGAGGTGCACTCTTTTCCCAAATTTGAATGCTTCCACGAATCCAATAACCCATCGATTGATAGACTTCCTTTGCTTCATGTTGAATTACGATCATATTTCATTCCTATGATGTTCCTCGGATTTTCCTCGTATAATTAGAAAGACTGGTAGTAAATTTTGAAATCCTTTCTCGCTTGTTTTGACACAGACTTGACTTAAAATGTAAAGAAATGATGATGACTTTTATTTTGATAAATGACATAAAAAGACAAAAAACATGAATATGTAAATGAATGAAAAGGGCAATGTCCCATATTCAAAAGAAAATTTATCTGAATACGACAACCAACTCCAATGAGTATGACATGCATTTTGGATTGAGCTGCCTGATCTTCCTATCCAAACTCCCCATTTGTTGTTGAGTTCGTGCCTTTGCCGTTGATCCACTTCTTCAAATCCATTGGAATCATACATCACATTCAATTGACGATATCTTGAAAGACTTTTGCCAACAAATCTCTTTCTTTTCACTTTTCACTTTTCTCTTGAACTCTCCATCGCTTTACGGTGCCCGTGAGGGTTTTCACCAATAAGACTCTCTCATTTTTATTTCTCTCCACTCACCATCGGCTTATGTTGCCTGCAAGGGTTTTCATCAATAAGACTCTCTCATTTTCATTTCTCTCAACTCACCATCGCCTTATGATGCCCACGGGGGTTTTCACCAATAAGACTCTCTCATTTTTGTGTTTCTTTCCTAATTTCTTATGCTGAGGGAGACGAGTGGTACCTCATAATGTATCATCATATCCATTGCATGCTTAGCCTTAACATTATCAAAAATTGATCTGAAGGACTTTCTTTGGTTGTAACTTGGCTTTTGGTTAAGGTTAGAAAAGATAGTAAGGGGCTCAAACGATACTTGAAGTGGGGGTGGGACTTACAACTTTTGGAATTGACTTAAACAACACATTAAATCATGCCCCAGTCTTGTTGACTGGGTGAATCTTAAATATTTATTTGGTTGGACCGAGCTCAAAATAGGGCAGCCTACGTATCTTACTCCCAAGAGAGGAGAATCAGGTCGAACGTAGTTCCATCAGCTTGTTCTTTGTTTTGATTTGATTTTGATATTTTTTTTATTTTTGAACTCTTTATTTTATTCTTATTTTCTTGACATTTGTCTTTGAATCTATTTTGATTCCAAAAGAGGGATATGAAAGAAAAATAAAACGAAGCTCAAACGGGTAAACAAAGGATGACACCATATTTGGATAGAAGAATAAAATACCTTCATCATATCAATCTTCAATAATGCAAGTACTAAACATGCAATAAACTCAACAAAGGATCAAGTATCATACATATTATCTTTCGACCGCATCAGCATTGATAGCCATTTTGCCTTCAGTAACTGTCAAATATAAGGCTCCATTGGGCAACACTTTCTTCACAACAAAGGGACCTTGCCAGTTAGGGGAGAACTTTCCTTTCGCCTCAACCTAGTGAGGAAGGGTACATCTCAATACCAACTGACCAACTTCAAAATTCCTGGGACGGACCTTTTTGTTATACGCTCGAGCCATCCTCCTCTGATACAACTGGCTATGACACACAGACATTAGCTTTTTTTCCTCAATCAAACTCAAATGTTCCAGTCGGGTTTTTACCTATTCGTCATCATCAATCTCTGCTTCTACAATGACTCAAAGAGAGGGAATTTCAACTTCTTCAGGGATGAGTGCTTCTTTCCCATACACCAATAAATATTCAGTTGCCCCTGTTGAGGTGCGAACAGTGGTGCGATAACCTAGAAATGCAAATGGCAACTTTTTATGCCACTGTCTAGATCCTTGTACCATCTTTCATAGTATCTTTTTTATATTCTTTTTGGCGGCTTCTACAACACCATTGGCCTTTGGGCGATATGGAGTAGAATTTCGATGTGCGATCTTAAACTGTTGACATACTTCTTGCATCAAATGACTGTTGAGATTGACAGCATTGTCTGTAATGATCATCTTAGGAATTCCAAACCTACAAATGATATTGGCATGAACAAAGTCTACCACAACCTTCTTTGTCACTGACTTAAGAGTTACTGCTTCTACCCACTTTGTGAAGTAGTCAATGGCTACCAAAATGAATCTATGTCCATTTGATGCCTTCGGGTCAATTGGTCCAATCACATCCATTCCCCAAGCCACGAACGACCATGGAGCGGCCATTGCATGCAACTCAACAGGAGGAGAACGTATCAGATCACCGTGTACCTGACATTGATGACATTTTCGAACAAATTGAATAGAATCCCTTTCTATAGTAAGCCAGTAATAACCGGCTCAAAAAATCTTTTTTGACAAGACATGACCGTTCATATGCGACCCGCATACTCCAGAGTGTATTTCAACCATGATTGCCAAGGCTTATCTTTCATCTACACACCTCAAAAGTCCTAGATCTGGGGTTCTCTTATACAAGATTTGATGATAGGCGAATTTACACGCCTAAAGTACTATATTTTACCCATATTTTAGCTAAGTTTTGAGGACAAAATATATAATTCATGCACTTTTAGTCCTTTTTCCTGTAATTGAGCTAACAAACGTGATTAGCAAGTTTTCAGGTATAAATGATGCAGATTTCAGCATTTTATGGATAACTTAACGCCAAAGAAAGCTTCACGAAAGAAGGAAGGGAAAGCTTGGACGCCAAGGACCAAAAGTGACGCATGGAAAACCTGTCCCGGGCAAAAACAACATTTCTGAAGACTTTGGGGACCAGCAGTAACCTATTAGGATTAGGATAATAATGCAGTAATTTATTAGGATTAGGATAATGACGCAGTAACCCAGTAGGAATGGGTTAAGTAATACAGTAGCTTAGTAGGAATAGGATATGGGTGTTATAAATACCCTATTTTGCTAGAGATTTTTATTCATTCCCCCATTCCATCAATTCCCATCCATCCACCATCCACCCATCCATCAACCAAATTTCTGCCACCATCATCCCTATTCCCCCTATTCGATATTTCTCCTTTTCTTCTTAAATTCATTGTTAACATTATTTTTCATCTATTTAATTCTTAATTTCCGCAACAAGAGAAACGTTACTTTGCAAAGAAGTCACGCCTAACGCCTACCACACTTTACTACACGAGATCTTTATTGTGGTATAATAACAATGTCGATTGTGATTTCTTTCGCACTCATGGGTAACTAAACTTCTCTGTTGGGGTTATGGAAACCTTATGAGATACCATCTATTGCTATGAGTTTGTGAATTCGTGACACGTATGCTGCTTATATCATTATTCTCTTCATCTTAATGCAAATTCTTGTGGCTGCAGACGCATAGAATAACGCCAGTATAGCATTAACTTGTTCGAAAGAAAAGTTATAAGTCTGGAAAAGAGATAATGTCAAGGTAATAGGGTCCCATCCCCTATTAAAAAGTTAGTGTCGTAACTGGATTAACCTCTTGGAGAATTTGTACCATTAGATACGCTTTAGGCTCGAAAGAGTTAAAGTGAAATAGTCCTTATTTAGGTCGAAAGATGCTTGGATTTACCATCAAATACAATTCTCTATGAGCACATGCATGTCTGAATTCCGCACAACTCATAGCCAATAGAGACGTATAACTCATAAGGTGGACATAACCCCAACTTCTCAATTCTCATTGTTTTACATCTTACTAAACATTCTTTCTTTTTACTTTGCTATTTTCTATTTTTAGTTTACCATTTTGATTACATTATTTGCACATTAAAATCCCCCCTTTCACGAGACTTGCACCAAAAGTCTAATAATCTTTGCTTACTAATTGACCGGCTATTCCCTGTGGGATCGATACCCAACCCTCTTGGGTTATATATTTGACAGCGACCGCTTTACACTCTTACGAGAGCTGTAGATTGAGCGTTATCAAAAATTGGCGCCGTTGCCGGGGAATACGGTTGTCAACTAAGTTTGTGATAGTTACTAGACCCTTTGGTCAAAGATTCTCGTACTTTTACTTTTAGTTGTTGTTTTTGTTTTATTCAGGTTTGTTCAGTGCATCATTGGATGCACAACGTGAAATTGAAAGGATAGCTGCTCAAGTGCATCAACAGAATATTGATAACCTAGGCCGTGCAACAAATCCTGATGATGAGGACCTGGGCGATGAGGAGCTACTAAACCCACGGCATACTACTGAGGTGGTGGCACCCATGCAGAGGAGATATTGTCAAGCACGATTGAGGCCTGATCGCCGAGCTGTGCAGATTCCTTTTGATGACGATGATGACGATTTGGATGAAGTTGGTGCCACAGGAGCCATTATTCTGCCACCCTTGGCACCTGGAGCAAAGTTCAATATCACTAGCACTATGATTCAGCTTTTGCAACTCAAGGGATTATTTGGTGGACTAGCAGGCGATGATCCGAATATGCATCTGATCAACTTTATTTCTACATGCAAGTCATTCGACAATCCTGGCGTTGGACAGAATGCAATTCAACTGTGCATATTTTCATTGTCTCTATCTGGGGAGGCAACTCTATGGTTGAACGGGCTGACTCCTGATTCTATTACAAATTGGAGGCAATTAAAAGACACTTTCCTAGAAAGATTCTTTCCGCCATCCAAAAGAGCACAATTGAGAGATGAAATCAGCAACTTTTGATAACTGCCAACTGAAGCCCTTCATGAAACATGAGAAGGATTCAAGACGAAGCTTATGAGGTGCCCAAACCACCATATGACCAATGTCCACCTGATGGAGATACTATACAGAGCCTTGAATTCAATAACTAAACCAGTGGTGGATAATGCGGCTGGAGGATCATTCATGGACCTCACCTTTGGTCAGGCAAGCAATATGCTAGATCGGATGATGAAGCAAAGTAGAGCTTGGCATACCAGGGATTCTGAGGTAGCAAGCCCCACTTTATCTATTGACATAACTGCAGACCAAAGGAGAAGAGAAGAAGAACGCGATCAAGATATGGCGCACATGAAAACACAAGTGGATCTTCTTACAAAGCATCTATTATCAGGGAAGACCAAAAAAGTCAAAGCTGTTGCGTCAAAAGGAAGAGAGGAATCTGATTCTGAAGAAGAAGGCAACTACTTAAACAATCAGGGGGGTTTCTGAGGCAATGCCCAAGGAAACCAAGGTTGGAACTATTATGATAAGGCTGGAAACAAGGACCAAGTTAGTTGGAAGAACAAGAATGAAAAGAGTGGTTTATACATTCCCCCAGGAAGACGTGACGCCACTGCATCTGGTTCTGGAAATATGGAAGATATTATGGCTAAACTATTGAAAGGAGTGGAGGCAACCAGCGCAGGAGTAACGGAGGTAATACATGATTCGTCCTCGATGAAGCAATTATTTGACTCACATTCCACTTTAATAAAACAAATAGAGAAGCAATTGAGCCAACTTTCAGCAGCAATCAATCAAAGAAAGGCTGGCACTTTACCTAGAAAAACTGTTCAAAATCCAAGGAACGATGTATCATGCATGGCTATTACTACCAGGAGTGGTAAGGTGCTGGAAAATTCATCCCAAAGCAAGCAAGTGGCTAAAAAAAAAGAAGATGAGGACGCCATAGAAGCTGACCAAGACATCCATGACGTTACCCCTAGTGGTTTGCAGCCTGAAAAGACCAAAATTCGGAAGCAAGAGGAGAAGAAAGCTGTGGAGAGAACAATCCCACTTCCACCACCACCTTTTCCTCAAAGATTGCAGAAAAAGGCAGATGATACAAGGTTCAGCAAATTCATGAATATGTTAAAGCAGCTGACCATTAATGTTCCGTTGGTAGAGGCACTTGAACAAATGCCTGGGTATGCGAAATTTATGAAAGATCTTTTGATAAAGAAGCGGGCAGAAAGCTATGAGTTGAAAGATACTGTTCATCATTGCAGCGCTATTGCTACCCGATCATTAGTTTAGAAAAAGGCCGACCCTGGTGCCTTCACTATTCCTTGCACGGTTGGATCTATGAATTTTGCCAAGGCATTGTGCGATCTGGGTGCTAGCATCAATTTGATGCCACTATCCATCTATAGGAAGTTGGGGTTAGGCGATCCGACACCAACCAATATGAGGCTCGTGATGGCTGATAGGTCAGTAAAATGACCTGTGGGTATCTTGAATGATGTGTTGGTGAAGGTTTCTTCATTCATCTTTCCTGCAGACTTCGTTATTCTGGATTGTGAGGTGGATTCTGAAGTTCCCATAATCTTGGGACGTCCTTTCCTCGCAACTGGAAGTGTGCTTATTGACATGAGAGCTAATGAGCTTTTATTTCGGTTGAATGACGAAGTGGTCCGCTTTGATATATGCAAAGCAATGAAGCAGCCCAACGATATGAATGTGTTCTCTGTAGCTGATGTTCATTATGAGGATAAGAAAGCATTATCTGTAGCGAAACAGCTTACTGTTGAGCCATTGTCTGCTGCGCTACTGAATGTTGAGCATGAGGATGATGAAGATTATGAAGAAACTACGTGTGCTCTAATAGAAATAGGGTCCTATTCTCATACTCCTAAACAGCCGGACCTTGATCTTAAGAATCAACCATCACCAACAGCGAAGACTTCCAGTGAAGAGCCACCAATGCTAGAACCGAAAGAGCTCCCCGATTATCTAAGGTATGCGTTCTTGGGAAATGGAAATACACTTTAGGTGAGTGTTGCGGATGATTTAAGTGAACAGGACGTAGAGGCTCTCATCTCTGCTCTGAAGAGGTACAAGAGAGCCATTGGGTGGTTCATTGATGATATCATTGGGACCCTTCTTGGGTTATGTACGCACAAGATTCATCTCAAAGGAGATTACATGGCCATAAGTAAGCATCAGCGTCATCTGAATCCATTAAGAATATGATGCCCCATCTATCTCGATGAAGTCTAAGTAATTGAGATAGCTATGTCGTGCCGCGATAATAAATCAAGCGCTTGGTGTGAGGCAACCCATCATTTTTAATTGTTTTTGTTTTCCTAGGATTTTGTTGAGCCACGACCAAAACTAAGGCGCTTGATGGGAGGCAACCCATCGTTCTAATCATTTTTGTTGTTTTTGAGTGAATGTAGGTGCAAGAGGTATAACGGAGGAGATTGGTTTCAAATTTTGATTTGAAAGTATTGCATGTTGAAGGTGGTAAGTTAGGAATGAAGAAGCAAAAGGCTATGGATTGGGCGTTGCTTATGAAAATATAGGCAACGAACAAGGCTAGGCCTATGTAAAACTAGGCCACGAACAAGGCTAGGCCTATACTATGGCCTAAGATCTCGGAATCTAGTGTGCCATAGCATAGGCGCTGCCCATGCCCAAGAATGCCATAGCATAGGCGCCGCCTATGCCAATGCCTTTTGTCTTTGAATCTCATATGCCATGGCATAGGCGCCGCCTATGCTCAACAATGCTATGCAAAAGGCACCGCGTATGCCAAGCATAGGCAAAGCAGTAGGCGCCACCTATGGTCACTTTTTGTCTCCAAATCTGATTCTAAATGGGTCAAAACCCGACCCATGCTTGTCCTATAAATAAGAGACTTAGTCTTAGACCAAAAACACATTGGAAACCTAACATAAGCGCCGCCTACCTCTCCAAATCCTCTCAAAAATTTTCCTTTTGCTCTTTTACTTTGCAAGAACATCATCCGAGGTTATCAACCAAGTAAGTACTACTTTGTTCTTCATTTATATTCCGTAAGTACTACACTACTACGCGTATTATGAATTGCTAAATCTTGAAGTAGAATTGGTGATTTGAATGTGGTTGATATGTTGTGATACAACTAAATGAGTGAAAGAATACGTAAGAATAATCTTAACATGTTTCCAACTTGTATTTGATTATGATGCACTGTCATACTTTTGCGGAATTGACATGGTCATGAAAATTGCATACTCTTGTCAAAAGAAAGCTTACATGTTGGAATGACTTGTTCATCGAGATGAGAATTATGGTTGACTACCAACATATGAGGTTGCGATTATTTCTAGATGCTATACCTTGATTCAATCTCTATGTAGTAGTCTTGATATATAAAACATGAAAGTATTGCCAAGATTACAAGAAGTATGACTGCACTGATTATATTGTTGGAATATAGCACCTAAAATGTATATCGATGAAGTCTGAGTAATCGACAACTTTCACCTCACTAGTCTGTACCAACAAACTAAGTGTGGGGTGGTGCCACTACTGCTTTTTTGTTGATTGTATCCATCGAGATGACGCTAACATGATTATTGTTTTAATCTCAAGTACAATGGGACCCAAAGCAAGACAAGGCAAAGATAAAGCAACCACTTCACTCAGAAAGGTAAGAAAAGAGGAAGATAAGAGCAAGCTGAATCCTCCGTGCTGCAAATACCTCGATGCACTCTTGGAATCAAGTGGGGTACTTATGAGGAACTTTTGAGGATGACGACTCTGATGATGATTCCGACGCAGGGGGTATGACCCCAGACATAGAGGAGGAGTCCGACTAACCAGGTTATTCTTATGTATTTTCCACTGAGGGCAGTGTGTCCCGTCTAAGTGTGGGGTGCTGGTATTTGTATGCTATACTTCTTTATCTGCATTTGCATTTATTTATGTTTGTGTGTTTTGTTAACAAGAGTCTGTGATAAAATCATTACTATTGAGATGTTTAGGCTCTACGTGTGACTCATTATATGATAATTGTGTGGTTCCATTCCATCACCTGTTAGGTCAAGAGTCTATACTACTCCCAATAAAGTCAACCATGTGCCTTGTGTGTGTGAGGATATAGTATATTCTGTGTTTGTGGCTGATGCTAGAACTTGCCTGGTATGTATGTAAAGCAAAAATAAAGAGTGCAAGTCTAGGAGATGAGTTAGGTATTTGTTTGGCAACCTATACTTGTTTACCTTATTTTACCTACCCATGGACATTATCCTAGATAACCCCCTTTGAGCCTCTAGCCTATTCTCTTTGACAACCTCATATGTAAGCCTAATCCATTTTTTCAAGACCATAATTTGATCCAAATTCCTAAATGCTTTAAATTGAAAGAGTCATGTGACAAAATAGGAGGAAATTGGATGAGTATTATGCTTTAGAATGTAATTGTGCTTGAATTTGTTATAAAAAAAGAATTGCTATCACAAGAGGTGTTATGAAAAGAAAAAAAAAAGGAAAGGAAAACTGAAAAGTTAGTTATGTTTAAAATTGAAAAACAAAGGTGGAAAAAAGGGGTGGTAGAATAAAAGAAAGTAGAAAGGTTGTTTAAAAGAAAAGTATTAATGGCATAATGTGATGTATTAAAGCGCTTAGGAACATAGTCACTATTTCTGGCCAAAATAGTCCTACCCGTCCCTTAGCCTACATTACAACCTGTAAAAGACCTATTTGATCCTAAGCTTGGCATTCTGATATTTAGTGGAGCATTACACTAAGGGCAAGCCTATGGTCATCAGTTGCAACATATTAATTCTTTGTGAGAGTGAGAGAAAGGATAATCTTATACCCATGTTTGAAATATATACAATACTTGTGAGTGATTATGGGTAATATATTGTGAGACACACATGGTTGATGAGTTTTGGATAGTTGTGTATGATTCTTTATGCCTTAAACTTTTTGAATACAAATTGACCATCATCACGAGTCTATGTTGGAGGTTAAATTGTTTTTACTAATGATCAGAAAACTACTCTTTGTTAATGATTGTCGTGCCCGCCTTGATGAATATTTTATTTTGTTATTGTGAAACCCTAAGTAAATGATTAGATGGACATGATATTTTGTTCGAGGACGAACAAAGCCTTAAGTGTGGGGTGTTGATGATAGGCGAATTTACACGCCTAAAGTACTATATTTTACCTATATTTTAGCTAAGTTTTGAGGACAAAATATATAATTCATGCACTTTTAGTCCTTTTTCCTGTAATTAAGCTAACAAACGTGATTAGCAAGTTTTCAGGTATAAATGATGCAGATTTCAGCATTTTATGGATAACTTAACGCCAAAGAAAGCTTCACGAAAGAAGGAAGGGAAAGCTTGGACGCCAAGGACCAAAAGTGACGCATGGAAAACCTGTCCCGGGCAAAAACAACATTTTTGAAGACTTTGGGGACTAGCAGTAACCTATTAGGATTAGGATAATAATGCTGTAATTTATTAGGATTAGGATAATGACGCAGTAACCCAGTAGGAATGGGTTAAGTAATGCAGTAGCTTAGTAGGAATAGGATATGGGTGTTATAAATACCCTATTTTGCTAGAGATTTTTATTCATTCCCCCATTCCATCAATTCCCATCCATCCACCATCCACCCATCCATCAACCAAATTTCCGCCACCATCATCCCTATTCCCCCCATTCGATCTTTCTCCTTTTCTTCTTAAATTCATTGTTAACATTATTTTTCATCTATTCAATTCTTAATTTCCGCAACAAGAGAAACGTTACTTTGCAAAGAAGTCACGCCTAACGCCTACCACACTTTACTACACGAGATCTTTATTGTGGTATAATAACAATGTCGATTGTGATTTCCTTCGCACTCATGGGTAACTAAACTTGTCCGTTGGGGTTATGGAAGCCTTATGAGATACCATCTATTGCTATGAGTTTGTGAATTCGTGACACGTATGCTGCTTATATCATTATTCTCTTCATCTTAATGCAAATTCTTGTGGCTGCAGACGCATAGAATAACACCAGTATAGCATTAACTTGTTCGAAAGAAAAGTTATATGTTTGGAAAAGAGATAATGTCAAGGTAATAGGGTCCCATCCCCTATTAAAAAGTTAGTGTCGTAACTGGATTAACCACTTGGAGAATTTGTACCGTTAGATACGCTTTAAGCTCGAAAGTGTTAAAGTGAAATAGTCCTTGTTTAGGTCGAAAGACGCTTGGATTTACCATCGAATACAATTCTCTATGAGCACATGCATGTCTGAATTCCGCACAACTCATAGCCAATAGAGACGTATAACTCATAAGGTGGACATAACCCCAACTTCTCAATTCTCATTGTTTTACATCTTACTAAACATTCTTTCTTTTTACTTTGCTATTTTCTATTTTTACTTTACCGTTTTGATTACATTATTTGCACATTAAAATCCCCCCTTTCACGAGACTTGCACCAAAAGTCTAATAATCTTTGCTTACTTATTGACCGGCTATTCCCTGTGGGATCGATACCCAACCCAGTTGGGTTATATATTTGACAACGACCGCTTTACACTTTTACGAGAGCTGTAGATTGAGTGTTATCAAGATTCTCCCACTTAAGAAAAATCCACTAGCCAAACGCCTAATAGTCCTATTTTGATCATTGGTGGCATATACTTCGTATTCTCCTGACTGAATATACCACTTGATATCCAAGAACCAGGGTTATCCATCGAGCTCTTCTTCAACCGCATTACAGTAAGAATGATGATCACGGCTCTGTATATGCACTGGATCGATGTAGGCTTTATCAGGATGTTGGAGCATTGAAGACAGAGTGGATAAAGCATCAGCAAATTCATTATGAATCCTTGGAATATGCCTAAATTTTACTAACACAAACCATTGACATAGCTCCTGCAAGTATTGTGGATACGGGATGAGCTTCAAATCTCGCGTATCCCAATCACCTTGAATTTAATGGATGAGCAAATTCGAATCTCCTAACACAAACCATTGACATAGCTCCTGCAAGCATTGTCGATACCTGGCCTCATATGTGGTGAACTTCTTGCTAAGATAATAAATAGCCTGCTCCTTTTTGCCTGTGACATCATGTTCACCCACGACACAACCGAAAGAATTGTCCATGACTGATAAATATAAGATCAAAGGCCTACCAGGCTCCGGGGGTACCAGCACGGGCGGATTTGACAAATAACTTTTGATTCGATCAAACACTTCCTGACATTCTTCAGTCCATTTTACTGCAACACTCTTTTTCAACAACTTGAATATAGGCTCACAAGTGGTTGTGAGTTGAGCAATAAACCTGCTAATATAGTTTAGTCTACCAAGCAAACTCATCACCTCCGTTCTATTCTTGGGCGGGGGCAAATCCCTAATGGCTTTTATTTTCGAGGGATCCAATTCAATTCCCCGACGGCTGACTACAAACCCCAACAGCTTTCTAGATGGAACTCCAAATACATATTTTGCCGGGTTGAGCTTGAGATTATACCTGCGAAGCCTTTCAAAGAACTTTCTTAAATCTTTAACATAGTTGGCCAGCCTTTTTGACTTAATAATCACATCATCCACGTAGACCTCAATCTCCTTATGCATCATATCATGAAACATAGTGGTCATGGCTCTCATGTATGTTGCTCCAACATTCTTCAAACCAAACGGCATTACTCGATAACATTAAGTCCCCCACGGTGCGATAAAAGATGTCTTCTCTGCGTCGTCATCATCCATAATGATCTGGTGATATCTAGCATAGCAATCCACAAAAGAGGCAAACTCGTGTTTAGCACAGTTGTCTAACAAAATATGAATGTTGGGCAGTGGAAGATTATCTTTTAGACTTGCTCTGTTCAAATCACGGTAATCAACATACACTCGAATTTTGCCATCTTTCTTTGGTACGAGAACAACATTGGATAACCACATGGGATAGCGAGCTACTCGAATTACTTTGGCTTCAAGTTGTTTCATAATTTCCTCATTAATTTTAATACTTACATCCATTTTAAACTTCCTCAACTTCTGTTTGACAAGAGGGAACGCGGGATCAGTTGGCAATTTATGAGCCACTAATTCAGTGCTTAAACCATGCATATCATCATAAGACCATGCAAAAACATCCTTATAATCAATTAATGCTTGAATCATTCCATTTTTTAGCTGTGGCAAAAAATGTACACTGATTTTAGTTTCCCTAACATCTTATTGAGCCCCTAAATTTATTGGCTCAGTCTCATTCAAATTAGAATTCGATTTGTCTTCAAACTGTTCCAACTCTTTGCGTATTACTTCTAGTGCTTCTTCTTTATCATATTCCCCATCCTGCTTCATTGCATCTTGATTAGTTTGGATTTTAAGATCAGGCTAAAAATTCTGCATGCATGTCATGTCATTAGAATCAGCATAAAGAGAACTGTGTAAAAAAGAAAAACAAAATATATTAGACACAAAACAAAAAAGACATTGCATTTCATTAAATAAAAAGATAGAAGGGTTTAAACATAGATGCAAACATAACATAAGCAAACTAAAATTCGAATTACAACCCTGAAATAACTCGGATAATCAGAAAGAAAAACAAAATAAACTACCAAAACTCCCTCCTGATGGGGAGACGAGTGACTTCCCAATTATTGAGCCGGACAGCTGGGCCTATGAATTGCACGTCTGCTATACTGGTACCTTTTCCTGCTTCGACCATAACAACATCAATGAAAAGATTCTGGTAGTCATCAACCAATTCAACTTCAAATTCCACATGTTTCCTGACACCGCTCTTAACAAATGACTCACTGAGTAGTGGCATTGGGCGAGGGAGTGACCATGTTTCCTTTTTTCTTCCCTTGACTTTCTTCAGATCTTCAGTCGTAGGCTCAAATCCCAGACCAAACGTGCCTACGTTCTCACTTGGACATATGGGATGAACTATACCGTGCAAAGACGCTCCCAAACCTTTTCCTGGCTCATATCCGTATTTCCAAAGTTCACTCACCATCATGATAGAAGCAGAAGACAATTGTGGTCCCGGTATAACCTTCCATTCAAGGATATGATTCACTGGCCCTGTATCAAAAATTTGATATACGAATGTGTCCTCTACGTTATTTGCTTCAATAAGATACAAGGGAGAATCTTCATAGGCGAACAAATCTCCTTCACCGTGAATAACTACTTCTTGCCTGTCGTGCTCAAACATAATTATTTGGTGCAGCGTAGATGCAACCGCCTTGTCCTTGTGGATCCAAGGCCTTCCCAATAACAGATTATAAGAGGAGTCTAAATTCAATACTTGAAACTCTATGGCGAACTCAACAGGCCCTATGGTCAACATTAGTTCTATTTCGCCAATGGAATTTGATTTTGCACCATCGAAAGACCTAACACATACATTGTTGGGCCTGATCCTATCAGCACCAATATTCAACTTTTACAAAGTAGAAATAGGGCAAATATTTGCACCTGAACCTTCATCAATCATAACATGAGTGACGTAGAAATCTTCACATTTCACTGTAATGTTAAGGCCCCAGTTATGCCTTGTACCTTCAACAGGCAATTCATCGTTATAAAAGCTGATCCGATTGACTTCAAAGATTTTTCCAACCACTTTTTGAAGTTGGTTTATTGTAATCTCCCTAGGAACATACTCTTCATTTAATACCTTCAGCAAAACATCACGATGCTCCTTGGAGTGCAACAACAAAGATAAAAGGGAAATTTGAGCAGGGGTTTTCTTCAACTGGTCCAATATTGAATACTCTGGCAATTTCATATTTTTCAAAAATTCTTTGGCTTCTTTTTCGGTGATAGGTTTTTTAATAGATGACGGTCCACTCACCTTTGGCTTGAACTTTCTTAAGCTTTCAGGCACGTAGCATCTTCCTGACCTGGTCAAACCCTATACCTCATCTACATCTTCCACTACTTTTTTCTCGTGATAGGTCATCACAGTCCGCCCATAATTCCAAGAAACCTTTTGCGTATCAACCATCGGAGGTTAGGTCACTAGTTTAAGGACAATAGGCGTAGCCAGTGCTCCTTTCACTGTCAAGATGGGCTGACTCAGAGCTCTCACCACTATCAACTTAAGTTGACATTCCACCCATAATTCCAAGTTGCTTTCTTGGGATTTATCTTCTCTGATTCCTTCCTGGCTCATGACATTGCTTTCAAAGACTCTGCTACATTTACCGATTTCTCCTCAGTGGTCTGTATCTTGACAATAGGCTTATAACCCCTCGAAGACTCTTTTCCATCATATATCAATTCTAACATATTGGCTTCAGCATGGGTTAGCAGGGGATTCTGGTTAATGTTTGGACCCTCCGGGGCCTGGACCAACATCTGATTTATGTCAATTAAATCTTGGACAGCTCTCTTTGAATACCAGCATTTCTCGATGTCATGGCCTGGCATATCAAAACAGTACGCACACCTTAAAAAATAATCAAGATTCCTCGGTGGTGGATTTGAAAGCCCTCCTTGAATTGGGCTTAAAACCTTTAACTTTCTCATCCTATCAAACAAGCTAGCATATGACTCCCCAAGAGGTGTGAATTGATTTTTGACCGCCTTTTCCTTCTTATGCTTGGGCCTAGGCTGAAAATTGGGTCTGGAGGGGTTTTGGTAATCTGGTGGAGTGGATGGGCGATTTTGTGGGGCTTGCGCACGCCACTACAGGTAAGAAGGGGTTTGAGCATATGGTTGCACGCTATATACTGGGTACGGGGGTGGTGGAATGTAATATAAAGGGTTTTATGGAGGGTAGTAATGGTGGGGAGGAATATATGGAGATTGGGCATAGACTTGGGCTTGGGATTGGGGATAGGGGCGAGGTGGTCTTTTGGGATAGGAATGAGTTCCAGCTACGACAGTCGCCACATCCTCTTTCTTGTTTCTACCTCTAAATATGCCAGATCCATCTTGAATCGCTTGTGTGGTGGCATTTAATGAGCAAAACTCACTATTCAGCCGATCTTAATTCCATCCTCTATCATCTCCCCCATTTTGAGGACTTCCATAAAAGATTTTCCCATTGTCGGAAGTAAATGTTGAAAATAGGTCTCATCCTGCACCTGAATGAAAACTTCTACCAACTTACTTTCTTTCATTGGAGGCTTTACCCTGGCATCCTGTTCACGCCACCTTATCGCGTATTCCCTAAAACCTTCAATGCTCTTTTTCTTCATGTTGACCAAGGATTTTTCGTTCGGAATCAGGTCGATGTTATACTGAAAATGTTGAACAAATTTAGAAGTCAAATCATCCCAACTGTTTCATTTATCGATATCTCGATTGATAAACCATTCTGAGGCCAGATCAGAAAGACTCTCGCCAAAGAAGGCCATGAGCAGTTCTTCCCTTCCTCCTGCAGCCCTCAACTGGTTGCAATAACGTCTCCAGTGTGCAATGGGATCACCTTGTCCTGCATACTTCTCGAACTTAAGCATCTTGAAATCGAGGGGAAGGTTGATGTCGGGGAACATGCAAAGATCTTTATAGAAAACACTCCTATAATCTCCGATTCCTTGCAAATTCCACAGCCTGTTCTAAACTTTTCAATTTTTTGGCTATGATATCCTGTTCGTCTACTGCGACAGGTTTCTCTATATCAAATGAAAATGCAGGCGGCTGAGTGTAGCCATACGGTTCATTCATTTGCAAAGTGGGCTACGGGGCGTAATACTGACTATCTGAAACCTTCAGTACTAGCTCACTGTCAGACCTAGGAAGCCTCATTGTGGGATGCACAACATATATGGGAGTTTCATGTGGTGGCGTAGCCATGAATACCGGTGTGATCGGTGGCGCTGGATGAGCAGCTGGTCTTGATTGGGGAGCTACCAAGGGCACACCAGAACTGCCAGGATAATAATGTCGCGGAGTGAACCTGGCACGTGCTCAGGTGACTCAGTAGGAGTAGAGAATTGCGCCTGAGAGAGCGGTGGGCAATTAGAGATATTCCCAAGACCTTCAGGGAGCGGGGGAGGAGGCATTCCGCTGGCTCATGCCCGGTGTAAATCTATCAGTTGTTGCCTGAGCCTTATTACCTCATCATTGTGTTCTGAACTTTCTTCCCTATGATTTTGATCCGGGTCAATGAGCAAATTTTCAATCTCCCTGCTAGCCATGGCGCTAGTGAAATATAGGTGACTAGCCAGAGTGCTGCAAACCTGCCATTGTTATCTGAAAGAACATGCTCATCAAAGACGACATCCATTAGGATTAGGGCACACAACAAGCATGGGAATCACATTGGCAAAATTTCCCTAAATTCATGTTCATTTCTACCAGCTTTTGAGGGTAGCGAGGTAATTTTAACATCATCCTGATTTTTGTCTACACTTATTTTTATCTATACTTATTATTATTATTATTTTCGTATCCATCTCTGTTCTTTTCCTTTATCTCTTTATCTACCTTTATTTTATCATTCTTTATGGCTTTTTGTTTTTCCTTAAAAGAGGAAAAATAATGAAAAACAACGAAACAAAATAATTAGATCGAACCCAAAAGTAGGTTGCCTACGTATCATGTTGTACATGAATCAGATCTTGCATAATTTGGGCCTTGCCAAAATTGCCTATTAAACTCTTTTTTCTTGAAACTTTAAGAAGAAAAGAAAAATAACAATTTGTCAAAAGCATTGACGAACATCTTTTGCATTTTTTACTTTTAAAATACCTATACAAAACGAAACCTATGATTACCAAAGAAAAATCTTTTGGGGTTTTCAATTTTGAATTTCATATGAAAATGAAACTTGAAACTATTGAAGGAAAATCTTTTGTAGTTTTCTCTTGAAGATGTATATGAAACACCTACTTTAAATAAAGAGTGAAGAAAATCTTTTTTTTGAATTTTTTTTGGAATAAGATCAACCAAGAATAAAACCTACGACTATTAAGGATTTTTTTTTTTGTATTTTTATTTTCAAGACATGTATGAAACACCTACTATAGATGAAAAGTGAAGAAATTTTTTTATTTTTTTTTTTGACTTTTTAAACAAGATCAACCAAAAATGAAACCTACAACTATTGAGGAAAATCTTTTGTTTCTTTTACTTTTTTTTTTCAAGATATGTATGAAATACCTACTCTAAATAAAGAGCGAAGAAAATCTTTTTTTTGAATTTTTTAACTAAGATCCCCGAACCAACAATAGGCTGCCTATGTATCTCACTCCCGAAAAAGGAGAATCAGGGGTGCGTAGTTCGTCCAGATTGGACAATTAATGATTAACTAATAAATTGACCCTAACTTAAGAGACACTACCAAAAACAAACGAAAAAAAAAACTTTTGGATTTTCAGCTAGACACTGACACCACCAATTATGAAGAAAAATCTTTTTGGTATTTTTGTTTTTGACAAATAAGTAGAAAAGGCAAACAAAACTCTTTTTTTTTTGAATTTACGGTACTTTGAGAAGACAAATGTGAAACGTAAAAAATCTTTTTGAGTTTTTGGATCTTGAAGCACAAAAGCCATAAAGAATTCTAAAATAAACTACGACATTCCTTTTTTCTATTTTTTTTTCAATCTTTTCGACTCACTTTTTTCAATTTTTTTCTTTTTCATTTTTGCCTGCGCACCTTACTCCTTACAATTTTTTCTTTTTTTGTCAAATCAGTCCGTCAAATGACCACGTTACCCTTGAAGATGCAACAGTTATCACGTAAAGATGCCTTAGAGGTGAGTCTCCTACGAAAGGCCATGTGCGTCCTACTAGGTCTCAGTATGATGCACATAAGCATGACCTAAAGGCTGACCTACGTTGTAGTTTACTAACAAGGCTGTTCGGGGGAGCGTATGGTCGATAGAGGCTGCTTTGCTTTCCACCTACTCCATAACACCGACGCCCCCCCCCCCCCCCCCCAAAAAAATAAGGGTGACTCAACTAGAGGTTGTGTACAACACTTGTACTACGAACTTTTTTCAGAAAGAAGGCCGGGGGTGGACTCATGATGACAGATATAAAGCGGCAACACATAGGATAAATACTATAAACAAAGAGCACGAAAAACACACAAAAGTGCAATCAATAACCCAAACAAAATCACAAACAAGCTTATACACTCGTAATGCCAAACAAAGCCGATACGACTCCCAAAATAGCTCAAATTCTTAAAACTTATCATTTTTCCCCAGCAGATTCTCCAGAGCTATCACACCCCTTTTACGTACTCCAAAAAATTTATATTTAAGTTCCAAAGGGTTTTTATTATCTAAGTGACAAGAAATGAAAAATTTGTTTCGGAAAAGAATTATTTACATTTTTTACTCATAGTCGCCACTTGGCATAATCTGGTGTACCAAGTCACCATTAGAAAATCCTTTCCAATACCATTTGACTCTTTAAACTGGTTTTTTAACAGAGATTCCGGCTAAGGAATTCTGTTGACCGAGGGGAAGGTGTTAGGCACCTTTCATCCCATGGTTCAACCACGGTCGCTTGGTAGAGTGTATCGACTATTTTTGGCACTAAGAAATGTATAAACTGCGCAAAAGCATGCAAAATAATCAAACAATACAAAACAATCCAAAATGTAAAATCCAGTCCAATTATTACAACCCAAAATAAAAAGGGACTGAAAGTAAACCTACGCTAATGCTAAACTGATGCTCTACCCGACGCCTCGGGCCTCCACCACAAACATCCTCCGGGTACATGACATCTCGGGGCATTCCCCGGCGAATAAATATATACAGATACTTTGGGGTATTCCCCGGCCAAATTATACAATTGAATTTTTCATACGATAAAGTTAAACAAACCATTCACGCACATATTCAAATATTCCAATAAATCGTTATTTCCTAAATTTGACTACCCGGCCTACATTTACCTATCCAAGTTCAACATATCACAATTTTATCGTGTTTAACATTATCCATGCATCAAAATTAATCAACATTGATTTTAGCAATTTTTAATTCCCACCCCTAATTTTATTTTTAACACAAAACTTCTACAATCAAGATTACTATTTCAACAATCCATAATCACTATAAACTCAATATTCATCATTCACGTCACACACAATCGTAACTAACTAAATCAACAACCAATCAATACCAACAGTTATTCATCACCAATGAAGATCAAACCACACACGAATATCCAATTCAAAATACAAAATATTGCAAATAATAAATAGATGAGAGAAAGTGTAGATTTGGACCTCGATTGAAGCTTTTATTGTGCCAAAATATGTGATCAAAAGACATAGTTGGATCCAAAACTCTCGACTTGAACCTCGATAACCAACAACTCCAAACTCGATATCGAATTCAACCGGACAAATTTGGAAAACAATGAAAAGCCTCACAATGAATGAACCGCAAACCCGAATAGAAATCCAAAACAACCCAAGATCTCAAATTCGAATCCCCGAATAACCGATTTCCAACTAACCTTGTATGAGTCTCACCGGAATTAAAGTAATTGTCATCGTTTCAGCATTTCCCGAAATGAGATGGAGCTAGCTCGAATGGGCTGGCTGCTGGAGTGGTATTGAGAGGAGAATAGGGGCGGAACAGTGGCAGGGACACTGGTCGCAGCGATGGGGTCATTTTGTTGGTTGCTGGAGAAGGAGCTGGATGACGGAGGAGGCCGGATCTGAGAGACGGCTAGAGAAGAAGCCCGTGCTGGCCTTTGGAGGTGGCGCTGTCCCTGGCTGGTCGGCGTTTGAGTGGAGGACGAAGAGGATGAGATTTGGAGCAGTACCGGCGCCGACGCTATTGTCGTTGATGGGGAAGTCGGCGGGAGAGGTTTTTTAGAGAGAGAGTGAGAGTCTAGAGAGAGGGAGTTAGGCGGCTTCACATTTTTTTATATCCCCCCCTTCCGTGTTCCTTTTGTGTGTGTATATATGAGGTGAGGGTAGGGTAGAGTTTATTAGGATGGGGTCGTTAGGTGTTGTTTTTTAATTAGGTGGGTTGTTAGAATATTAGGATAAAACAAAATTAGTTAGGGGGTTGTTATTTTTGTCATTTTGTGGAGGGATTATCACATGGGTGAGGGTACACGGTAGGATAAGGTAAACAATAGGTAAAAACGATATCGGGGAGGGACGAAATTAGGTGTCTAAATCATGCCCCCTTTGAATGTAAAAACGAAGTGTTTTCAGACAAAGAATTAGACAACGAGACCAAATTTTGACCCGACCATTATCCAAAGAAAGAAACAGAAGGAAGAAGGACAACCGAGTTTTGACTTAAGACATCCAACCTACTCACATTATGAGAGGATTGAGTGACAAGTATCTCAACTTATGGAAGGAGATGGACTATATCAAGTTGGAGAGTCGAGTGAGGTTCCATCGAGGTTCCGGCCTACGGCTCTGTCATGATATAAAAAAAATGAAAATTACAAGTTAAAACATAAATGAAATTACAAAAATCCTATCTATACAGCTTCTATTGGTTCTTGACTCGACTTTCATCACCCTATCCTTCAGGAGGGCTCCTGACTTGCAATTTCTTTCAACTTGTTGCTTGGCTTTCAATTGCTTCGCTTTGTTGCTTGACTTTTTGTTTCTTCAACCTATTCTCCAGGCGGGCTCCTGACTTGCTATTTCATCACTTTGTTGCTTGAATTTCATTTCTTTACTCTGTTCTCCAGGTGGGCCTCTGACTTGCTATTTCATCACCCTGTTCTTCAGGCGGGCTCCTGAAACCCAAAATTATAACTAGAACAAAAATTATCCCAAAAAAGAATTATAATAAAGTAGTATTTCATTTTTGAAAGCGTTATCCCATTTTTTGGGAAGGTCACGCGCATAAAGTAAAATCCCATTTTTCAGGAGGGTCCTGAACAGAAAGTAAAATCCCATTTTTTCAAGAGGGTCCTGAACATAAAGTAACATCCCATTTTTCAGGAGGGTCCTGAACATAAAGTAAAATTCTATTTTCCAGAAGGGTTCCATGTATACTGTGAACAGGCGCATTTCTCCCCAATCCATCTTGGGTAGCCTCAAACATTCGATAATACCTGTCGGAACCACCAATTTAAGAGTAGATTCCTTGGATCAATAAATTTGCCACTGAAACAATCTTTTAGTATTTCTGAAAAATGATAAGGGGGAAGAGAAAAATAGACATACCACTGAACACTCCACCTTGTCTCACACTTTTCAATAACACGAAGGCACGCACGTAATGCCTCAATAGCTTTTTCTCGAACAACCAACGTTGGATCCCTCAGAGTAACCCAAATAGCATCCACAAACTCCAGCACATGAACATTGAAGACGGTTGAAGCATTTTCTGCCATTTCCTAAAATTTAAAGATAGGAGATTGAAACAGGGACATAATCAGCAAGTACTTAGCTCATATCTAGAATTCAATATGCTATGTGGTGGATTTATTTAAAATATTATAAGAATGACAACCACATTTCTATAGTATGAACTATTTCACTCTTCATTCGGTGATAACAAGAAAAAAACACTAGTTAACCTTTAGGATACAATTTTAATAAATAGCTAATATTTGTATTCAGTTTTGGGAACACTTCTTTCTTTTATCACTTAGAAGCCATGCGATATGAAAGTCTCATGCACGGTTTTGAAAGAGAGAGAAAAGTGAGTAATCCTCTTTAGGTACCTTCTATAACAATGGTAAATTGGAGGGTGGAAAAGTTGGAGAAAGAAAAAGGGAGATTTGGTAGAATGGCATTGAGAACAGTAGAATTTTCTAGGGTGGAGAGATCGTAACCAAAAAAAGAGACTTTAATTCAAAGTTTCCCCATCATGTAAAGATGAAATAAACAAAACCCAGCTTCAAAATTTTTGCTTAGAGAACAAATCATGAAGAAATATGCTAATTGTACCTTTAATATTAAGACTGCAGCAAAGCGACGATACTTAATTCTTTCACCACGAAGCCATTCTAGTGCAACTTTAACCTAAAAATACAAAAGAATTGAGATCCTAATGTCAGACAATTAAGTATCTAAAGCATCAAAATGCTACACACCTGACGTTCCACTTCATCTGCAGTCATTGCACCACCAGATCTATCTAGGTGACTAAGAACTTTACTATCAAGGACCAAGATTTCAGGATCATGCTTTGTTTCAAAGGCAGCGCTCATGTAATTGGAGAATTTTGCCACTTTTGATGCATTTTCGCTGATGGTGACATCTATTAGCTCATCAATAGCCCTCAATGCTCCCAGATTTTTAGAAACTTCATTACTATCAAGAAATGTAGTAATGAGTTCATATAGATGATCCATGAAATGAGCAAAATCTTCTCCACTAAGATCACGAGCTTCTTCCTCTAGAAGCCGCCTCAAGGTCAATGCATCCCCATCCTACCATAGAGAATAAATAAGAATTGGCTTGGTTCAAAAGCAATTCAAGTTTTTGAAAGATAATTTTACAAGAGGGAACTGGAAAGGATGGAAAGAGGCATAGATTGAGAGCATGCAAAATCAAATAGCAAAAAAAGCAAGACTGAGCAAAACAGAATATTAAATGATTAAGACAGAAACTCGCACCAGTATCAATATCAATCAGCCAGTGCAAAAGACTTCTTTGCTAACCTTTGGTAGAAAAATTGAACAGGGAAAGTGAATGAAAACAGAAAAAAACAAAACTTGGTATTCACATTATTTTTCAAACCAAAAAGTTCACTAAGATGGTTGATATAAAGTTAAAATTAGGACCTATACATCTCTCTTGATTTATGGATAAGGAAAATAAATAAGTATAATTAGAAAGAGGCATATAGGAGAAGATTTGAATACAAAACAACAAACATTTACTTCTATGTAGTGCCATGATTTCAAACTGGATTATCCAACCAACTCCGTGTAATCCCACAAGCTGGTCTTTCTTCTTCCACACAAATCAAAAAATAAATAAATGTGCCCAAAAATAAACTGTAGCATTCTGCTTTCTTTCTATTTTAAATCATTTACATATACAAGGTTTCAAATAACAACATCCAACACTTCTTGAGAAACCGAGGACAAAAAAATCAAGAAAAGAGCTCAAGACATACTGTCAGCTAAAATCTTCCTTAATTTTTCATCAATTCCTAAGAAATCAAAATGAAGCACTAAATTTCTGATTCTACTCCCTCATCAATTTAACACCAAGATTTCCAGAACGACGACTAAAGAAGAATAAAGAGCTCACATCAAGATTTCTTGAACTGTTCTAACTCCACTACTGTACAAAATTCAGCAAATGACTCCAAAAAAAACAAAACTTGAAAGAAGAAATGAAAAAAAAATCAAAAGAATTGAGGACGGAAAATCAAGAAAAGAAGTCAAGATGTACCCTGAGCTAAAATCATGTCAGTCTTATGTCCTATAAATGTCTGGTTCAACTACCTCACAAATTCACCAACTCAACAAATCAAAATCTCCTGAACTATTCTAACTCCACTACTGATCTTAAAAAATTCAACAAAAAATCAAGAACCTTAGAATCTTCTTTGATTTTCATTAATTCCTAAGAAAATCTAAATCAATCACTAAATTTCTCTTTCCACTTACTCAAAAATTCAACAAATGTAACAACACCCCAAAAAAAAGAACACAAAGAGTAGATAACAATTCAGAGGTCACATCAAGATTCCCTAAGCTACTCGAACTCCAGATCTTTAAAATCCAACAAACGACTCCCAAAAAATAAAAGTTGAAAGAAACGGAAGAACCTTATGATTGATTTTGGTACATAGGTTAGCAAGAACTCTATTAAGAGAATCAATATTTCCGGCACCGGTTGTTGCAACTGGATAGCGGATCGCCTGAGAGCTGCTACCCATGCTTCTTCTTTACACTCTTATCTACACGAAAAACTAACACGATGGACAGAACGTTGTTATTGTAATGATGATTGTAATTTTTGTATTTTTTTTACATGAGGCTCCATGGTTGGTCCCTACAGTATCAGATCCTGGGAATTTTCTCACTTTTACT
Source organism: Capsicum baccatum var. pendulum (assembly GCA_030864225.1). NCBI lineage: Eukaryota > Viridiplantae > Streptophyta > Magnoliopsida > Solanales > Solanaceae > Capsicum > Capsicum baccatum. The sequence continues at coordinate 144,282,081 of CM061551.1, read as the reverse complement.
AAGTCTGCTTGCTGGTACAGTTCTCTACGTGAAGAGAAGAAGTGATCAGACTTTACATCCAGTAGCAGTCTCAAGTAAGAAATTTTCCACACACCATGTTGTCAAAGAGAAGTATTCCTCTCAAAATTAGCCAACAGAGGTCGATGTCGCAGGAGCGAGTCGTCCATCTGAGATGAGCATCTTTCAAATAAGTTCATCTCATTGTAAGAAATATCCCAAATTAGAGGATGATGAGGCTCAGAGAATTGAGAAGAAACCTAGAAAGAGTAATAGGAGAGAATCCTTGGTTGCATCTGAGTTCTTAATGGGTTCACCTTTATATGGAAGTTTCACTACATATGAGAGGATTTCCGCCAAGCATGTAACTGTATTTAACTTGGTATATTCTATCTTCTTTGAACATAAACAATCCTTTTTGAATAGCCAAATCTATTCTCTTACTTATATATTTTCCTTGTGAAATTTAGGCAAGTGGAGGAGAAGAAGTCACACCTTTCACTACTTAGTTGGTGTAGGTACCGATCAAGGTGTTTAATCCGACTAATAATTTGGTCTGCTATAAGAGGATCATTTATTTTTTTTCCAGCAAGGGAGATTATATAAGAATTTCACTTTTCAGAATTGGACATCATGATTTGTTAATAATATGACTTATGAAGATTTGACAACTCAATTAGTTATATGTTTATTCCAAAAGAAATGTATCAAACATGGATATGTAGATATCTTATGTGGAGAATTTTTGGTCCACCTTATTTTTTGTTCGTGGAAATATAATGGAATAATTAGGTTTCAAAAACCTCTTGTTATATGTCTTTCTTGGTTTGAAGATGCACCTTTCAATTTCTTAACTCTAGCTGTTTGATTCAAAAAGCATTATAGATACTGATTGCACATGCTTAACTAGATAAGTCAATAGTTGTATTCAATTAGCAATAAATATGTTAATTTATTCTCGTTGTCATCTCAGCAACACAAGACATCTAGGCAAAAGGCAATAGGAAGTCCCATAAGTGTGCAGTACATCCTGTATTTTACTACTCACCTAATGGATATTTTTCCTAATGTTTACATATGTTCATAGTGCCAGGGTTCTGGAATGATGGCTGAGGATAACTCCAATGAACTAGCAAGTCCAGTAACTAGTGTGAAGAATGAATCTATGGCTGAGGATAACACCGATAAACTAGTAAGTCCAGTGACTAGCGTGAAGAATGACTCTATGGATGAGGATAACATCGATGAACTAGTGAGTCCAGTAACTAACGTGAAGAATGACTCTGCTGGAAGTAAGCCAGATAAAATCAGCACAATAAAACCGAGATCTATGAGTAATGGAAACAAGGTTCTTCCCTACTATCGCAGCTCCTCCTCTACTTCATCTTACAATGCAGGCAATACAAGAAGGCAATCCACTGGGAAGTTGAATGCTCCTGATAGCGGACAAGATGTTATTTCTTATTATCTAAGATCTTCCACTGGTTCTTGCCATGACTTCTGTAAATATGGCAGGAAACATTCCTTTGAAGCAAAGCCATGGCATCCTCTATCAAAAAGAAAGAACAAACTTTCTGCTGAAGAGCAGAGTCCTTCACGGACCTTGGTGGGGGAGGCAAAAAAGGGGACTTTGGTCAAGCAAAAGCTTTCCACTCCTCCTGGGAGTGTGCTGGGAGAGAAAAAGAAGGTGACAGGAGTTGAGCAAAAGCCTTCTACTTCTCCAGGGAGTATCCTGGGAGAGCCGAAGAAGAGGACCGTGGTCATGCAAAAGACTTCCATTACTTCAAAGAGTAACCAGAGTAATGCAAAGAAGGGGATTTTGGTCAAGTAAAAGCTTTCCACTCCTCCTGTGAATATGCTGGAAGAGGGAAAGAAGGTAAATGAGGTCTATCAAAAGCCTTCATCACCTTAGGAGAGTGTACTCAAAGATGAAAAGGAGGTCACTATGGTTGAGCAAAAACCTTCTTCTCCTCCAGGTTGCATGGAGAGAGGGATAGATGAGGTGACTATGGTTGAGCAGAAGTCTTCAGCTTCTCTGGTGAGTATGCTAGGAGAGAGGGAGAAAATGTGACTGTGGTTGAGCAAAAGCTTTCTACTCCCCCAGGGAGTATACTGGTAGAGGGAAAGAAAGAGGTCGTGGTCAATCAAAAGCCATTTGCTCCTCCAGGGAGTATGCTAGGACAGGGAAAGAAGTTGAATGTGGTCGATCGAAGGCCTTCTCCTAAGGTTCACTCTCTTGAACCCTCTGAAATAAAAAAGAAAAAGATACTGCTGACACCAAAGAGTGTTCACTCTATGAAATTAGATTCCTCAAGTGACAAGATGCCAGAGACAGAAAAGAAAATAAAATCTTCATCTAAGATCTTAGGAGGTGTAGATGCAGGAGGCAAGAAAGACAGTGTTGCTAATTATAGAAAATGAATAATCGCACCTAAAGTATCTGCAGAAAAATATTTGAAGACGCCAACTCTTTCATCTCCTCCAAAATCTTCCTCTGTTAAACCTTTGATCTTGAGGGTAAGAAGCAATAAAAGCTTAAAACTGTTGGCTCCTCTGAAGGACCAGAATAAGATGCAGAGAGATGGGACAAAGAAACTGAACCTTGAAATGATTCCTAAGAAAACTTTACGTACTTCCAAAGTGAAAGTATCACGAAATTCTTCATACCATTTACAATTACGTTCGTTGTCCAATGAAGAAGATAAAAAGGAAGTTGTTAAGTCTGCAGACAGTGCATTGGGTAAATACACCTCTAGCAGAAAAAACTGTTGCACATAGCAGAAGCAGAAACTGTTGGGAAAAATCAGAAAAAGACATTGAGAAAAGGTAAGACAGGTTGTTCTAATGATAATAATTCTTCGGTGGTGAAACTGAAGTTCAGGAGGGGCAATATAGTTGATCTCCAGCAAGAAACTAGCAGCCCTAGGAGGCTGACATTTAGATGGGGACGACATATGGGTGAAAGCCAGGACAGCAATATAAGAAAGAGAATCTTTAAAAAGAAAGGAGTTGATGGTGACAAAAGTAATACAATCCCTATCTCTGGAAAAATTGTTTTGAGGCATCAAGATGTGCAAGAAAAGAAAGATGTGCAGGGTTTGTTGAATAATGTGATCGAAGAGACGGCGAGTAAGCTTGTTGAATAAATTCAATTTCTTCTGGGTGCATTTACTTTGAATTGGGAGATAAAGTCGCGCAAGACTACAATTTCTTTTTCACTTATGGAGGTTGTGATAGTGACGTTAAATCAGTGGGTGTTTAGATGTAGACATTCTAATGTTAGGCTGGTTGCTCAGTGGACATATATTGTTGTTGGACTCATTTACGAGGGATTTGTTCATACTTTCTGTTGAATAAACGCATTGAAGAAGGCACATCATGTGGAAATACCATCCAAAAAAGAGTTTTGGTTGTGGTACTGGTTTGACATTGTTCTTGTATACTATTTGCTTAGTTGTCCTGTAAAGGGATCTGTCTCTTGACTGTCAATCAAATAAAAATATTGTAACCACCTAAACAAGTAACAATATTTATGTACATCTTTTATTCAGGTAGCTCAAAACAGCTTATAATAAGTCCCTTTGTTGAAATATTGTACGTTTTAGCTTAAAGAAGCCACTGCAGTTTGTTAGACTTAGATACATGTACCTTCATGGCTCCACCTATCAACCATAACATCCAGCTAAAGTTGAGTCACTCCATGTACTTGTGTTAAAAGTTATTTTTTAAGTTTCCTTACTCCAATTTGTCATTGAAAGCTCACACATTTTATCATGCAGCAAATTTCCGCTCAACTAAATCTGAGACTCTTATCGAAGATGGCTAGAAGTACTAATGAAAACGGTCATAAAAGTTTTAGTTCATATAAACTCAGAAATAGTGTCATTGTCCATATAAGTATTCGAGGTAAGTTCTCATATCACAATATAATAAAATATCTAGTTGGAAGAAGATGGTTAGAAGTTCTGTATTCGAGAGTATGATTTAATCAAAAGAGTGTTAAGGGTTATATTTGTTTAACTTTTAAGGTGGGGACAAATAAATTACGAGATCAAATTTCCTTAACTACGTTGTACTATGAAAAGTTCATCAAAAAATGGAGTAGAAACGAAACCAACAATCAGATCATGCAAAGTTCATAGAAGCAAGGGTCAAGCAAAGTGCTATACACAAGCCACACGAAATCCTCAACTAATAAAGGAAACTTCAAAAAACAGAGGCAGCATGTAGAAAGTTTCACTAACAACATTATAACATCAGTAAACTAATTAAAACATTAAAATCCTACAAATCACACTTGAATCACTTCAGTTAAAATCCTACTAAGACTGATTTGCTGAGAAGCAAAAGAGCAATTTTCCTTCAGTTGTCAATGCAACAGTGACGCGACTTCAAAATCTTCACGGAGAAATTGACATGGCTTCTAACTTTGCTCGAGTGTCTTACGGGGATGATGACTTCTTCCCCTCCACTTGCCTAAATTTCACAAGGAAAATATATAAGTAAGAGAATAGATTTGGCTATTCAAAAAAGATTGTCTATGTTCAAAGAAGATAGAATATGACAAGTTAAATACACTCACATGCTTGGCAGGAATCCTCTCATATGTAGTGAAACTTCCATATGAAGGTGAACCCATTGAGAACTCAGATGCAGCCAAGGATTCTCTCCTATTACTCTTTCTAGGTTTCTTCTCAATGCTCTGAGACTTATTATTCTCTGATTTGGGATATTTCTTGCTATGAGATGAACTTATTTGCAAGATGCTCATCTCAGACGGACGTCTCGCTCCTGCGACATCGACCTCTGTGGGCCAATTTTGAGAGGAATGCTTCTCTTTGACAACATGGTGTGTGGCAATTTTCTTACTTGAGATTGCTACTGGATGCAAAGTCTTATCACTTCTTCTCTTCACGTAGAGAACTGTACCAGCAAGCAGACTCAGTACAAGTGAGGAAATTCCCAGGATCGGATATGCACCAACATTATCTTCATCATGTCTTAATGGAGACTCCATCATTTCCAAAGGTTGGGCTTCTGCAACAGCAGAAATTTCTTTCACGATGTTTTCAGGATTGTCAATCATCGACTCAAGTGCATTATCAGCAATGAAAGATTGGGATTCAGCCAACTCAACATCAACATTAGAAGTTGTAAGCCCTTGGCCCAAATCCCTTTCTGAACTATCAGATTCATTCCCCTCAGTTGGGACAATAGAAACTTTTTCAGTCTCCACCAAATCATGCTTTCCTTGTTCTACATCCTTTTCTAAGCTATCAGCCCCATTTACCTCGGTTAATTGAATTGCGGAAGCTTCTTCAATCTCCAACACATCCACTCCTTCAATTTCAACTTCCCCACCATCATCTAAATCAACATCCATTTGTAATTCTTCCTCATCTGGCTCGGTTTCAAATTCTTCATCCTCTTCTAACTCAATTGGTTCAAAGTTTTTATCCGATTCCTCACTACTAGTACTGTCTTTCAAATATCCATGATATATATTGCTACTCTTTTATAGAGCAGTCAAGTTCATAAATTTAATCGGATGCACATCATCTATCTACCAAGGTCATTAATCAACTTTGAGAAATAAGAAACCGCTTCACCCGAGAATAGCCTAAAGTAAATATTAGCGTTAGGTAAGACTGGAAAAGCCAAGACCGGAATATGTGATGGAATACTGACATTATAGAATCTTAAGTCTATAATAGACCCAGGGGTAGCAAGTATAGGAGAATGATAAGAAAGCAATCATAAGTACCAACATCAGAGATAAAAACCTCAGTATTGTTGAAGATCTTGATTTTGATTTCATTTTTGCCACAGATATGTCCTCAACAATTTGCTTAGCAACAGCCATTGCAGCTTCCTCTTCTTGATAATTGCTTCTTTTTTTCGTTAGAGAAAAGTGTAATTTTGAATTAAAGATGAATAGTTTGATTCAATGCAGGCTAAGAAAATGGGAAGAAATAGAATGGACAGAATAAGTTATATATGGGGTATTACCAAAAAAAAGTTATATATGGGGTAAAAAATATTTACTCAATTATTGCAATTACTAATATATGTAATTACAATTAATTAGATATCTAAAGTAAATGATACTTCCTTTTGCTCAGTGCATTTTTATTTTTCGGATGTAGTAGCAATAGGTATTTTTTTTCGTTTGTCTAATTTAAAAATCAAGAGATAATTTATCAATAATTTTTAATTTGAGTTTGTTATATTAACTGCAGTTATTTTTCAAAGTATAAATTCTATTATATTCAAGTAATAATATAATAAAATGGTCATTTTATTTCTTGTTGTATTAAGTCAATACTAGATAAATAAAATAGATCGAGGAAATAAGTAACATGTATGGCAGGTTGGTACAAAAATATCACTACACTATCATATTCATACCATCATGTACTTACTATGTGAACTTTTATCTATTAGACTATTACAAACAACTTATTTAATAAGGTCACAACATCAATAATTTGAAATTAGAATAGTTAAAGCTCAAACGTACCTTTACATCAAGTTCGATGATTTCGCTATTCTTGTTATGCAATGTTCATCAAAATTCAAGTTCTTTTATTTCATTTTCTTGATTAAAAAATCTCGAAAGTAAATGCTGCGAGGTTCGAAATTTTGTGAATAGTAAGCGAACGTCTTTATCTTTTCTCACTTAAATATTTTTTTTGCACATGCTACTGCTTCATATTCTGCCATGTGGTTACATATTAAACATTGCGCTCTTTTCACTAGATCAAAATAATATGACATTCACGATTGTAAATCTTATTTACTAAGAATGATATATTACATTTATAAGCGGGATTGACCCTTCTTAACATTCACAGTCTAATAATAATAATTATGGATATTGTCAATAAATATTCTACCACTAAAAAGTAAGCCCAAGCCAAATAATGATAAGACTTTTCTCAATATCAAGTAGTAATATATTTGCCTTCTCATCAAATCTAGTTTTTCTTCCTTTATGTATAATCTTGTTTTTCATGATTTCATGTTCTAATTTAATTCAATTCTGCTTTGTTAGATGTCTCTTTTTTTCATATTCTATTCTATGGACTTGTGTATAAAAATTAAGCTTTTGTGTCTCTTTTATAAACTAAAAAATCTCGAAATTAAATTTCACGAGGCTTGAAACTTGGTGGATAATAAGCAACAAACATCTCTATCTTTTCTCAGTTAAATACATAATTTTTTATATGGTACCATTGAATATTGCACTCTCATCAATCATCACCAAGTAAAGGGAAAAGACATCATTTCTACCCCATACTATACAAGAAAAGTCTAAGCCACACATAAATTATATAAGTGACCTATTACACACCTTAACTATATAAAAGTGATATTATTACCTCCCCGCGACCCCCATTCTAAGGCACGTGTGTTACACTTATTTTAGGCGCGTCCAGCTATTAAATAACAAAAGTAAATGGCTAAAAACATTAAGGGAAAAGGCATCGTTTCCACCCCAAACTATAGTTGAAAAGTCAAATCCACACCTAAACTATATAAGTGACCAATTACACACCTTAACTATAAAAAATGATACTTTTACTGACGTGGTGCTGACGTGGTGCTGACGTGGCAATGCGTGTAAAACACTACACCACATGCAAGTGGTGGTAGCCTGACAGAGTTAAATAGTTTCACTTTTTTATAGTTTAGGTGTGTAATAGGTTACTAGTTTAGTTTAGGTGTGCCTTCGACTTTTAGGATATAGTTTGGGGTGAAAACGATATTTTTTCTATCATGTGACTATGATTGTAAATCATATTTAAGAAAAATAATCTATTACATTTTTTAAGGGATATTTTTTGCCCTTCTTGAAATTCAAGATCTAAAAATAATAACTATGAATTCCATCACTAAAATGTAAGCCTGGATGTACTTTTTTACTAAAAGACGTAGTTGTCAAAAAAAAAACTTTAGTTAACTTCTACAGTTATCTAAAAATCTTTTACCAATTATTCTAAAACTTTAAAAATTTTAAATCTCTCACTATCTTTAGAAAACCCTATTCTACTTCTAATATACTTCTATTGTATTGGTACTTTTAACACTTTCAAATTCTTTTAGAAAATAATGTCTTAATTCTGTTCACTATTTTTCTTTTAAAAATAGAAAAACCTTTTCTACTTCTAAAATAGTTCATTGTAGTGACACTTCTAACATATTTTCAAATATATATATATATATATATATATATATATATATATATATATATATATATATATATATATATATATATATATATATATATATATATATAAAGGAGACATTGTAGGCTACTGATGTGGCATGCCTCAATGAAAAAATATTTATTGAAAAAGTAATTCAAACCTCTTCAACAAGCCAACGACGTCGCTTTCCACTGGCACAATTGATTCTACTAAGACTAAACTGGGTAGAAGAGATGACCAAAAAAGAATTCGCTACTAGTTTGCAGCAACACAGCGCAACATCCTTCCTTGTAGCTCCGTCCTCATCTTCTAAATACATAACAACAGACTCTCTTGCAAACACAAGAAGATCGTGGCCCTGTAACCCCAAATCCAGTATCAAACTAAACTATCAAGAAGGGAAATGAAGCGCATAGAAATATAGATGACAAACCTTGAAATTAAAACGAGCAAGAGTTCTCAAAGCAAGTTGAACTAGCGCAGAACCACTCAGTTCTGGTACTTGGGGGGTAACCGTTGTAATATGCCCTCGACTCACAGAAGCGGATTGTCTTGGCATTGAATGATGAGATCTTGAAAGGATTGCTGAGATACATTTAAGCAGCCGATTCTGGATGGTCGGTAACAAAGGTGGAATGCTGAGACACAGAAAATACATATGTTACCCTTGAGCAACACGACACAAAAGAACTAATTCATGAAAGTTCTACACAAACTCAGAGAGAACCTTTCAGTTATTTTCTCCAACACTTCCACCAGAGTCAGGTAAAGCCTAGAAGAAAACATAAAATCCAAGAGACCACGAACATAAGGCTCCCTAGTTGGTCCCATTGCTTTAGCAATATTTCCAACACATGCTAGCGCCTCAAGTGAGGGCCTGCCTCTACGGGGAGCAATCTGAGAGAAACATATTTCACCTATCACGATTATTGCTCGCGCATTTACATGTTATAGAAAGAACCTACAATCCAAAGGTGGAATGCTGTGACACAGAAAATAGATATGTTACCCTTTAGCAACACCACACAAAAGAAGCCATTCATGATATTTCTGCTCAAACTCAGAGAAAACCTTTCAGTTCTTTATAACTTCTTTTTACATTGGGAACAAAAAATATAACTTTCCAATTGATAGACCAGAAATAGTACAGTTATACAAGTACATCTGTAATGACATATATAGCATACCGCATCACGCAAGTGAGAGGTTATTGTCGGTAAATAGTTAATGAGTTCACCATCCAAAGCAGCAACTGTAATGCCCCGTAAAAGTCATGCATGTATTAGACTGTAATTTCTGAGCTTTAGACTTAAGTTTTAAAATTTGTTTTAAAATTTTTCTAAGTGTTGAAATGACTTAGACTCATTCTTAGCTGGCAACCTTTGGGATACAACTTCTCGACCTTCCCGACCTTCATTTTTAGATTTTCAAGTTGCGTTACGATCGGGCAATCTCATAGTACATCTCGGATAAGTTTTGGAATTTTTCGGAATGCATAAGGCTGCGTTTGGATTTCAAAACAGTAGCAAAACGCATAGCCTATTGCCCAGTTTTTTTAGCATTTCATAGTCAACTTCAAACGACCATAACTCCCTGTATATAATGAACTGTGTGATCTATAATATATTAAACGAAAGATCTTTGAGTCCTCTTTCAAATGCAGTTGGTTTCATCCAATTTGAGTATATAAGTAAACAATTATAATTGATTTACTCCAGCCTATCAAACTGACAACTGAGGGACAGATTTGACCTTAATTGTTCCTTAGGGGTATTTTGGTCATCCTCCACCCCTATATATACCACCAACACGGGATTTAATCCCTCAAGCACCATAATACACATGCTTTCCTCAAAATTGCTCAAGAATTCTCCTTAGGGTTTCAAAATAAAAACCCAAATAGTTCAAGATTCGACCGTAAGTTTTCAAAGATAATTACATATTCGGAATCACCAATCCGCAAGCTTCAAGAAACATCTATTATCCTTGGAAATAGAGGTATGCGGGGTTTTCCCTAAAATCTCATGGGCATAGAAATCATGTTTTAAGTATCGGGTTTTTGAATTCATGTGCATACTCATGTTTTAGAAGCTTTAATGATATTGTTTTGGCCTTTTGGCTTTCCCCCAAAGTGGTTTGAAAATTATATGTATATGTATATATGTGTTTGTCCTGAAATATATGAATTTAAAGCATGATTTTCATGGAACCCCTCTCTTAATGTAAATTCTTCCATGTTTCGCGTAATATAAATTGTTTTGAAAGACATCTTGAAGAAAAGAAATTATAATATGAAGTGCTTTGACTTTTGCTATGTTTGGAATACGATTCTTGAACACGAAAGAGAGGGTTGTGAATGTTGAATATGCATGTAATGAAAGAGTGCATGGTTTTGCCAAAATGCACATGACCACCATATGTTTGATGAAATTTCTGCATGAATTGAACTTTAAGTTCGGAATATGAAATCCTTTACATCAGTTGCAAGTTTTGGGTGGTCTAAACTATGTTTTGAATGAAAGTTTTTGCTTAGTACCTTATGGCTCAGAAAAATCATGACTTGCAAGGTCTTGGTATGACGATACCAATTCAGACTAATGCCATATCAGACTCAGACTAACAGACATTTTAGACTTTCATGATTTAGAAATTTTAGAATGATGCATGTTCAGAAAAGGTTAAAAATGGGCATACAGAGATGTTAGGTGGTTCCCCGAAGAGGGATTGAGTTCAAGCGACTCATTGCCTAAAACCGTGGTTTGCCGACCCGGGTATACTATTATGCGCCGACTTAAATGTCCTGTGGCGTATCAGACTCAGAGACTCCAACCCTTGCGGCACACTTGGGTTGGGGGCTTCCCCGCTGAGTCAATGACGGATTCCATATAGCCCGTGGAATATTCAGACTTGTAGGGGAACACCACCTAACTCAGAAGTAAAACACAGATCATGATTTGAAATGAACAGACAGGTTGCATGTTTTTCAGAAAGTGCCCATGTATTTTTCAGAAATAGTTTTATACATGATGTCTTGATGAAAAATTGCTTTCACTTAATATATATATATATATATATGTATGTATGTATGTTCCATTATACTATTTTTGGAGTGCTTCGGGTGCCAGTACTTTTGTGCTGACCCCCCCTCCTTCCAGGTTCTGAGGCACAGTCTAGGGGTCCAGCTACTCAGTAGATATTCTCGGATTTGAAGACTTGATCTCATAGTGGTGAGCCTTCTATTATTCGGAAGGCCTAATTATGTCAGACATTATCTTATTTATTATATTTTTGGGCCTTGTCCCAGTTTCTTTTCAGACAGATATTTGTGTTTTTAGTAGAGATTTTCGTAGACTGATGTCAAATAGTATTATTCAGAAATATTGCAGGACTTGACCATGTTTTCCATACTCAGTTTAAATTCCGCATTTTATTATGATTATAAATGTTGTGCATGATAACTAGATAGAGAATGGGTGTCCTGGGCCTTCATGGTTCGGGATGCTCGTTATGGCTAGGGCCTAGGCTCGGGTCGTGACAAACTTGGTATCAGAGCACGGTTCATGGTCCCACGGTGTCTGCGAAATCGCGTCGGGTAGAGTCTTGTTTATGGGTGTGTAGCACGCCATACTTATAGGCAAGAGGCTACTAGGCGTTTAGGAATGTCTCTTTTTCTTCATGTTCTAGTTCGTGCAATAGAGTCAGAATGTTCCTCTTTCATACTCTAATTCGTGCTATGGTGTCGCCCATACGAAAGTAAAAAGTCATCCCATATTCTTTCCTTACTCTAAATGTCCTCAGATATGTCTCATTATTAAGGTGGTTCTGGTACAGAAGTTTAGAGACTAAATGGTATTGTCCCTTCGGATCGCGCCATATAAGAGTTAAAATTTGTGCAAGGACTAAGAATCCGTTAGTGCTTCAATGTGTATTGATTCCGATGTAAACATTGATCCTGATGGAATCGTGCTTTTCAGCTTGAGGTATTAATTGCGTTTAGTCCCCTTCAAATTTATGTTCCAAATGTCTTGCTTAAGGGGGGGATGATGTGTAGTAGAATGTTGGAACTGTATTTCCACCCAAATAGTAGTATGATTCAAAGTTTTGTTTTCATGACCTATTGGTAATGAAATTAGACCAAGAAGTTGGTGATGTAAAGTCACAAAGTTAGAAGTGAGAGTGAGGGTGATTTACCCCTTTATAGTGATAAACTAATGTGGTAGCTAGTAGCACGTGTGGATGGTATGGTAGCCCACGGGAGAAGTGTTTTACTCAGATTTATATTTATACAGAATAAGATGTATATTATTAGACCATTAAATATTATGTGTCAATTTTCTATCTCTTGTAATATGTACTCTTGTTATCATGGTCTTTTTGAAAGAAAAAAAAATTAAGTCTAGTGAAGCCGTGTGGGGCTCTTTCGATTCACTAGCATAGTTGTCTTGTCATTTTGCTTGTTCAAAATACAAAAAAAAAAATCAAAGTCTAGTGAAGCCGTGTGAGGCCTATTTCGATTCACTAGCAACTTGTCGTCCAACTTGTTGATTTTGTGTTAGTTTAATATATGTATGGCTGAATTTATTTGCATGAGATCGAGTTGGTAATGAATTGATACGTCTTTGTGTGTGATTAGTAGAAGGTGGAGAAGGAGTTGTTAGTCAGGGTGATTGTCGGTTGCTTGATGTGTGAAAATGGTTGTATTAGCCATTAAGTTATAATTGTAGACTCATGGTTATAGTGGAAATTGAAGGTAGTCTAAATGTATGTGGTGAGAAATCCGTATAAGTAGAAAAGATTGTATGGGGTAATATTATAAGATTAAGGTTGATCATGTCTATTAAGTAACTTAACCCCCTTGACCTTCTTTCCGTTGGTAGCTGTAAACTAGTACAACTTGTGAGAAGGTATGTACTGGATTTTGAGGTGTGTGAATAAAATATGTCAATTTTATGGACTAGCATATTATTTTGCACTCGTCATTAGTGGTAAATGATTGATACTAAACTACAGGCTTGAATTTAATTGGTGTGGTGGTAAAAAGTGGCAAGAGTTTGATGATGCATGTTTTGTGGGACTAAATTAGTAGGCTTGATGTGCTAAAATAGTGCATGCTAATGGATTATGATAAGGAAAACTGTTAGGTCATGATCGGTTATTGGGGTCATAAAGTCCTACCGCACTAGTGTTTTGTGATATTTATTCATAGTTTCCAAAGTGAAAATTTTGTGTAAGGTTGAGTTGTAAATCATGTTTGACACTAGACATTAAGTTTGAAACAATTGATGGCCATGATGGTGAAAGTGAAGGTTTCTTGACTAATGATGCTAGTTATTGGGAAGTGATCTATAGGCTTGAACAGTCCATCCGAGTGCCTAAGTTTATTTGATTTCATAATGAAGTATGACGGTGTATGTATGATGTAGAAGTATGCCTAGGGTGGTTTATAACGGCAGTATTTATTCTAATACTACTACATGTTGTGTGTGACTAGTGGTACCGTTGAGTTGATGTGTGGCGAGTTCCTTCAAAGTTGTGCTAATAGAAATAAGAGTAGAGGTACTAGAGGGTGTGCGTTTCAACTTTGGGGATGCTCATGAAGATTCGAAGTTAGTAAGTGTTCGAGTAATAGATGATGACTATTGGGGTTACAGAATGATAGAGTTTGTCTCAGAAGGCGGTATTTGTAGTGGGTTTTTCCACTTCCAGATGTAGTCATTAGGGTCAATTTATATTGATTACGAGTATTGTCGTTTTCATACCCCAGAGTGCAGTTAAGTTCAAAGTCTAATACGGTATCTCCCACAACTTAAGATGATGGTTTGAAGATAAGGGGGAGATGATAGAATGAATAACCAAGTCAGGTTCTCAGATTCTAGTAGTGACGTCATGACGACAGAGAACGTCAGAAAGTGAGAGTGAGACTCAACCCATTCCTATCTCAGTATTTTTTTCAGTGATCCCAATACATACGCATGCCTTACATGTCAGTTCGATAATCGTAGTTCATGATCATGCTTGTGATAGCGAATCGTGTACTCTTCCAATTCTAAAATGAAGTGTTCCAGTTTATTCAGTAGTTGGAATTACATTTCATATGTTGCAAACTCCAAATTGAGGTCATACAGCTCATGAAATATATGTTTGCGCCCTATAGTATGCTCAGTCTCCATAAACCATGTTTTACGCCAAATGATTGGCGAGATTCAGCTTATAGCCATGAATACTCTAAATTCAGAGTGCTTTGATAAATCCCGAATGTTGATTTGCTATTCCTCATGCCTCAGTTAAGTGTTAACTTTCATATAATACCCCTTTTATGTTTCAAAATCTTATGTTTTAGCCTTTTGTGACTCCTTCTTATGTGAGGATGGTGTATGGAGTAAATGTTTTCCTGTTGATAAAAAACATAGTATGCTTGTTTTAGATACAACCTTAAGTGTTAAGTAAGTTTGGGGCCAATCTTTGATACATGTGATGGTTAGTGGAAAGGTTTGTGTGTATGTTTTAGGGTATCGCATGGGAGTTATATTGTCAATAGTTTAGAAACTATGGGAAGTATGTATTTATGGGTGATTGCCTTGAAGTAAACATGTGGTTATAAAATAGGCTTGAATGATGTTTTGGGATTATAGTGGGAGGTCGCAATATGCATTAGCGACTTCATATTAAGAGTTCAGAGTAGTCATTGAAGTGGTAAGACATGTTATGCTTAGGATGCGATCTTTAAAAGAGATATAAAAGGTGGCGTCATATGGTTTAGAATAATAGCGTAGTGTAGCATGTTGTATTTTTGTGACTTAGAGTTAGGCTTGATCGCGGTGTAAGGATTGAGCTATTTTAGACATTAGTAGAAAAATTTGTCAATGCTCATATGAGGATTTTAAGCTGAATTGAATGAATATGCTACTTATAAGAAATAGTATAGTTAAGGGATATTCGAGAAGTGTACTAAGCTTGAAAGTAAGAAGTTTTATTGCCAAAGGTCTGGTAATTCTATCCTAATTTAGGAGTTATAGGTCTATATTCCAGACTGCAGAGCAATGTCAATGTTGAGATTTCCTCAGTGGGATGTCTTGTGTAATCCATACCCAAGATTTATGGCTAGAACTTCTTTAGAGTGAGCGTTGAAGAGATACTCCAGTTAAGTATGAGGGTCCAGCATAATTCAGTCTGTATAGCCAGTATGTCAGCTTAGCAGTCAGATTCACATGACTTGTTTTCTCGTCTCTTCATTTATTCATGCTACCCGAAATCTCAAACATGATACTATTCCAAGATAGAGTATACTAGTAATTGCGAGTATAGCTCAGTTCATGCATCATGGATTAGATTCAAATTCCAGAGGTTCAGTTATGAATCAAATCGTAGGTGTCGTGTGCATTGCCTCCGTTTTCCGAGTATCTTAGTGAATTGAACATTCATAGAGGGATATAGGATCCCAAGGGGGAGATACCCTATTCGGATGCATGCATAGATTCTTATTACAAGATTCGCATCATTTGTTATTGCGTATTCAGTCATACGTTCTTGTGTCAGTTCAGTCGGATATGCCTGCATTAGAAATGCACGTTCAAAAGAAAATGTTCAGCTTATCTGTGTATTCAGTTCTGCGTTCATGAGATCAACTCAATAACAAATCCATACATTAGGTTTGCATTATGAGAACTCAGCTTATGAGTAGCTCCAGTCGTGTATTCCATGCATCAGATATGCATGTCCGATATAAGAATTCAGAATTTTAGTAGTTCCATCCATATGGTCATGCTTTAGATCAGTGTATTCTTTATTAGAAGACATGTCGTGTCTGCGTTATTCCATACCTTTAAGGCTTCAACAAGTTCCTATCCATCATTCCGGGACGAATGATCCCAAGGGGGAGATAATGTAACGCCCCGTAAAAGTCATGCATGTATTAGACTATAATTTCTGAGCTTTAGACTTAAGTTTTAAAATTTTTCTAAGTGTTGAAATGACTTAGACTCATTCTTAGATGGCAACCTTCGGGATACAACTTCTCGACCTTCCCGACCTTAATTTTTAGATTTTCAAGTTGCGTTACGATTGGGCAATCTCATAGTACATCTCGGATAAGTTTTGGAATTTTTCGGAATGCATAAGGTTGCGTTTGGATTTCAAAACAGTAGCAAAACACATAGCCTATTGCCCAGTTTTTTTAGCATTTCAGGGTCAACTTCAAATGATCATAACTCCCTGTATATAATGAACTGTGTGAGATATAATATATCAAACGAAAGATTTTTGAGTCCTATTTCAAATGCAGTTGGTTTCATCCAATTTGAATATATGAGTAAAAAGTTATAATCGATTTACTCCAGCCTATCAAACTGACAACTGAGGGACAGATTTGACCTTAATTGTTCCTTAGGGGTATTTTGGTCATCCTCCACCCCTATATATACCACCAACACGGGATTTAATCCCTCAAACACCATAATACACATGCTTTCCTCAAAATTGCTCAACAATTCTCCTTAGGGTTTCAAAATAAAAACCCAAATAGTTCAAGATTCAACCGTAAGTTTTCAAAGATAATTACATATTCGGAATCACCAATCCGCAAACTTCAAGAAACATCTATTATCCTTGGAAATAGAGGTACGCGGGGTTTTCCCTAAAATCTCATGGGCATAGAAATCATGTTTTAAGTATCGGGTTTTCGAATTCATGTGCATACTCATGTTTTAGAAGCTTTAATGATATTGTTTTGGCCTTTTGGCTTTCCCCCAAAGTGGTTTGAAAATTATATGTATATGTATATATGTGTTTGTCCTGAAATATATGAATTTAAAGAATGATTTTCATGGAACCCCTCTCTTAATGTAAATTCTTCCATGTTTCACGTATTATAAATTGTTTTGAAAGACATCTTGAAGAAAAGAAATTATGATATGAAGTGCTTTGACTTTTGCTATGTTTGGAATACGATTCTTGAACACGAAAGAGAGGGTTGTGAATGTTGAATATGCATGTAATGAAAGAATGCATGGTTTTGCCAAAATGCACATGACCACCATATGTTTGATGAAATTTCTGCATGAATTGAACTTTAAGTTCGGAATATGAAATCCTTTACATCAGTTGCATGTTTTGGGTGGTCTAAACTATGTTTAGAACGAAAGCTTTTTCTTAGTACCTTATGGCTCAGAAAAATCATGACTTGCAAGGTCTTGGTATGACGATACCAATTCAGACTAATGCCATATCAGACTCAGACTAACAGACATTTCAGACTTTCATGATTTAGAAATTTCAGAATGATGCATGTTCAGAAAAGGTTAAAAATGGGCATACAGAGAAGTTAGGTGGTTCCCCGAAGAGGCTTGAGTTCAAGCGACTCATTGCCTAAAACCATGGTTTGCCGACCCGGGTATACTATTATGCGCCGACTTAAATGTCCTATGGCGTATTAGACTCAGAGACTCCAACCCTTGCGGCACACTTGGGTTGGGGGCTTCCCCGCCGAGTCAATGACGGATTCCATACAGCCCGTGGAATATTCAGACTTGTAGGGGAATACCACCTAACTCAGAAGTAAAACACAGATCATGATTTGAAATGAACAGACAGGTTGCATGTTTTTCAGAAAGTGCCCATGTATTTCTCAGAAATAGTTTTATACATGATATCTTGATGCAAAATTTCTTTCACTTAATATATATATATATATATATGTATGCATGTTCCATTATACTATTTTTGGAGTGCTTTGGGTGCCAGTACTTTTGTGCTTACCCCCCCTCCTTTCAGGTTCTGAGGCACAGTCTAGGGGTCCAGCTACTCAGTAGATATTCTCGGATTTGCAGACTTGATCTCATAGTGGTGAGCCTTCTATTATTCGTAAGGCCTAATTATGTCAGAGATTATCTTATTTATTATATTTTTGGTTCACTGGGGGCCTTGTCCCAGTTTCTTTTCAGACAGATGTTTGTGTTCTTAGTAGGGATGTTTGCAGACTGATGTCAGATAGTATTATTCAGAAATATTGCTGGACTTGACCATGCTTTCTGTACTTAGTTTAAATTCCGCATTTTATTATGATTATAAATGTTATGCATGATAACCAGATAGAGAATGGGTGTTTCGGGCCTTCATGGTTCGGGATGCTCGTCACGGCTAGGGCCTAGGCTCGGGTCATGACAGCAACTATCTCCCCAAGAGCGATGAACCCACTGGCACGTTCTGCAGGTATTTTAAGGACATGATCTAAATGATTCATGCATATCTGCAGAAGTAAAATCAACAAACTTGAGTTCACAGTAGTCAACATTGAAGATGCAAATCTCATTCATCCAGATTCTACAGTTAGTAAAAGCAGATTAAATCATTCAAATGAAATCAAATGTCACAAACCGTTAAATAATTAGTCACAAATCGATCACGCAGGAAATAGGCAATTCGAGGAAGTAGAGAAGTTATACTGACGCGAACTAGGCGATCTCGGTGCTCTAGATATCTTAGAACAATTTCAGCAACTTCCCTGTATCTTGACATCATGAACTCTCCTGTGTTCCTGCACATTTTGATGATAAATTTGCTCTTATCAATCATTTATCATATCACAAGTAGATAGATAATCCTGGGTCCAATTCCCATAGCATATGACTTGAGGATATTACATTATTCTTTGTGAAGGAAACACAAACCAAAAACACATAAATCCGTGAAACTAAAGTAGTCATGGAACCATACTAGCATAACTGCATACATGGCAATACAGAAAAGAAAAAATTGCCCTCAAATAGCTTGAAGAGGTACCTTGACCACCACCCTCTTCATGCAGCCATCCATCACCTAAGAATCTGCCTTTCACCCCCACTAGCACCTTAAAAGAAGACAAACCACACCTTCACAAACCAACAACTATCCTAGAAACCTTCTCAACATAGAAAGTTTTCCCTTTTTCTCCAAAAAATATTTTCGAAACATTGTTTGGTTATACATTGGAATTATTTTTTGGTTAGGTTTTGAAGATGAGTTTTTCCAGTATGAAATCAGTAATTTTTTTCCACTTATAGAGCTTCAACTTCTTGCAAGTGAAATCTGCAACAAGTTTCAAGACGATATCTTATAAAACCTGACCACATAATCCTAGATCAACAAAGGATCCTGTCAATATATACACCATCAACTAACAAAAACTAATACGAGAGATGTCATTTACAAATAACTGAAGCTGGGTAACCCCCACCCCCACCCCACCCCACCCCCATCCCACACACACAGAGAGATTATAATCAATCTATAGATCACAAATGCATTCTAGATTCAATTGCTAATAAGAACAAGTAGGTAATAGACGCGTTTTGCCCCTTCATTATAATTACTTTATCTAAGAAACAATTAGGTAGCAGACATTTGCACCCAAAACATGTAAATTCCTCGGACTTGAGATAGACTTCATACTCGCTCTAACCCAATAAAAAGGGCAGAGTGACGGACTCTTAAGTATAACAAGAGACTTAAGTCTCCAGTTTCTCAAAAATTCAGCAGATCATAGCAATTTAACAAAGCACAAGAAAATTAGAAATATTTTCCTATAATGAAATAAATAATGGGATGTAATTTGATAGCAAACCTTAGCAGCTCCCCGACTGTGAGAAGGGATCCATGTATACTGTGAAGAGGCGCATTTATCCCCAATCCATCTTGGGTAGCCTCAAACATTCGATAATACCTGTCGGAACCACCAATTTAAGAGTATATGCCTTGGATCAATAAATTTGCCACTGAAACAATCTTTTAGTATTTCTGAAAAATGATAAGGGGGAAGAGAAAAATAGACATACCACTGAACACTCCACCTTGTCTCACTCTTTTCAATAACACGAAGGCACGAACGTAATGCCTCAATAGCTTTTTCTCGAACAACCAACGTCGGATCCCTCGGAGCAACCCAAATAGCATCCACAAACTCTGAGACGTGAACATTGAAGACGGTTGAAGCATTTTCTGCCATTTCCTAAAATTTAAAGAAAGGAGATTGAAATAGGGACATCATCAGCAAGTACTTAGCTCGTATCTGGAATTCAATATGCTATGTGGTGGATTTATTTAAAATATTATAAGAATGAAAACCATATTTCTATAGTATGAACTATTTCACTCTTCATTCGGTGATAACAGGAAAAAAACACTAGTTAACCTTTAGGATAAAATTTTAATAAATAGCTAATATTTGTATTCAGTTTTGGGAACACTTCTTTCTCTTATCACCTAGAAGCCATATGAGATGAAAGTCTCATGCACGGTTTTGAAAGAGAGAGAAAAGTGAGGAATCCTCTTTAGGTACCTTCTATAACAATGGCAAATCGGAGGGTGGAAAAGTTGGAGAAAGGAAAAGGGAGATTTGGTAGAATAACATTGAGAACAATAGAATTTTCTAGGGTGGAGAGACAGTAACCAAAAAAAGAGACTTCAATTCAAAGTTTCCCCATCATGTAAAGATGAAATAAACAAAACCCAGCTTCAAAATTTTTTCTTATAGAACAAATCATGAAGAAATATGCTAATTGTACCTTTAATATTAAGACTGCAGCAAAGCGACGATACTCAATTCTTTCACCACGAAGCCATTCTAGTGCAACTTTAACCTGAAAATACAAAAGAGTTGAGATCCTGATGTCAGACAATCAAGTATCTGAAGCATCAAAATGCTACACACCTAACGTTCCACTCCATCTACAGTCATTGCACCACCAGATCTATCTAGGTGACCAAGAACTTTACTAGCAAGGACCAAGATTGCAGGATCACGCTTTGTTTCAAAGGCAGCACTCATGTAATTAGAGAATTTTGCCACTTTTGATGCATTTTCGCTGATGGTGACATCTATTAGCTCATCGATAGCCCACAATGCTCCCAGATTTTTAGAAACTTCATTACTATCAAGAAATGTAGTAATGAGTTCATATAGATGATCCATGAAACGAGCAAAAGCTTCTCCACTAAGATCACGAGCTTCTTTCTCTACAAGCCACCTCAAGGTCAATGCAACCCCATCCTACCATAGAGAATAAATAAGAATTGTCTTGGTTCAAAAGAAATTCAAGTTTTTGAAAGATAATTTTAGAAGAGGGAACTGGAAAGGATGGAAAGAGGCATAGATTGAGAGCATGCAAACTCAAACAGCAAAAATAGCAAGACTAAGCAAAACAGAATATTAAATGATTAAGACAGAAACTCACATCAGTATCAATATCAAGCAGCAAGTGCAAAAGACTGCTCTACTAACCTTTGGTAGAAAAATGGAGCAGGGAAAGTGAATGAAAATAAAAAAAACAAAACTTGGTATTCACATTATTTTTCAAACCAAAAAGTTCACTAAGATGGTTGATATAAATTTAAAATCAGGACCTATCCATCTCTCTTGATTCATGGAGAAGGAAAATAAATAAGTATAATTAGCAAGAGGCATATAGGAGAAGATTTGAATACAAAATAGCAAACAGTTACTTCTATGCAGTGCCATGATTTCAAACTGGATTAGCCAACAAACTCTGTGTAATCCCACAAGCTGGTCTTTCTTCTTCCACACAAATCAAAAAATAAATAAATGTGCCTAAAAATAAACTGTAGCATTCTGCTTTCTTTCTATTTTCAATCTTTTACATATACAAGCTTTCAAATAACAGCATCCAACACTTCTTGAGAAACTGAGGACAAAAAATCAAAAAAAGAGCTCAAGACATACTGTCAGCTAAAATCTTCCTTGATTTTTCATCAATTCCTAAGAAAATCAAAATGAAGCACTAAATTTTTGATTCTACTCCCTCATCAATTCAACACCAAGATTTTTAGAACGACCACTAAAGAAGAATAAAGAGCTCACATCAAGATTTCTTGAACTATTCTAACTCCACTACTGTACAAAAAAAATTCAACAAAAAATCAAGAACCTTAGAATCTTCTTTGATTTTCATCAATTCCTAAGTAAATCAAAATCAATCACTAAATTTCTATTTCCACTTACTCAACAATTCAACAAATGTAACAACACCCAAAAAAAGAACACAAAGAGTAGATAACAATACAGAGGTCACATCAAGATTCCCTAAGCTACTCGAACTCCAGATCTTTTAAATCCAACAAACGACTCCCAAAAAATAAAAGTTGAAAGAAACGGAAGAACCTTAGGATTGATTCAGGTACATAGGTCAGCAAAAACTCTATCAAGAGCATCAATATTTCCGACACCGATTGTTGCAACTGGATAGTGGATCGCCTGAGAGCTGCTACCCATGCTTCTTCTTCACACTCCTATCTACACAAAAACCTAACACGATGGACAGAACGTTGTTATTGTAATGATGATTGTAATTTTTGTATTTTTTAACATGAGGCTCCATGGTTGGTCCCTACAGTATCAGATCCTGGGAAATTTCCTCACTTGTACTGAGTCTACTTGCTGGTACAGTTCTCTACGTGAAGAGAAGAAGTGATAAGATTTTGCATCCAGTAGCAGTCTCAAGTAAGAAATTTTCCACACACCATGTTGTCAAAGAGAAGTATTCCTCTCAAAATTGGCCAACAGAGGTCGATGTCGCAGGAGTGAGTCGTCCTTCTGAGATGAGCATCTTTCAAATAAGTTTATCTCATAGCAAGAAATATCCCAAATTAGAGGATGATGAGGCTCAGAGCATTGAGAAGAAACCTAGAAAGACTAACAGGAGAGAATCCTTAGCTGCATCTGAGTTCTCAATGGGTTCACCTTCATATGGAAGTTTCACTACATATGAGAGGATTCCTGCCAAGCATGTGAGTGTATTTAACTTGGTATATTCTATCTTCTTTGAACATAAACAATCCGTTTTGAATAGCAAAATCTATTCTCTTACTTATATATTTTCCTTGTGAAATTTAGGCAAGTGGAGGAGAAGAAGTCACACCTTTCACTACTTAGTTGGTGTAGCGACCAATCAAGATGTTTAATCCGACTAATAATTTGGTCTGCTATAAGAGAATCATTCATTTTCTTTCCGGCAGGGGAGATTATATAAGCATTTCACTTTTCAGAATTGGACATCATGATTTGTTAATAAAATGATTTATAAAGATTTGACAACTCAATTAGTTATATGTTTATTCCAAAAGAAATGTATCAAACATGGAGATGTAGATATCTAATGTGGAGAATTTTTGGTCCACCTTATTTTTTGTTCGTGGAAATATAATGGAATAATTAGGTTTCAAAAACCTCTTGTTATATGTCTTTCTTGGTTTGAAGAAACACCTTTCAATTTCTTAACTCCAGCTGTCTAATTCATAAAGCATTATAGATACTGATTGCAGCATGCTTAACTAGATAAGTCAATAGTTGTATTCAATTAGAAATATATATGTTAATTTATTCTCGTTGTGATCTCAGCAACACAAGACATATAGGAAAAAGGCAAGAGGAAGTCCCATAAGTGTGCAGTACATCCTGTATTTTACTGCTCACCTAATGGATATTCTTTCTAACGTTTACATATGTTCATAGTGCTAGGGTTCTGGAATGATGGCTAAGGATAACTCCGATGAACTAGCAAGTCCAGTAACTAGTGTGAAGAATGACTCTATGGCTGAGGATAACACCGATGAACTAGTAAGTCGAGTGACTAGTGTGAAGAATGACTCTATGGCTGAGAATAACATTGATGAACTAGTGAGTCCAATAACTAGCGTGAAGAATGACTCTGCTGGAAGTAAGCCAGATAAAATCAACACAATAAAATCGAGATCTATGAGTATTGGAAACAATGTTCTTCCCTACTATCGCAGCTCCTCCTCTACTTCATCTTACAATGCAGGCAATACTAGAAGGCAATCCACTGGGAAGTTGAATGCTCCTGATAGCGGACAAAATGTTATTCCTCATTATCTGAGAGCTTCCACTGGTTCTTGCCATGACTTCTGTAAATATGGAAGGAAACATTCCTCTGAAGCAATGCCATGGCATCCTCTATCAAAAAGAAAGAACAAACTTCCTGCTAATGAGCAGAGTCCTGCACGGACCTTGGTGGGGGAGGCAAAAAAGGGGACTTTGGTCAAGCAAAAGCTTTCCACTCCTCCTGGGAGTGTGCTGGGAGAGAAAAAGAAGGTGACAGGAGTTGAGCAAAAGCCTTCCACTTCTCCAGGGAGTATGCTGGGAGAGGCGAAGAAGAGGACCATGGTCATGCACAAGACTTCCACTACTTCAAGGAGTAACTAGAGTGACGCAAAGAAGGGGATTTTGGTTAAGCAAAAGCTTTCCACTCCTCCTGTGAATATACTGGAAGAGGGAAAGAAGGTAAATGAGGTCTATAAAAAGCCTTAATCACCTCAGGAGAGTGTACTCAAAGATGTAAAGGAGGTCACTATGGTTGAGCAAAAACCTTCTTCTCCTCCAGGTTGCATAGAGGGAGGGATATATGAGGTGACTATGGTTGAGCAGAAGTCTTCAGCTTCTATGGTGAGTATGCTAAGAGAGGGAAAAAATGTGACTGTGGTGGAGCAAAAGCTTTCTACTCCCCCAGGGAGTTTGCTGGTAGAAGAAAGAAAAAGGTCGTGGTCAATCAAAAGCTATCTGCTCCTCCAGAGAGTATGCTAAGACAGGGAAAGAAGTTGAATGTGTTCGATCGAAGGCCTTCTCCTAAGGTTCACTCTCTTGAACCATCTGAAATAAAAAAGAAAAAGATACTACTGAAACCAAAGAGTGTTCACTCTCTGAAATTGGATTCCTCAAGTGACAAGATGCAAGAAAAAAAGAAAATGAAATCTTCATCTAAGATCTTAGGAGGTGTAGATGCACGAGGCAAGAAAGACAGTGTTGCTAATTATAGAAAACAAATAATCGCACCTAAAGTATCTGCAGAGAAATATTTGAAGACGCCAACTCTTTCATCTCCTCCAAAATCTTTCTCTGTTAAACCTTTGATCTTGAGGGTAAGAAGCAATAAAAGCTTAAAACTGCTGGCTCCTCTGAAGGACCAGAACAAGATGTGGAGAGATGGGACAAACAAACTGAACCTTGAAATGGTTCCTGAGAAAACTTTACATACTCCCAAAGTGAAAGCATCACAAAAGTATTCATCCCATTTACAATCACGTCCTTTGTCTAATGATGAAGATAAAAAGGAAGTTGTTAAGTCTGCAGACAGTGCATTGGGTAAATACAACTCTAGCAGCAAAAAGCTGTTGCACATAGCAGAAGCTAAAACTATTGGGAAAAATCAGAAAAAGACATTGAGCAAAGGTAAGACAGGTGTTTCTAATGATAATAATTCTTCGGCAGTGAAACTGAAGTTCAGGAGGGGCAAGATAGTTGATCTCCAGCAAGAAACCAGCAGCCCTAGGAGGCTGACATTAAGATGGGGATGACATGTGGGTGAAAGCCAGGACAGCAATATAAAAAAGCTCACACATTTTATCATGCAACAAATTTCCGCTCAACTAAATCTGAGACTCTTACCGAAGATGGATAGAAGTACTAATGAAAACGATCATAAAATTTTTAGTTCACATAAACTCAGAAATATTGTCATTGGCCATACAAGTATTCGAGGTAAGATCTATATCACAATAAAATAAAATATCTAGTTGGAAGAAGATGGTTAGAAGTTCTACATTCGAGAGTATGATTTAATCAAAAGAGTGTTAAGGGTTACATTTGTTTAACTTTTAAGGTGGGGAAAAATAAGTTACGAGATCAAATTTCCTTAACTACGTTGTACTATGAAAAGTTCATCAAAAAATGGAGTAGAAACGAAGCCAACAATCAGATCATGCAAAAGTTCATAGAAGCAAGGGTCAAACAAAGTGCTATACACAAGCCACACGAAATCCTCAACTAATAAATGAAACTTAAACAAACGGAGGCAGCATGTAGAAAGTTTCACTAACAACATTATAACATCAAAAAACTAATTAAAACATTAAAATCCTACAAATCACACTTGAATCACTTCAGTTAAAATCCTACTAAGACTGATTTGTTGAGAAGCAAAAGAGCAATTTTCCTTCAGTTGTCAATGCAACAGTGATGCGACTTCAGAATCTTCACGGAGAAATTGACATGGTTACTAATTCTGCTCGAGCGTCTTACGGGGATGATGACTTCTTATCCTCCACTTGCCTAAATTTCACAAGGAAAATATATAAGTAAGAGAATAGATTTGGCTATTCAAAAAGGATTGTTTATGTTCAAAGAAGATAGAATATACCAAGTTAAATACACTCACATGCTTGGCAGGAATCCTCTCATATGTAGTGAAACTTCCATATGAAGGTGAACCCATTGAGAACTCAGATGCAGCCAAGGATTCTCTCCTGTTACTCTTTCTAGGTTTCTTCTCAATGCTCTAAGCCTTATCATCCTCTAATTTGGGATATTTCTTGTTATGAGATGAACTTATTTGAAAGATGCTCATCTCAGACGGACGTCTCGCTCCTACGACATCGACTTCTGTTGGCCAATTTTGAGAGGAATGCTCTCTTTGACAATATGGTGTGTGGCAAATTTCTTAATTGAGACTGCTACTGGATGCAAAGTCGTATCACTTCTTCTCTTCACGTAGAGAACTGTACCAGCAAGTAGATTCAGTACAAGTGAGGAAATTCCCAAGATCTGATATGCACCAACATTATCTTCATCATGTCTTATTGGAGACTCCATCATTTCCAGAGGTTGGGCTTCTGCAATAGCAGAAATTTCTTTCACAATGCTTTCAAGATTTTCAATCATCGACTCAAGTGCATTATCAGCAATGAAAGATTGGGATTCAACCAACTCAACCTCAACATTAGAAGTTGTAAGCCCTTGGCCCAAATCCCTTTCTGAACTATCAGATTCATTCCCCATAGCTCGGACAACAGAAACTTTTTCAGTCTCTACCAAATTATGCTTTCCTTGTTCTATATCCTTTTCTAAGCAATCAGCCCCATTTACCTCGGCTAATTGAATTGTGGAAGCTTTTTCAATCTCCAACACATCCATTCCTTAAATTTTAACTTCCCCACCATCATCTAAATCAGCATCCATTTGAAATACTTTCTCATCTGGCTCAGTTTCAGATTCTTCATCCTCTTCTAACTCAATTGGTTCAAACATTTTATCCAATTCCTCACTACCAGTACTGCCTTTCAAATATCCGTGATATATATTGCTACTCTCTTCTAGAGCAGTCAAGTTCATGAATTTAATCGGATGCACATCATCTATTCTACCAAGGTCATTAATCAACTTTGAGAAATAAGAAACCGCTTCACCCGAGAATTGCTTAAAGTAACTATTAGCCTTAGGTAAGACTGGAAAAGCCAAATCTAGAATATGTGATGGAATACTGACATTAGAGAATCTTAAGTCTATAATAGACCTAGGGGTAGCAATTATAGGAGAATCAGTTACTGAGAATGATAAGAAAGTAATCATAAGTACCAACATCAGAGATAAAAACCTCAATATTTACTCAATCATAGCAATTACTAATATATGTAATTGCAATTAATTAGATATCTAAAGTAAATGATACTTTCTTTTGCTCAGTGCATTTTTATTTTTCGGATGTAGTAGAAATAGATATTCTTTTTTGTTTGTCTAATTTAAAAATCAAGAGATAATTTATCAATAATTTTTAATTTGAGTTTGTTATATTAACTGTAGTTATTTTTCAAAGTATAAATGCTATTATATTCAAGTAATAATATAATAAAATGGTCATTTTATTTCTTGTTGTATTAAGTCAATACTAGATAAATAAAATAGATCGAGGAAATATGTAACATGTATGGCAAGTTAGTACAAAAATATCACTACACTATCATATTCATACCATCATGTACTTACTATGTGAACTTTTATCTATTAGACTATTACAAACAACTTATTTAATAAGGTCACAACATCAAGAATTTGAAATTAGAATAGTTAAAGCTCAAACGTACCTTTACATCAAGTTCGATGATTTCGCTATTCTTGTTTTGCAATTTTCATCAAAATTCAAGTTCTTTTATTTCATTTTCTTGATTAAGAAATCTCAAAAGTAAATGCTGCGAGATTCGAAATTCGGTGAATAGTAAGCTAACGTCTTTATCTTTTCTCACTTAAATATTAGTTTTGCACATACTACTGCTTCATATTCTGCCATGTGGTTACATATTAAACATTGCGCTCTTATCACAAGATCAAAATAATATGACATTCACGATTGTAAATCTTATTTACTAAGAATGATCTATTACATTTATAAGCGGGATTGACCCTTCTTAACATTCATAGTCTAATAATAATAAATATGGATATTGTCGATAAATATTCTACCACTAAAAAGTAAGCCCAAGCCAAATAATGATAAGACTTCTCTCAATATCAAGTAGTAATATATTTGCCTTCTCATCAAATCTAGTTTTTCTTCCTTTATGTATAATCTTGTTTTTCATGATTTCATGTTCTAATTTAATTCAATTCTTCTTTGTTAGATGTCTCTTTTTTTCATATTCTATTATATGGACTTGTGCATAAAAATTAAGCTTTTCTGTCTCTTTTATAAACTAAAAAATCTCGAAAGTAAATTTCACGAGGCTCGAAACTTGGTGGATAATAAGCAACAAACATCTCAATCTTTTCTCACTTAAATACATAATTTTTTATATGGTACCGTTGAATATTGCACTCTCATCAATCATCACTAAATAAAGGGAAAAGACATCATTTCTACCCCATAATATACAAGAATAGTCTAAGCCACACATAAATTATATAAGTGACCTATTACACACTTTAACTATATGAAAGTGATATTATTACCTCCCCGCGACCCCCATTCTAAGGCGCGTGTGTTACACTTATTTTAGGCGCGTCCAACTATTAAATAACAAAAGTAAATGGCTAAAAACATTAAGGGAAAAGGGATCGTTTACACCCCAAACTATAGTTGAAAAGTCGAATCCACACCTAAACTATATAAGTGACCTATTCCACACCTTAACTATAAAAAATGATACTTTTTACTGGCGTGGTGCTGACGTGGCAGCGCGTGTAAAACACTACACCACATGCAAGTGGTGGTAGCCTGACAGGGTTAAATAGTATCACTTTTTTATAGTTTAGGTGTGTAATAGGTTACTAGTATAGTTTAGGTGTGCCTTAGACTTTTAGGATATAGTTTGGGGTGAAAACAATGTATTTTCTATCATGTGACTATGATTGTAAATCATATTTAAGAAATATAATCTATTACATTTTTTAAGGGATATTTTTTGCCCTTCTTGAAATTCAAGATCTAACAATAATAACTATGAATTCCATCACTAAAACGTAAGTCTGGATGTGCTTTTTTACTAATAGACGTAGTTATCAAAAAAAAAAACTTTAGTTAACATCTAGAGTTATCTAAAAATCTTTTACC
This sequence comes from Capsicum baccatum var. pendulum, assembly GCA_030864225.1. NCBI lineage: Eukaryota > Viridiplantae > Streptophyta > Magnoliopsida > Solanales > Solanaceae > Capsicum > Capsicum baccatum. The sequence goes on along the minus strand of CM061551.1, from coordinate 144,252,491 downwards.
AATTATTCTAAAACTTTAAAAATTTAAAATCTCTCACTATCTTTAGAAAACCCTTTTCTGCTTGTAATATACTTCTATTGTATTGGTACTTTTAACACTTTCAAATTCTTTTAGAAAATAATGTCTTCATTCTGTTCACTATTTTTCTTTTAAAAAAAGAAAAGCCTTTTCTAATTCTAAAATAGTTCATTGTAGTGACACTTTTAACATATTTTCAAATCTCTCTCTCTCTATATATATATAAAGGAGACTGATGATAGGCGAATTTACACGCCTATATCAATATATTTTGCCCATATTTTAGCCTAGTTTTGAGAACAAATTATATATTTCATGCACTTTTAGTCCTTTTTCCTATAAATGAGCTAACGAACATGATTAGTAAAGTTTCAGGTATAAATGATGCAAAATTCAGCATTTTATGGCTTACTTAACGCAAAAGAAAGCTCACGAAGGAAGGAAAGGGAGTTTACACGCCTAAGGACCAAAACTGCTGCATGGAAAATCTATCCCGGGCTAAAACAGCATTTCTGAAGACTTTGGGGACTTACAGACACAAAGCTGGATTTTGACAATGATACATTAACCTAGTACAATTGGGTTATGTATTTCATTAGTTTATTTGGATTAGGAGAATGTTACATTAACCTAGTACAAATGGGTTAAGTATTTTCTTAGTTTAGTAGGATTTGGTTATTTATTTCATTAGCATAGTAGGAGTAGGATAGGAGTATTATAAATACCCTATCATGCTAGAGATTTTTAATTAAGTCCTCCCTTAGTGGAGAGACACATTCTACTTCTCAATTACAACTCTTCTAATCTTTCCATTAATTCTATTTTTCTTCTTCTATTCATCTATTCAATTCTTAATTTCTGCAACAAGAGAAACGTTACTTTGCTAAGGAATTCACGCCTAACACCTATCACTTGATCTACACGCCATTACTCAATATTGTGATATAATAACAATGTCAATCGTGATCTCCTTCGCATTCATTGGTAACTAAACCTCTCTGTTGGGGTTATGAAAGCCGAATGAGATACTATCTATTGCTGTGAGTTTGTGAGTTCATGACACGTATATTGCTTATATCATTATTCTCTTCATCTTAATCTACATTCTTTGCGGTTGCAAATGCAAGAATACGCCAGTCTAACATTTAACTTGTTCGAGAGAAAGGTTATTTGTCTGGAAAAGAGTTAATGTCAAGGTAGTAGGACACCCTTTCCTATTAAAAAGCTAGTGCCATAACTGTACTAACCTCTTGGAGAATTCGTACCGTTAGACACGCTTTAAGCTCGAGAGAGTTAAAGTGAAATAGTCCTTGTTTAGGTCGAGAGACGCTTGGATTTACCATCGACTACAATTCTCTATAAGCAATTGCATGTCAGAATTCTACACACTCATAGCCAATAGAGACGTATACCTCAAAAGGTGGACATAACCCCAACGCTTCAATTCTCATTGTTTACAACTTACGTAACAATCTTTCTCTTTTTACTTTGCTATTTTCATCTTTTACTTTATTGTTTTAGTTACACATTACAATCCGCCCTCATTACGAGACTTGCACTAAAAGTCTAGTAATTCTGCTTACTTGTTGACCAAGCTATTCCCTGTGGGATCGACACCCAACCCAGGTTGGGTTCTATATTTGCTAACAACCGCTTTACACTCCTACGAGAGCTATAGATTGAGCGTTATCAAAAATTGGCGCCGTTGCCGGGGGATACGAGTGTCAATCAAGTTCGTGATAATTACTAGACCCTTTGGTCAAAGATTCTGGTACTTTTACTTTTAGTTGTTGTTTTTGTTTTATTTAGGTTTATTCAGTGCATCAATGGAGGCACAAGCTGAAATTGACAGGATGGCTTCTCAACACGAGCAAGCAAGATTAGCTGCTCTTGCCGCTGCTCAAGTCCAACAACAAAACATTGATAATCCTGGACGAGCCACAAATCCTGACGATGAGGATTTAGGTGACGACGAGTTGATAAACCCAAGGCATGTTGCTGAAACTACAACACCTGCCAACAGAAGAGGTCGACAAGCGCGGTATAGGTATGATCGCCAACCCATGCAGCCAGCTTTCGACGATGATGATGATGATCTTGATGGTGCCGGAGCAACTGGAACAATAACTCCACCACCATTAGCGCCCGGAGCCAAGTTCAACATCACAAGCACCATGATTCAGTTATTGCAACTCAAGGGATTATTTGGTGGACTAGCAGGCGATGATTCGAATATGCATCTCATCAACTTTATTTCTACATGCAAGTCCTTTGACAATCCTGGTGTTGGTCAAAATGCTATTCGATTACTTCTATTTCCATTGTCTCTGTCTGGGGAGGCAACACTATGGTTGAATGGGCTGACTCCTGATTCAGTTACAAATTGGAGGCAATTGAGAGACGCTTTCCTAGAAAGATTCTTTCCGCCATCCAAAAGGGCTCAATTGAGAGATGAAATCAGCAACTTTCGTCAGCTTCCCTCTGAAGCTCTTCATGAAACATGGGAGAGGTTCAAGACAAAGCTAGCGAGATGCCCAAACCATCACATGACTAATGTTCACCTCATGGAGATCTTGTATAGAGCCTTGAATTCAATAACTAAACCAGTGGTGGACAACGCAGCTGGAGGTTCTTTCATGGACCTCACCTTTGGTCAAGCAAGCAATATGCTAGATCGTATGACAAAGCAAAGTAGAGCTTGGCATACCAGGGATTCTGAGGTAGCAAGCCCCACTTTATCTATTGGCATGTCTGCAGACCAAAGAAGAAGAGAAGAAGAACGTGAGCAAGACATGGCGCACATGAAAACACAATTGGATCTTCTGACAAAGCACTTATTATCAGGGAAGACCGAAAAAGTGAAAGTGATTGCGTCAAAAGGAAGAGACGAATCTGAAGAGAAGGCCAACCACTTGAACAATCAGGGGGGGTTCCGAGGGAATACCCAAGGAAACCAAGGTCGGAACTATTATGATAAATCTGGAAATAAATACCAAGGTAGTTGGAAGAACAAGAATGAAAAGAGTGGTTTGTACGTTCCCCTTGGCAGACGTGATACCACCATATCTAATTCTGGATGTATGGAAGACATGATGGCTAAATTATTGAAAGGAGTGGAAGCAACGAGCGCGGGAGTTACGGAGGTAATTAATGATTTGTCCGCCATGAAACAATTAGTAGATTCATATTCCACTTCAATTAGACAACTAGAGCAGCAATTCAGTCAACTTTCAGCAGCACTCAACCAAAGAAAGGTCGGCACTTTACCTAGCGATACTGTGCAAAACCCAAGGAATGATGGGTCATGCATGGCCATCACTACCAGAAGTGGTAAGGTGCTGGAAACTTTAGCAAAAGGCAAGAAAGTGATTGACGAAGTTGCGGAAATGGATGACAATGCAAAAAGAGAAGATGACCCAGCCACTACTCCCGACATCAAGGACGCCACATCCAGCACTGTGCAACCTAAAAAAGTGGAAAAACGGAAGCAAGAGGAGAAGAAAACCATGGAGAGAACACCTCCATACCCACCACCACCTTTTCCCCAAAGATTGAAGAAGGTGGCGGATGACACAAAGTTCAGCAAATTCATGACTATGCTCAAGCAGCTGACCATTAATGTTCCATTGGTGGAGGCACTTGAAAAAATGCCTGGATATGCAAAGTTTATGAAAGACCTGTTGACAAAGAAGCGGGCAGCAAGTTATGAGTTAGAGGATAATGTTCATCATTGTAGTGCAATCGCTACAAGGTCGTTAGTTCAAAAGAAGGCAGATCCTAGAGCTTTCACTATTCCTTGAACAATTGGATCGTTGGATTTTGCCAAGGCATTATGCGATCTAGGTGCTAGCATCAATTTGATGCCACTATCCATCTACAATAAGTTGGGGCTAGGCGATCCGACACCAACCAATATGAGGCTCGTGATGGCTGATAGGTCGGTAAAACGACTTGTGGGTATCTTGAATGATGTTTTGGTGAAGGTTTCTTCATTCATATTTCCTGCCGACTTCGTTATTCTAGATTGTAAGGAGGATTCTGAAGTTCCCATAATCTTGAGACATCCTTTCCTTGCAACCGGAAGTGTGCTTATTGACATGAAAGATAATGAGCTTTTGTTTCGAATTAATGACGAAGTGGTACGGTTTGATATATAGAAAGTCATGAAGCAGCCCAGCGAGATAAATGAGTTATCTGTAGCTGATGTTCATCAAGAGGATATGAAAGCATTATCTATAGAGAAACAGCCTACTGTTGAGCCATTGACTGCTGCGCCACTGAATGTTGAGCATAAGGATAATGAAGATTATGAAGAACTTATGGGTGATCTAACAGAAATAGAGTCTTATACTCCTAAGCAACCAGATTGTGATCTCAAGAATCAACCAAAAGCGAAGACTCCCTTTGACGAGCCACCAATGCTAGAACCGCAAGAGCTTCCCGATTATCTAAGGTATGTTTTCTTGGCAGAAGAGTTAAGTGAACAGCACGTAGAGGCTCTCATCTCTGCTCTAAAGAGATATAAGAGAGCTATGGGCTGGACTATTGATGATATAATTGGTGACTCTCCAGAGAAACGTATGAGCCATCTTAAAGAAGATCGCATGCCTACAGGTACGCCTCATTGTCGTCTAAATACTTTCAGAAAATGATCCATCACTTACCTCGACGAAGTCTGAGTACTCGAGGTAACTACGTCGAGCCACGACAATAAATAAGGCGCTAGATGGGAGGCAACCCATTGTTTTATCGTTTTATCGTTTTATCGTTTTTTTTCTTTCGTTCTAGTACTTGTTTTGTTCTTGATAAATGAAAATCCAAAAATAAGAGTCGTGCCACGACCAAAACTAAGGCGCTTGGTGGGAGGCAACCCATCGTACTAATCATTTTCATTTGTTTTGAGCAAAAATAGGTGCAAGAAGTATTCAACGAGGAGATTGATTTCAATTGACAATTTGGACGCATTGTATGGTAAAGTTGGTAAGCTCGGAACGGTGATGCATAAGGCTATGGATTGAGCCTTTCTCACGCCAAAATAGGCCTCGAGGAAGGCTAGGCCTTGGTAAAACTAGGCCACGAACGATGCACAACCTATCCTATAGCCTAAGGTCTCGGAATCTAGTGTGCCATGCACTATGCGCCGCCTATTCCTAGGTATGCTTTTGACTATGCGCCGCCTATGCAAAAATAAGGAGTGTAAGTTTAGGAGATGATTTAGGCATTTCTTTGGCAACCTATATTTGTTTACCTTCAGTTTTACCTACCCATGGACATCATCCTAGTCAAACCCTTTTGAGCCTTTAGCCTATTTGTTTGACAACCTTGTATGTAAGCCTAATCCATTTTTTTCAAGACCGTAATTTGATCCAAATTCCTAAGTGCTTTAAATTAAAAAAGTCATGTGACAACATAAGAGGAAATTGGGTAAGTATGATGCTTTAAATTGTAAATGGTGCTTGAATGTGTTACAGAAAAGAAAGTGCTATCATAAGAGGTATGTTTTGAAAAGAAAAAGGAAAAGAAAGCTGAAAAGTGAGTTATTCTTAAAATTGAAAAACAAAAGAGGAGAACAAGGGTGGTAGAATAAAAGAAAGAAGAAAGGTTGAAAGAAAAAAGTGTCAATGATACAATGTGATGTATTAAAGTGCTTAGGAGCTTAGTCACTATTCCTGGCCAAAATAGTCCTACCCGTCCCTTAGCCTACATTACAACCATCAAAAGACCTACTTGATCCTAATCCTAACATTCCGACATTTAGTGGAGTACTACATTAAGGGCAAGCCTATGGTCATCAGTTGCTACATATGAATTCTTTGTGAGAGTGAGAGCAAGGATATTTTGATACCCATGTTTGAAAAATATGCTATATTTGTGAGTGATTATGGGTACTATATTGTGAGACACAAATGGTTGATGAGTTTTGGATAGTTGTATATGATTCTATGCACTTTAACGTTTGCATGCGAGTTGATCACCATCACGACTCTATACTTGAGGTTAAATTGTTTCTACTTATAATCGGAAAGATACTCTTTGTTGATAATTGTTGTGCTTATCTTGATAAATGTTTTGTGGTGTTGTTGTAAAAACCCTAAGTTGATGTTTAGAAGGACATGATATGTTGTTCGAGGACGAACAATGCTTCAAGTGTGGGGTGTTGATGATAGGCGAATTTACACGCCTATATCAATATATTTTGCCCATATTTTAGCCTAGTTTTGAGAACAAATTATATATTTCATGCACTTTTAGTCCTTTTTCCTATAAATGAGCTAACGAACATGATTAGTAAAGTTTCAGGTATAAATGATGCAAAATTCAGCATTTTATGGCTTACTTAACGCAAAAGAAAGCTCACGAAGGAAGGAAAGGGAGTTTACACGCCTAAGGACCAAAACTGCTGCATGGAAAATCTGTCCCGGGCTAAAACAGCATTTTTGAAGACTTTGGGGACTTACAGACACAAAGCTGGATTTTGACAATGATACATTAACCTAGTACAATTGGGTTATGTATTTCATTAGTTTATTTGGATTAGGAGAATGTTACATTAACCTAGTACAAATGGGTTAAGTATTTCCTTAGTTTAGTAGGATTTGGTTATTTATTTCATTAGCATAGTAGGAGTAGGATAGGAGTATTATAAATACCCTATCATGCGAGAGATTTTTAATTAAGTCCTCCCTTAGTGGAGAGACACATTCTACTTCTCAATTACAACTCTTCTAATCTTTCCATTAATTCTATTTTTCTTCTTCTATTCATCTATTCAATTCTTAATTTCCGCAACAAGAGAAACGTTACTTTGCTAAGGAATTCACGCCTAACACCTATCACTTGATCTACACGCCATTACTCAATATTGTGATATAATAACAATGTCAATCGTGATCTCCTTCGCATTCATGGGTAACTAAACCTCTCTGTTGGGGTTATGGAAGCCGAATGAGATACTATCTATTGTTGTGAGTTTGTGAGTTCATGACACGTATATTGCTTATATCATTATTCTCTTCATCTTAATCTACATTCTTTGCGGTTGCAAACGCAAGAATACGCCAGTCTAACATTTAACTTGTTCGAGAGAAAGGTTATTTGTCTGGAAAAGAGTTAATGTCAAGGTAGTAGGACACCCTTTCCTATTAAAAAGATAGTGTTGTAACTGGACTAACCTCTTGGAGAATTCGTACCGTTAGACACGCTTTAAGCTCGAGAGAGTTAAAGTGAAATAGTCCTTGTTTAGGTCGAGAGAAGCTTGGATTTACCATCGACTACAATTCTCTATAAGCAATTGCATGTCAGAATTCTACACACTCATAGCCAATAGAGACGTATACCTCAAAAGGTTGACATAACCCCAATGCTTCAATTCTCATTGTTTACAACTTACGTAACAATCTTTCTCTTTTTACTTTGCTATTTTCATCTTTTACTTTATTGTTTTGGTTACACATTACAATCCCCCCTCATTATGAGACTTGCACTAAAAGTCTAGTAATTCTGCTTACTTGTTGACCAAGCTATTCCCTGTGGGATCGACACCTAACCCAGGTTGGGTTCTATATTTGCTAACGACCGCTTTACACTCCTACGAGAGCTGTAGATTGAGCGTTATCAGAGACATTGTAGGTTGCTGATTTGGCATGCCTCAATGAAAAAGTATATATTGAAAAAGCAATTCAAACCTCTTCAACAAGCCGAAGATGTCGCTTTCCACTGGCACAATTGATTCTACTAAGACTAAACTGGGTAGAAGAGATCACCGAGAAAGAATTTGCTACTAGTTTGCGGCAACACAGCGCAACATCCTTCCTTGTAGCTCCGTCCTCATCTTCTAAATACACAACAATAGCCTCCCTTGTAAACACAAGAAGATCGTGGCCCTGTAACCCCAAATCCCGTATCAAACTAAACTATCAAGAAGGGAAATGAAGCGCACAGAAATATAGATGACAAACCTTGAAATTAAAACGAGCAACGGTTCTCAAAGCAAGTTGAACTAGCACAGAACCACTCATTTTTGGTACTTGGGGGGTAACCATTGTAATATGCCCTCGACTCATAGAAGTTGATTGTCGTGGCATTGAATGATGAGATCTTGAAAGGATTGCTGAGATACATTTAAGCAGCCGATTCTGGATGGTCGGCAACAAAGGTGGAAGGCTGAGACACAGAAAATACATATATTACCCTTGAGCAACACGACACAAAAGAACTAATTCATGAAAGTTCTATGCAAACTCAGAGAGAACCTTTCAGTTATTTGCTCCAACGCTTCCACCAGAGTCCGGGAAAGACCAGAAGAAACATAGAATCCAAGAGACCACGAACATGAGGCTCCATGGTTGGTCCCATTGCTTTAGCAATATTTCCAACACATGTTAGCGCCTCAAGTAAGGGCCTGCCTCTACGGGGAGCAATCTGAGAGAAATATATTTCACCTGTCACGATTATTGCTCGCGCATTTACATGTTATAGAAAGAACCTACAATCCAAAGGTGGAATGCTGTGACACAGAAAATAGATATGTTACCCTTGAGCAACACCACACAAAAAAACTCGTTCATGACATTTCTGCTCAAACTCAGAGAGAACCTTTCAGTTATTTATAACTTCTTTTTACATTGGGAACAGAAAATATAACTTTCCAATTGAAAGACCGGAAATAGTACAGTTATACAAGTACATCTGTAATGACATATATAGCATACCGCATCACGCAAGTGAGAGGTTATTGTCGGCAAATAGTTAATGAGTTCACCATCCAGAGCAGCAACTATCTCCCCAAGAGCGATGAACCCACTGGCACGTTCTACAAGTATTTTAAGGACATAAAGTATATGATTCATGCATATCTGTAGAAGTAAAGTCAACAAACTTGAGTTCACAGTAGTCAACATTGAAGATGCAAATCTCATTCATCTAGATTCTACAGTTAGTAAAAGCAGATTAAATCATTAAAATGAAATCAAATATCACAAACTGTTAAATAATTAGTCACAAATCAATCACGCAGAAAATGGGCAATTCGAGGAAGTAGAGAAGTTATGCTGAGGCGAACTAGGCGATATCGGTGCTCCAGATATCTTAGAACAATTTCAGTAACTTCCCTATATCTTGACATCATGAACTCTCCTGTGTTCCTGCACATTTTGATGATAAATTTGCTCTTATCAATCATTTATCATATCACAAGCAGATAGATAATCCTGGGTCCAATTCCCATAGCATATGACTTGAGGATATTACATTATTCTTTGTGAAGGAGACACAAACCAAAAGCACATAAATTCATGAAACTAAAGTAGTCATGGAACCATACTAGCATAACTGCATACATGGCGATACAGAAAAGAAAAAATTGCCCTCAAATAGCTTGAAGAGGTACCTTGACCACCACCCTCTTCATGCAGCCATCCATCACCTAGGAATCTGACTTTCACCCCCACTAGCACCTCATAAGAAGACAAACCACACCATCACAAACCAATAACTATCATAGAAACCTTCTCAACATAGAAAGTTTTCCCCCTTTTTTCCAAAAAATATTTTCAAAACATTGGAATGATTTTTTGGTTAGGTTTTGAAGATGACTTTTTCAAGTTTGAAATCAGTAATTTTTTTCCACTTATAGAGCTTCAACTTCTTGCAAGTGAAATCTGCAACAAGTTTCAATCGAATGCACATCATCTATTCTACCAAGGTCATTAATCAACTTTGAGAAATAAGAAACCGCTTCTTATTTGTAGAAAAGAACGTAGCTTTACCGTCGGATAAGGTGATTGAAGTCCTTACGAGATTATTTCTTTCCACCAAGATTTTCTTTTTCCAGGATTAAACAATCTTGGAAGAAGCGAAAATTGTCAGAGACATGAAATTCTTGGAACCCTTTGTCGGTGATTTCAGTTTCACCGCTTTACATTCATTCTCATTCTCATCAAAACCCTATGACAAATAAGAAGAACCTAACTCTCCTTTCCCAAAATTAGACACCATTCTTGTCAAATCTGCAAAAAAACAAGAAAATAACAAAGTAAATCAAGAAATCTTGCAACAAATTTTTGACATTTCAAATCAAGAAAATTGAGTAAAACAACGGGAAATGGAAATTACCAACAGGGCTATTAGCTTAGGGTTGAATCCTCTATGGGTCGCAAGAATTGAAGGCCATGAAAAAGGGTTATCGTTGAAGCTTCTTCTGGGTGTAGAATTGTTGTTTTCGGAGGTTCTTGGATGAGATGGAAAGGATCTTATAGAGAGTGGAGAAGGAGACTTGTTATTAGAAGAAACCACCATTGATGATAATGTTGTATACCAAGAAAGGTAAGCGAATCGTCGAATCGTCCAGGGAGACCAAACAAGCGAATGGAAATAATGCAAATTGAGAGAAAGAAAACTTTAGATATTACCAAAAAAAAGTTATATATGGGGTAAAAAATATTTACTCAATCATAGAAATTATTAATATATGTAATTGCAATTAATTAGATATCTAAAGTAAATGATACTTCCTTTTGGTCAGTGCACTTTTATTTATCGGATGTAGTAGCAATAGGTATTCTTTTTTATTTGTCTAATTTAAAAATCAAGAGATAATTTATCAATAATTTCTAATTTGAGTTTGTTATATTAACAATAGTTATTTTTCAAAGTATAAATGCTATTATATTCAAGTAATAATATAATAAAATGGTCATTTTATTTCTTGTTGTGTATAGTCAATACTAGATAAATAAAATAGATCGAAGAAATAAGTAACATGTATAGCAGGTTGGTACAAAACTATCATTACACTATCATATTTATATCATCATGTACTTACTATGTGAACTTTTATCTATTAGACTATTACAAACAACTTATTTAATAAGGTCACAACATCAAGAATTTGAAATTAGAATAGTTGCATCTTAAACGTGCCTTTACATCAAGTTCGATGATTTCGCTATTCTTGTTTTGCAATTTTCATCAAAATTCAAGTTCTTTTATTTCATTTTCTTGATTAAGAAATCTCAAAAGTAAATGCTGCGAGGTTCGAAATTCGGTGAATAGTAAGCGAATGTCTTTATCTTTTCTCACTTAAATATTTTTTTTGTACATACTACTGCTTCATATTCTGCCATGTGGTTACATATTAAACATTGCGCTCTTATCACTAGATCAAAATAATATGACATTCACGATTTTAAATCTTATTTACTAAGAATGATCTATTACATTTGTAAGCGGGATTGTCCCTTCTTAATATTCACAGTCTAATAATAATAATTATGGATATTGTCGATAAATATTCTACCACTAAAAAGTAATCCCAAGCCAAATAATGATAAGACTTCTCTCAATATCAAGTAGTAATATATTTGCCTTCTTATCAAATCTAGTTTTTCTTCCTTTATGTATAATCTTGTTTTTCATGATTTCACATTCTAATTTAATTCAATTCTTCTTTCTTAGATGTCTTTTTTTTTTCATATTCTATTCTATGGACTTGTGCATAAAAATTAAGCTTTTGTATCTCTTTTATAAACTAAAAAATCTCGAAAGTAAATTTCACGAGGCTCGAAACTTGGTGGATAATAAGCAACAAACGTCTCTATCTTTCGTCACTTAAATACATAATTTTTTATATGGTACCATTGAATATTGCACTCTTATCAATCATCACTAAATAAAGGGAAAAAATATCATTTCCACCCCAAACTATATAAGAAAATTCTAAGCCACACATAAATTATTTAAGTGACCTACTACACAGCTTAACTATATAAAAGTGATATTATTACCTCCCCGCGACCTCCATTCTAAGGTGCGCGTGTTACACTTATTTTAGGCGCGTCCAGCCTATTAAATAACAAAAGTAAATGGCTAAAAACATTAAGGAAAAAGGCATCGTTTCCACCCCAAACTATAGTCGAAAAGTCGAATCCACACCTATACTATATAAGTGACCTATTACACACCTTAACTATAACAAAAATGATACTTTTTACTGATAAGGCAGCGCGTGTAAAACACTACACCACATCCAAGTGGTGGTAGCCTGACAGGGCGTAAATAGTTTCACTTTTTTATAGTTTAGGTGTGTAATAGGTCACTAGTATAGTTTAGGTGTGCCTTCGACTTTTTGGATATAGTTTGGGGTGAAAACAATGTATTTTCTATCATGTGACTATGATTGTAAATCATATTTAAGAAAAATAATCTATTATATTTTTTAAGGGATATTTTTTGCCCTTCTTGAAATTCGAGATCTAACAATAATAACTATGAATTTCATCACTAAAACGTAAGTCTGGATGTACTTTTTTACTAATAGACGTAGTTATCAAAAAAAAAATTTAGTTAACATCTAGAGTTATCTAAAAATCTTTTACCAATTATTCTAAAACTTTAAAAATTTAAAATCTCTCACTATCTTTAGAAAACCCTTTTCTACTTCTAATATACTTCTATTGTATTGGTACTTTTAACACTTTCAAATTCTTTTAGAAAATAATGTCTTCATTCTGTTCACTATTTTTCTTTTAAAAATAGAAAAACTTTTTCTACTTCTAAAATAGTTCATTAACATATTTTCAAATCTCTCTCTATATATATATAAAGGAGACATTGTAGGCTGCTGATGTGGCATGCCTCAATGTAAAAGTATGTATCTTTTTCTGGTTTTTTTGAATTTTTTTCACTATTATTTAATTAAATGGACAATTAAACTAATTAATAAAGGACATTTATATTTTAATATTTACTTGCTATTACCAGTACAACTTTTGATATTCTTTATTGAAAAAGTATGTTGATGTAGCATGCCTCAATGTTTATGAATACGAGGATGACAAAGATATTCATGATAGAATGTTTGATGGTACGGTTAGAGACGATGAGTTTGATAGAATAGAATGGTGTTTTTAACCTATTTTTGATATTGAATTGTATACAATAGAGTAAACAAAAATATTTATGAGAATTCTATTCTCTTCCACTTCTATTTTTCTAGGGCTACATTATAATTATGAAAATTTTATTCTTGCATTCTCTTTTTCTAAGTCTACTTTATATGGCAATTCCCATGATGAATTTATATGTTGTATATGGAAGAGGAGAAAATTTTGTATAAAATTTGGAGTAAAAATTGGGATTTTACTTTATATTTATGAGAATTCTATTCTCTTCTTCTCTTTTTCTAGGGCTACTTTATATGATATTTTTTATAATATATTTATAAGTTATATATGAGAAAAGAGAATATTTTGCATCAAAATTTTGGAGTAAAAATAAAAATTTTATAAATTTTTGACAAAAAATTAAGACAAATGAAATAATGAAAATGGGAAAAAACATGAAAAAAATAAATAAAAGAATATGAATAAGTTTTACTTTGTATTCATCATTTATGTTCACGTGGTTAAGATTTATGTTCTATTAATAAGTATTGTTCATACATTTTTTAAAATTTTATTGCTTTTCAATTTATTTTTTTATTCTTGTATTCTTAAATTAGGAAAATCATTTATCTCAAATATTTCAGTTTTAGATTTTTGGAATCATTCTTTATATTAGAATTTAAATTATTGCATAAAAAAACATCTTTTCCTAAAAAATCTTTTAACTTACATTTTTTTAAGGAAATTGTTGTAATCAATGTAGTACCTATTGCTATTAAAAAGATAAGAATCAATAGTAATAATTATTGATAAATAAATATTAAATTATAAAAAATAATGATATTTAATGATATTTATCATATCATGCATTATGCATAGTAGTTACATAAGGTAAGTATCAATAGTAATAATTGTTGGTATTTAAAAGATAAATTTCATTATAAATAAATATTAAAATGTAAAAAATCATGATATTTTATAAGTGCAAATATTTAAATTAAAATATTTATGTTCTCTTATTATATATTTTTTCCATCTCAAAATAATTGACATGTACAAATTTTTGCATAACTTTTAATGGATAATTAAGTAGAAGCGTGATTTGATTAATATATATTTTTGTTAATTCTTTAACCCTTATCTATAAAGAAATTAAAAAACTATAAATAGAAGATGAAGTAAAAATAGTAGGTGGCAATTTAAAGAGGTTATTGAGAAGGTAAAGATTGATTTTGAGGAGAATGAAAAAATGAATAATGTTTAAAATTAAAAAAAGAAAAATGAAATGAGAGAAGATAGAAAACTAATTAGAAGATTTTTGGAGATGAAATCCCAAAAAAAAGATACAAAAGAATGCAGTTAAATTAGAAGATATATATATATATATATATATACAAAAATGAGAAAAAAAAAATTGGGATAATTACACAATTTAGCCAATATTGACTTCTAATTACCTTATTTAGCCTAATTTCAATTAAATACAATTCATAACCTTCTCTTGCCTATTAATTTTTTCATAATTACAATTAATATTCTCTCCCATTAATTTTTTTTCTCTATTTTCGATTACTTTTTTTTTTCCTTTTTTCAGTTTTTTCCTTCCTTTTTTCTTTTCCTATTTTCTTTTCGTTTTCTCTTTCTTTCTTTTTTTTTTCCAATTTTTTTCTCTTTTTATTTTTTCTCCTTTTTTGTTTTTTTTCTATATTTTCTATTACTCTTTTTTTAAAAAAAGAAATTCTTCAGTTTTTCTTTTCTTTATTTTTTTCTTGTTTTCTCTTTCTTCTCTCTTTTTTCAATTTTTTCTTTTTTGTTGCCTTTTTTTTTCATTTTGTCTTTCATTTTTTTTCCGTTTTTTCCTTCTCCCCCCCCCCTTTTTTCTTTTTAAAATTTTTTCGTTTTCTTTTTTTTTTTGTATTTTCTTTCTCTTTTTTTTTCTCTCTATTATCTATTACTTTTTTTTTCTTTTTTCTATTTTTTTCTTCATTTTTTATTTTCGTTTTTTGTTCTTTTCCTTCTTTCTTTATTTAATTTTTTTTTTGTCGTTTTTGCATTTTGTCCTTTTTTCTTTTCTTTTTCTTCTTTTCCTTTTTATATTTTCCATCTCAAAATAATAGGCATATACAGATTTTGCATAACTTTTAATGAATAATTAAGTAAAAGTGTGATTTGATTAATATATATTTTTGTTAATTCTTTAACCCTTATCTATAAAGAAATTAAAAAACTATAAATAGAAGATGAAGTAAAAATAATAGGTGGCAAATTAAAGAGGTTATTGAGAAGGTAAAGATTGATTTTGAGGAGAATGAAAAAAGAAATAATGTTTAAAATGAATAAAAGAAAAATGAAATGAGAAGATTGAAAACTAAGAAAGTAAAACAAAATAAATTTTATAAAATTTCTAAATCTGATTTCATGATCTTTGTCCATTGTAAATTATGGTTAAGATTTTTGGAGATGAGATCCCAAAAGAAGATACAAAAGAATGCAGTAAAATGAGAAGATAAATATATATATATATGTATATAATATATATATATATATATATATATATATAAATATATATATATATATATATATATATATATATATATATTAAGATACAAAAATGAAAAAAAAATTGGGATAATTATACAACTTAGTCAATATTGACTCCTAATTACCTTATTTAGTCTAATTTCAATTAATTACAATTCATAACCTTCTCTTGCCTATTAATTTTTTTATAATTACAATTTATAGTCTGTCCCATTATTTTTTTTCTCTATTTTCTATTACTTTTTTTTCCTTTTCCAGTTTTTTCCTTCTTTATTTCTTTTCCTTTTTTTTTTCATTTTATCCTTCTTTTCTTATTCCATTTTTTTTGTTTTTTTAATTTTGTATTTTTTTTTCTTTTTATTTTTCTACTTTTTTGTTTTTTTTCCTCTATTTTCTATCACTCTTTTTTTTTCTATTTTTTCGTCAGTTTTTCTTTTCCTTTTTTTTTGTTTTCTCTTTCTTCTTTCTTTTTTCAATTTTTTCTTTTTTGTTGTCTTTTTTTCATTTTGTCTTTATTTTTTTTAAAAAAAAATTGGTTTTTTTTTGTATTTTTTTCTCCTTTTTTTCTCTCTCTATTATATATTTCCTTTTTTTTTCTTTTTTCTATTTTTTCTTCATTTTTTCTTTTCCTTTTTTGTTTTCTCTTTCTTCTTTCTTTTTTCAATTTTTTTTTGGTTGTCTTTTTTGCATTTTGTCTTTTTTTCTTCTCTTTTTCTTTTTTGTTCTTGTTATTTTTTCTCCTTCTATTTTTGTCCTTTGTTTTTTTCTTTATTTTCTATTACTCTTCTTCCTTTTTTTTATATTTTTTCTTCTTTTTTTTCTTTCTTTTCATTCTTTTCATTTGTGCGAACTAGTAAACATAAATACAAGTGTGAACTATAAAATATAAATAGAGAGATGAATTATAACATATAAATACAAGTGGTAACTATAAAATACAAATACAAATACGAACTATAACATATAGATACAAGTGTGAACTATCATTTGTATTTTTTAATTATTGAAAAGGAACGATTGATTTTCTTTTTACTAATATTTATTTGTATTTATTTATACGAGATATATTTATTAATACAAATAAATACAATTCAAATTTTATAAAAATAAAATATGTTTTTGTATTTTTAAAATCGTTGGTTTCATTTGTTTGTAATTGTATTTGTATCAAATGATATTTATTTATTTAGAAATATGAATAATAATTTTGACATACAAATACAAAATGGTACATTTGTATCAAATGGTACATTGCATATTTATATATTTTAGAATCAAGAAAATACAATTAATGCATTTACTTGTTTGTATACAAATACAAATGATAAAATGGATAAATACAATATGCAATCAACTTACAAATACAAAATAATTCTTTAAAAATAAAAAGACATCGACGAAGATAGAATACAAATACAAATACAAATATAATCTAACTAAACAAACACAATAAAATCATAATACAAATATAATCCAATGTAATATACAGTCAAATCTAAAATACAAATACAAAACAGTTCTTTAAAATACAAGTGCGAATTATATAAAATATAAATAATGGTGCAAACTAACAAATACAAATACAAGTGCGAACTATAAAATACAAATGATGGTGCGAACTAATCCAACCCTCTATGTTATTCAGAGAGAAAAGCCTTTGCATCTAATGCACAAAGCTACCTAGTTTCTTTTTCTTTGCTGAAAACCAACCCTTGAAGATCCTTTTTACATCACCAGACCAGTTCAGTACAAAAGCACCGACAACAAAAAAGAAAGAGTACCACCAGATAAACATCAATTTTCCCTTGCCTAAACCTCCATTATAGTTTAATTGTGACAAAGAATTGTGTGTAATGTAAATAGAAATCATACATGATAAAAAAAAAAGATTGTTCTGGATTTTGGGAAGGTAATAGAAATATGTTACAAATTATGAAAAATAGTGTAAACAAATGACACTGGAAAATACTTTATCGAGTAATGGGTTCAAGAAAGAGATAAAGGTATCAAATGATTTACAACATACTCTAAAAATACAAATTGCCAATGAAAGCAATTTAGGAGATTTTAGAATGGAGGAAGTAATTAACATGTGCAAACTTGGGACTAAATCGACCAATGAAAAGAAAGTAGGCCAACTTGTGGGATGAAGGAAGTAAGTAACATATGCTAAACTTGGG
This sequence comes from Capsicum baccatum var. pendulum, assembly GCA_030864225.1. Taxonomy (NCBI): domain Eukaryota; kingdom Viridiplantae; phylum Streptophyta; class Magnoliopsida; order Solanales; family Solanaceae; genus Capsicum; species Capsicum baccatum. Next base: position 144,234,871 of record CM061551.1, on the reverse strand, counting down.
ACCCAGTCCAGGCATGCATCCCAAAATTAGTACACCAAGAGAGATACCTACAACCTATTCAAGAAAAGGGGATAAATCGTCTGAGAGATTGATATCATCCACAAACTCTGGCACGTGAACTTGTTATCTGAAAGTTGTACAGCTATGGGTAGAGATCACTTGGGTAAAAATCTCTTACTTTAAACATGTTCATTGTTTACTTTTGGATAATTAAAATTCATTCTTTTATTGTGTGTGTTTATTTGTAATATTTTACTGTGTCAAGAGGAGTGATCTGGGATTGCTTACATTAGGAGGAATTGATTTTTCGAGGAAAAGATTGTTAAGTAAAAAGGAGGAGGAAACTTCAAAAAATGTATGTGTAAACTCTAGTTTTGTTGTTGTTTTATGAGAACAAATTTATATACGATTAGAAAAGAATCATATCGTAATCAAGTGAATATGATGAATTAACCGTATGTTTTTAATTCAGGAGTCAAAGCATGTTATTTATGCACAATTATACCTTTTTCTAGATAACTTGGGTTCCATAACAAATACTTATTCTAGTAGTACTATTTTTAAATCTGGATTTTCTTTTTTGATTTATGTAAAATTTCTTCTGAAGTATTTTTGCTTGCTGATAACGCTCAATCTACAGCTCTTGTAGGAGTGTAAAGCGGTCGTTGTCAAATATATAACCCAACTGGGTTGGGTATCGATCCCACGGGGAATAGCCGGTCAATAAGTAAGCAAAGATTATTAGACTTTTGGTGCAAGTCTCGTGAAAGGGGGCATTTTAATGTGCAAATAATGTAATCAAAATAGTAAAGTAAAAATAGAAAATAGCAAAGTAAAAAGAAAGAATGTTTAGTAAGATGTAAAACAATGAGAATTGAGAGTTGGGGTTATGTCCACCTTCTGAGTTTACGTCTCTATTGGCTATGAGTTATGCGAAATTCAGACATGCATGTGCTTATAGAGAATTGTATTCTATGGTAAATCCAAGCGTCTTTCGACCTTAACAAGGACTATTTCACTTTAACTCTTTTGAGCTTAAAGCATGTCTAACGATATAAATTCTCCAAGAGGTTAATCCAGTTACGGCACTAACTTTTTAACAGGGGTTGGTGCCCTATTACCTTGACATTATCTCTTTTCCAGACATATAACTTTTATTTCGAACAAGTTAATGCTATACTGGCGTATTCTATGCGTTTGCAACCACAAGAATTTGCATTAAGATGAAGAGAATAATGATATAAGCAGCATACGTGTCAAGAACTCACAAACTCATAGCCTTAGATAGTATCTCATAAGGCTTCGATAACCCCAACAGAGAAGTTTAGCTACTCATGAGTGCAAAGGAAATCACAATAGACATTATCATTGTACCACAATAAAGATCTCATGTTAGGTATAGGGTTAAGAATGGCGTGAATCCTTTGTTTGAGTAACGTTTCTCTTGTTGCGGAAATTAAGAATTGAAAGTAGAAGAATTTTCAGAAGTAGAATGCATTAGAAAGAGAATTTGGAACTAGAATAATAGAGGAATGTCTCAAAATCTCTAGCAGAATAGGGTATTTATAATACCCATATCCTATTCCTACTATGCTAATGCATTACTTAACCCAATCCTACTAGGTTAATGTATCATTATCCTAATCCTACTAAGTTACTGCATTATTATCCTAATCCTAATAGGTTACTGCTGGTCCCCAAAGTCTTCAGAAATGCTGTTTTTTCCTGGGACAGGTTTTCCATCCGTCACTTTTGGTCCTTGGCGTCCCAGCTTTCCCATCCTTCTTTCGTGAAGCTTTCTTTGGCGTCAAGTTATCCATAAAATGCTGAAATCTGCATCATTTATACCTGAAAACTTGTTAATCACGTTTGTTAGCTCAATTACAGGAAAAAGGATTAAAACTGCATGAAATATATAATTTGTCCTCAAAACTTGGCTAAAATATGGGTAAAATATAGTACTTTAGGCATGTAGATTCGCCTATCATCAACACCCCACACTTAAAGCTTTGTTCATCCTCGAACAAACTATCATGTCCATCTAAACATCTACTTGGGATTTCACAGTAACAACACAAAATATTCATCAAGACAAGCACGTCAATCATTAACAAAGATTAGTTTTCTGATCATTAGTAGAAACAATTCAACCTCCAACATAGACTAGTGATGGTGATTAATTCGTGTCCACAAGTTGAGGTACAAAGAATCATACACAACTACCCAAGACTCATCAACCATGTGTGTCTCACCATATATCACCCATAATCACTCACAAGTATTGTATATATTTCAAACATGGGTATAAGATTATCCTTGCTCTCACTCTCACAAAGAATTCATATGTTGCAACTGATGACCATAGGCTTTCCCTTAGTGTAATGCTCCACTAAATATCAGAATGCTAAGCTTAGGATCAAATAGGTCTTTTGCTGATTGTAATGTAGGCTAAGGGACGGGTAGGACTATTTTGGCCAGAAATAGTGACTATTTTCCTAAGCGCTTTAATACATCACATTATGTCATTAACACTTTTCTTTCAAAAAACCTTTCTACTTTCTTTTATTCTACCACCCCTTCTTTCCTCTTTTGTTTTTCAATTTTAAACATAACTAGCTTTTTTAGTTTTCTTTTCCTTTTTTTTTCTTTTCATAACACCTCTTATGATAACAATTCTTTTTTTATAACAAATTCAAGCACCATTACATTCTAAAGCATCATACTCACCCAATTTCCTCTTATTTTGTCACATGACTTTACACTTTAAAGCACTTAGGACTTTGGATCAAATTATGGTCTTGAAAAAATGGATTACGCTTACATATGAGGTTGTCAAAGAAAATAGGCTAAAGGCTCAAAGGGTTTAACTAGGATAATGTCCACGGGTAGGTAAAAAGAAGGTAAACAAGTATAGGTTGCCAAAGAAATGCCTAAATCATCTCCTAGACTTGCACTCCTTATTTTCACTTTACATACATAAAAGGCAAGTTCTAGCATCAGCCACAAACACAGAATATACTATATCCTCACACACACAAGGAACATGGTCGACTTTATTGGGAGTAGAATAGACTCTTGACTCAACAGATGAAGGAATTGAACCACACAATATCACATAGTGAGTCACAATTAGAGCCTAAACGTCTCAATAGTCATGATTTTAGCACAAACTCTTGTCATAATCTCATGCTGCCTATTAGAATAATTTCATGCGAAGTTAAGTTAAAAAAATTTAACTAATAAAAAAAATTAACTACAAAAAATAAAAACAAAACAAACATAAATGCAAATGCAGATAAAGAAGGATAGCATGCAAATACCAGCACCCTACACTTAGACGGGACACACTGTCCTCAGTGGAAAATAAATAAGAAGAACCTGGTTAGTCGGACTCCTCCTCTATGTTTGGGGTCATACCCCCTTCGTCAGAATCATCATAGGAGTCGTCGTTATCAGAGTTCTCCTTTACGTCGGAGTTTGGCATTCGTCGATCATCATCGGTTAGCACATCGTCATCAAGAGGTTCCTCAAAATATGTACCTACTCCACACATCGCCTTCGCGTGCTCATTCATTGGGTAGTCATAATCCAGCTGTTGGAGCTCTTCAGCAGTTGGAACACGACCTCCGCTCATCATAGTAAACCGAGTCATGCCATAAAGATGGAGAAAAAAACTCTCATCCCGAGCATGTCTCTCAGCAGTAGTAAGGTTGACGCCATGTGTGGATTCAGCATCTTTCACCTTTGTGAGGTCAACCTTCTTTGGGTTGTGTGGAAGTTTATGATCAGTCGGTTCCTCTTCGATGTCCTCCTTCCTCAATATTGCAGTCAACAGATTGCCAAAGCTGAAGTGGGACCTCTTGTGTAGCCTGGCTTTCCGCATTGTAGATCGAATAATTGCCCCAATATTGATAGGGACATTCGTCATCAATGCGTATACCAAGCACACTCTATCTCGTGTTATCTTGGTGTACTGGGTCCCTGGAATTAGGCAAGATTTGACTATGCGCAACCATATCCTTGCTTCCCTATTCAAAGGAGCATATGGGAAGGTGTTGTGTCGACCAGTGTCCTTGTGTCTACTCCACCGTGCCATGGATCTTGCTCCACAGAGTGTATGTCGAATGGCTCTGTATGGAGGTCTACTGTACAGCTCCTTGAATGGTGATGGATCAACAGCAGGCAAGCCAAGAAAGGAGTTGAAGAACTATGCATTTAGTTGCAGAACTTGGCCCCGAATCTTGACCTCACTTCCTGTGGTTTTCGGCGACCAGTTGGCGTAGAATTCGCGTTTTAGATCGAGATTGCACTCTCCCATGTCTCGGAAGATGAAATCAAGATGTAACGCCATGATCTTGGCCAATATACACGGTTCTTTCTTTGCTAGGCTTTCCTTGTTTATCAAGTATACATGAACATATTTCTTCTCTTTGTTGTTCCTATACCATTCCTTTGCTTCCTCCTCTAGAACCCATTTAATTCCGAACATGCGGCGTGATACTTGCAATGAGGACGATTCTCCTTGCTCTTTCCGTCCTCTTTTCTTGCCTTTTTGTGAAGTGGTTGCTTTATCTTTGCCTTGTCTTGCTTTGGGTGCCATTGTACCTGAGATTAAAACAATAGTCATGTTAGCATCATCTCGATGGATACAATCAACAAACAAGCAGTAGTGGCACCACCCCACACTTAGTTTGTTGGTACAGACTAGTGAGGTGAAAGTTGTCGATTACTCAGACTTCATCGATATACGTTTTAGGTGCTATATTCCAACAATATAATCAGTCCAGTCATACTTCTTGTAATCTTGGCAATACTTTCATGTTTGATATATCAAGACTACTACATAGAGATTGAATCAAGGTATAGCATCTAGAAATAATCGCAACCTCATATGTTGGTAGTCAACCATAATTCTCATCTCGATGAACAAGTCATTCCAACATGTAAGATTTCTATTGACAAGATTATGCAATGTTCCTGACCATGTCAATTCCGCAAAGGTATGACAGTGCATCAAAATAAAATTCAAGTTAGAAACATGTTAAGATCATTCTTACATATTCTTTCACTCACTTAGTTGTATCACAACACATCAACCACATTCAAGTCACTTCTACTATTTCAAGATTTAACAATTCATAATAGGCGTAGTAGTGTAGTACTTATGGAATATAAATGAAGAACAAAGAAGTACTTACTTGATTGATGCCTTTGGATGATGTTCTTGTGAAGTAAAAAAGCAAAAGGAATATTTTGGAGAGGATTTGGAGGCTATAGACGACGCTTATGCTAGGTTTCCAATGTGTTTTTTGTCTAAGACTAAGTCTCTTATTTATAGGAAAGGCTTGGGTCGGGTTTTGACCCATTTAAAATCGGATTTGGAGACAAGAAGTGACCATAGGCGGCGCCTTTTGCTTTGCCTATGCTTGGCATAGGCGGCGCCTTTTGCATAGCATTGTTGAGCATAGGCGGCGCCTATGCCATGGCATTCTTAGGCATAGGCGGCGCCTTTTGCATGGCATATGAGATTCAGAGACAAAAGGCTTTGGCATAGGAGGCGCCTATGCTATGGCATACTTGGGCATGGGCGGCGCCTATGCTATGGCACACTAGATTCCGAGAGCTTAGGCCATAGTATAGGCCTTGCCTTGTTTGTGGCCTAGTTTTACATAGGCCTAGCCTTGTTCGTTGCCTATATTTTCATAAGCAATGCCCAATCCATAGCCTTTTGCCTCTTCATTCCTAACTTACCACCTTTAACAAGCAATACGTTCAAATCAAAATTTGAAACCGACCTCCTCGTTTTACACCTCTTTGCACCTACATTTACTCAAAAACAACAAAGACGCTTAGAATGATGGGTTGCCTCCCATCAAGCGCCTTAGTTTTGGTCGTGGCACGACTCTTCTTTTTGGATTTTTACTTATCAAAAGAAAACGCGTAATAGAACGAAAGAAAGACAAAAATTGAAAAACGATGGGTTGCCTCCCATCTAGCGCTTGGATTTATTGTCGCGGCACGACATGGCTATCTCGAGTACTTAGACTTCGTCGAGATAAGTGATAGACATATAGTTTATCGAGTCAAGAGGACCAATATATGGTTTTACTCGTTGGCCATTCACTTTGAAGACAACACCATTATTGTCTTCCAACTCAACTACTCCAGACGAGTAGACCTGGTTTACTTTGTACGGACCAGACCACTTAGACTTCAACTTACCTGGGAATAGCTTCAATCTGGAATTGAAGAGAAGTACCATATCATCCTTTTGAAAGTTTCGTTGAACAATCCGCTGATCATGATACTTTTTCATTCGCTCCTTGTAGAGGTCCGATCTCTCATAAGCATGTAGACGGAATTCATCCATCTCGTTCAGTTGCTCCAACCTCAGATTCATGGCATCATCCCAATTCAAATTTAGCCGCTTCAAAGCCCACAATGCCTTATGCTCAAGCTCAATGGGCAAGTGACATGCCTTCCCGTAAACTAGTTGGTAAGGGGACATGCCAATTGGAATTTTGAACGCAGTCCTATAAGCCCATTGTGTATCGTCCAGCTTTCGAGACCAATCTTTCCTATTAGCATTTACCGTTTTAGCAAGGATTTGCTTGATCTCTCGATTAGAAACCTCTACCTGTCCAATAGTTTGTGGGTGATAAGGCGTGGCTACCTTATGTTGCTTGACACCATATTTTGCCAACACGGATTTGAATAGCTTGTTGCAAAAGTGAGATCCTCCATCGCTTATGATAGTACGTGGAACTCCAAAGCGAGAGAAGATATTCCTCTTCAAGAATGCTACAACACGCTTTCCCTCATTGTCGGCCGACGCTACTGCTTCAACCCATTTTGAAACATAGTCTACAGCAACTAGGATATATTTCATTCCAAACAAATTTACGAATGGACCCATGAAATCAATACCCCATACATCAAAGAGCTCTACTTCAAGAATTTTCGACATAGGCATCTCATGGTGTTTCGAAATAGCACCTTATCTCTGACATTGGTCGCATCTTTTAACAAAGTCGTAGGCATCTCTAAATATCGAAGGCCAATAATATCCACTTTACAATACTTTCCTTGCTGTCTGATTACCTGCGTGATGTCCCCCAACTTGGGGAGTGTGACATGCTTCCAATATATTCGGCACCTCTACATGGGATATGCATCGCCTGATGACACCATCTGCGCATCGTCGAAACAAATATGGCTCATCCCAAAAGTAGTGTTTTACATCATGCATAAACTTCCTCTTTTGATGGTAAGATAGGTTTGCAAGTATCAGATTACTCACCACAAAATTTACAAAGTCGGCATACCATGGTAACTTCTCCATTATCGTTGCTAAGATTTCCTCGTCAGGGAATGCATCATCAATCTCGATTTCGGGCTGCGCTATATGCTCGTTTTTGAGTCTAGATAGATGATCAGCCACTTGGTTCTCGCGACCTCTTCTATCTTTAACCTCGAAATCAAATTCTTGCAGCACCAATACCCATCGAATTAGTCTTGGTTTTGCCTCCTTCTTTGTTATTAAGTACCTCAGAGCTGCATGGTCTGTATGAACGATTACTTTGGTTCCCAACAAATAAGCACGAAACTTCTCAAACGCATACATAACCTCTAGGAGCTCTTGTTCTATGACAGTGTAGTTCTTTTAGGCTTCGTTCAGGACCTTGCTCGCATAGTAGATAGTATGAAATGACTTCTCCCTTCTCTGGCCAAGTACAGCACCTAACGCTACCCCACTAGTGTCACACATGACTTCAAACGGTAAAGACCAATCTGGTGCTACCATGATAGGAGCTTCAATTAGTTTTCCTTTAAGGCATTAAAATGCCTTCAAACAATCTTCATTGAGGTCAAACTTTGCATCTTTCTCCAGAAGTTTGCATAATGGACTAGCAATTTTTGAGAAATCTTTGATGAACCGCCGATAGAAACCTGCGTGCCCTAGGAAACTACGAACTCCCTTCACGGAAATTGGAGGTGGTGTCTTCTCGATAACTTCAATTTTAGCTCGATCAACCTCAATTCCTCTTTCGGAGATTTTATGCCCAAGAACAATACCTTCTTTAACCATAAAGTGGCACTTCTCCCAATTCAGCACTAGGTTGAATTCTACACATCTTTGCAACGCCATACTTAAATTTGATAAGCACACTTCAAACGTCTCGCCAACCACTGAAAAATCATCCATGAATACTTCCAAAGTATCTTCGACCATATCAGAGAAAATGGACATCATACAACATTGAAAGGTGGCTGGTGCATTACATAGCCCGAATGGCATACGTTTAAAGGCAAACGTACCATATGGGCATGTAAATGTTGTTTTCTCTTGGTCTTCAGGAGAAATAAAAATCTGATTATAGCCTAAATAACCATCTAAGAAACAAAACCATCCTTTCCCCGCTAATCGATCTAGCATTTGGTCCATAAATGGCATTGGAAAGTGATCTTTGAGTGTCCATGAATTCAGCTTTTGGTAGTCCATGCATACTCTCCATCCGGTGACGGGTCTGAGTGGAATAAGTTTATTCTTTTCATTTGCGACTATCGTCATGCCTCCTTTCTTGGGAACACATTGTATCGGGCTTATCCATGCACTGTCAGTGATTGGATACACAACCCCCACATCTAACCACTTGATAATTTCTTTCTTTACCACTTCTTGCATAGGTGGATTTAGACGCCTTTGATGCTCAATGGTGGGTGTGCAATTTTCTTCAAGCTGAATCTTGTGTGTACATCCCAGGTGGGATACCAATAATGTTAGCGATGGTCCAACCAATGGCTCTTATATACTTCTGTAGAATAGCAAGGAGAGCTGCAACTTGTTGCTCACCCAAATCTGCCGCCACAATGACTGGAAGTGTGCTTCCGCTTCCTAAGAATGCATACTTTAAATGACAAGGCAGCTCCTTCAATTCTAACATGGGTGGATCTTCAATAGATGGCTTAGCTGGTGGTGTGGGTAGATTTTTGAGATCGAGGTCCAGCTTCTTGGGAGCGTGAGCATATGACCCTAATCCTGTCAGAGCACCAATAGTTTCTTCACAATTTTTAGCATCCTTACTCTCACCATTCATGAGAACAACCACCAATGGGTCATCAATAATTTGTTCTTCTTCAAGTAATTATTCCTCATCATTAAAGTAAACATCGGCCACCGAAAATACGATCAGATCTTTGGGTTGCTTCATTGATTTGCACACATCAAAGCGAACTACTTCGTCATTTATTCGGAATGAAAGCTCATTTGCTCTCAAATCAATAACACACTTCCTATAGCAAGGAAAGGGCGCCCCAAGATTATGGGAACTTCTGAGTCTGCCTCACAATCTAGAATTACGAAGTCTGCCGGAAAGATGAATGAAGAAACCTTTACCAATACATCACATAGAATACCAACAGGTCGTTTCACTGACCTATCCGCCATTATGAGCCTCATATTGGTTGGAGTAGGATCACCCAACCCCAACTTTTTATAAATAGATAGTGGCATCAAATTGATGCTGGCTCCTAAATCGCATAATGCTTTGGCAAAATTCAAAGATCCAACGGTGCAAGGAATAGTAAAAGCACCGGGGTCAGCCTTCTTCTGAACTAGTGATTGGGTAGCGATTGCGCTGCAATGATGAACAGTATCCTTCAACTCATAGCTTGCTGCTCGCTTCTTTGTCAAAAGATCCTTCATAAATTTCGCATACCCAGGCATTTGTTCTAGTGCCTCTACCAACGGAACATTAATGGCCAGCTGCTTTAACATATTCATGAATTTGCTGAACTTTGTATCATCCGCAATCTTCTTCAATCTTTGAGGAAAAGGTGGTGGTGGATAAGGAATTTTTTTCTCCACGGCTTTCTTCTCTTCTTTCTTCCATTTTTCAGCCTTTTCAGGCTGCAACATACTCGGTGTGATGTCATGGACGTCGTGGGTAGTTTCTACGACAGCTTCTCCTTTTTCCTTATCATCGATGTCTGCTGCCTCGTCAACCACTTGCTTGCCTTTGGATGAAGTTTTCAGCACCTTACCACTTCGGGTAGTAATAGCCATGCATGATCCGTCATTCCTTAGATTTTGCACAGTGTCGCTAGGTAAGGTGCCAGCCTTTCTTTGATTGAGTGCTGCTGAAAGTTGGCTCAATTGCTGCTCTATTTGCTTGATTGAAGTGGAATGTGAGTCAACCAATTGCTTCATTGAGGACAAATCATTTATTACCTCCGTTACTCCCGCGCTGGTTGCTTCCACTCCTTTCAACAGTTTAGCCATCATATCTTCCATGCTTCCGGAACCAGATGTGGTGGTGTCACGTCTTCCTGGGGGAACGTATAAACCACTTTTTTCATTCTTTTTCTTCCAACTACCTTGGTCCTTGTTTCCAGATTTATCATAGTAGTTCCGACCTTGGTTTCCTTGGGTATTACTTCAGAAACCCCCCTGATTGTTCAAGTAGTTGGCTTCTTCTTCTGAATCAGATTCGTCTCTTTCTTTTAATGCAACAGCTTTGACTTTTTTGGTCTTCCCTGATAGTAGATGCTTTGTAAGAAGATCCACTTGTGTTTTCATGTGCGCCATATCTTGATCACATTCTTCTTCTCTTCTCCTTTGTTCAGCAGTCATGCTAATAGATATAGTAGGGCTTGCTGCCTCAGAATTCCTGGTATGCCAAGCTCTACTTTGCTTCGTCATCCGATCTAGCATATTGCTTGCCTGCCCAAAGGTGAGGTCCATAAATAATCCTCCAGCCGCATTATCCACTACTGGTTTAGTTATTGAATTCAAGGATCTGTATAGTATCTCCATTAGGTGGACATTGGTCATGTGATGGTTTGGGCACCTCATAAGCTTCGTCTTGAACCTTTCCTATGTTTGATGAAGAGCTTCGGTTGGAAGCTGCCGAAAGTTGCTAACTTCATCTCTTAATTGTGCTCTTTTGGACGGCGGAAATAATCTTTCTAGGAAAGCGTCTCTCAATTGCCTCCAATTTGTAATAGAATCAGGAGTCAGCCCATTCAACCATAGAGTTGCCTCCCCAGACAGAGACAATGGAAATAAGAGTAATCGAATTGCATTCTGACCAATGCCAGGATTGTTAAACGACTTTCATGTAGAAATAAAGTTGATGAGATGCATATTTGGATCATCGCCTGCTAGTCCACCAAATAATCCCTTGAGTTGCAATAACTGAATCATGGTGCTTGTGATGTTGAACTTGGCTCCGGGTGCCAATGGTGGAGGAATAATGGCTCCTGTGGCTCCGGCTCCATCAAGATCATCATCATCATCATCGAAAGTTGGTTGTACAGGTCGACGTTCATGCCTAAACCTTGCTTGACGATCTCTTCTGTTGGCAGGTGTTACGATCTCAGCAGCATGCCTAGGGTTTAGTAACTCGTCATCACCTAGGTCCTCATCGTCAGGATTTATTGCTCGCCCGGGGTTATCAATATTCTGTTGATGCACTTGAGCGGCGGCTAGAGAAGCTAGTCTCGCCTATTCGTGTTGAGCAGCCATCCTTTCAATTTCGTGTTGTGCCTTTATTCTGCCAATACGCTGTGGTTCAGGATTGATAGGTAATAACGGTTGACCAGAACTTCGAGTATGGGGCATGCACTGAATAAAAACCTTTAGAGAACAAAAAAAAAAACTAAAAGTAAAAGTACGAGAATCTTTGACCAAAGGGTCTAGTAATTATCACAAACTTAATTAACACTCGTATTCCCCGACAATGTGATGATAGGCGAATTTACGCGCCTATATCAATATATTTTGCCCATATTTTAGCCTAGTTTCGAGAACTAATTATCTATTTCATACACTTTTAGTCCTTTTTCCTGTAAATGAGCTAACAAATGTGATTAGGAAAGTTTCAGGTATAAATGATGCAAAATACAGCAATTTATGGCTTACTTGACGCAAAAGAAAGCTCACGAACGAAGTGGAAAGGAGCTGGACGCCTAAAGGACTAAATCTGCTGCATGGAAAATCTGTCCCGGGCTAAAACAGCAATTCTGAAGACTTTGGGACTTACAGACACAAAGCTGGATTTTTGCCATAATACATTAACCTAGTGCAATTAGGTTATGTGTTTCATTATTCCATTTGGATTATAATTTTGTAACCTTACCCTAGTACATTTGGGTCAAGGATTTTATTAGTATATTAGGATTTGGTTATTTATTTCATTAGCTTAGTAGGAGTAGGATAGGAGTATTATAAATACCCTATCATGTTAGAGATTTTTAATTAACTCTTAACTTAAGACATCTTCCTACAATACATTCTCAATTCTTCATTCTTCTATTCTTAAATTCCACAACAAGAGAATTGTTACTTGCTAAGGAATCACCAAAACCACACGCCAAACACCTACTCTTCACGCCATCCACCATGCAAAACGTGATATCCTTCGCATTCATGGGTAACTAAACCTCTTAGTTGGGGTTATGGAAGCCGAATGAGTTACTATCTATTGCTATGAGCTTGTGAGTTCAAGACACGTATATTGCTTATATCATTATTCTCTTCATCTTAAATCATTCTTTGCGGTTCAAACACAAGAACACGCCATTCTAACATCTAACCTGTTCGAGAGAAAGGTTATTTGTCTAGAAAAGAAGACGCATAGACCAACGCCAGGTTAACATTTAACTTGTTCGAGAGAAAAGTTATTTGTCTGGAAAAGAGATAATGTCAAGGTAGTAGGACACCCGTTCCTATTAAAAAGCTAGTGCCGTACCTGGACTAACTTCTTGGAGAATTCGTACCGTTAGACACGCTTTAAGCTCGAGAGAGTTAAAGTGAAATAGTCCTTGTTTAGGTCGAGAGACGCTTGGATTTACCATCGACTACAATTCTCTATAAGCAATTGCATGTCAAGACTCTACACACTCATAGCCAATAGAGACGTATACCTCAGAAGGTGGACATAATCCCAACGCCTCAATTCTCATTGTTTACAACACACGTGACAATCTCTCTTTATTTTGCTATTTTCAGTTCTTACATTCTTGTTTCGGTTACATACTACAAAACCCCCCTTTCCTACGAGACTTGTACTAAAAGTCTAGTAATTTCTCTTGCTTGTTGGCCAAGCTATTCTCTGTGGGATCGATACCCAACCCAGGTTGGGTTCTATATTTGCTAACGACCGCTTTACACTCCTACGAGAGCTGTAGATTGAGCGTTATCAAAAATTGGCGCCGTTGCCGGGGAATACAAGTGTCAATCAAGTTCGTGAAAATTACTAGACCCTTTGGTCAAAGATTCTCGTACTTTTACGTTTAGTTTTTGTTTTTGTTTATTGCAGGTTTTTCTTTTAGTGCATGCCCCATACTAGAAGTTCTGGTCAACCGTTATTACCAATCAATCCGGAACCGCAACGAATTAGAAGAATGGAAGCACAAGCGGAAATCGACAGGATGGCTGCTCAACACGAGCAAGCAAGATTAGCTGCTCTTGCCGCTGCTCAAGTCCAACAACAAAACATTGATAATCCTGGACGAGCAACAAATCCTGACGATGAAGATTTAGGAGATGACGAGTTGATCAACCCAAGGCATGGCGCTGAAATGGCAACACCTGCCAACAGACGAGGTCGACAAGCTCGGTACAGATATGATCGCCAACCTTTGCAACCAGCTTTCGACGATGATGATGATGATCTTGATGGTGCCGGAGCCACTGGAGCTATAATTCCACCACCATTAGCGCCCGGAGCCAAGTTCAACATCACTAGCACCATGATTCAGTTATTGCAACTCAAGGGATTATTTGGTGGACTAGCAGGCGATGATCCGAATATGCATCTCATCAACTTTATTTCTACATGCAAGTCTTTTGACAATCCTGGAGTTGGTCAGAATACTATTCGGTTACGTCTATTTCCATTGTCTCTGTCTGGGGAGGCAACATTATGGTTGAATGGGCTGACTCCTGATTCTATTACAAATTGGAGGCAATTGAGAGACGCTTTCCTAGAAAGATTCTTTCCGCCATCCAAGAGGGCTCAATTGAGAGATGAAATCAGCAACTTTCGTCAGCTTCCCTCTGAAGCTCTTCACGAAACATGGGAGAGGTTCAAGACAAAGCTAGCGAGATGCCCAAACCATCACATGACTAATGTTCACCTCATGGAGATCTTATATAGAGCCTTGAATTCAGTAACTAAACCAGTGGTGGACAACGCAGCTGGAGGTTCTTTTATGGACCTCACCTTTGGTCAAGCAAGCAACATGCTAGATCGTATGACAAAACAAAGTAGAGCTTGGCATACCAGGGATTCTGAGGTAGCAAGCCCCACTTTATCTATTGGCATGTCTGCAGATCAAAGAAGAAGAGAAGAAGAGCGTGATCAAGACATGGCGCACATGAAAACCCAAATGGACCTTCTTACAAAGCATCTATTAGGGAAGACTGAAAAAGTGAAAGCAATTGCGTCAAAAGGAAGAGACGAATCTGATTCGGAAGAGGAGGCCAACTACTTGAACAATCAGGGGGGTTTCCGAGGGAATGCCCAAGGAAACCAAGGTCGGAACTATTATGACAAATCTGGAGGTAAAGACCAAGGTAGTTGGAAGAAAAATAATGAAAATAGTGGTTTGTACGTTCCCCCTGGTAGACGTGATACCACCACATCTAATTCTATGGAAGACATGATGGCTAAGTTATTGAAAGGAGTGGAAGCGACGAACGCGGGAGTTAAGGAGGTTATTGACGATTTGTCCTCCATGAAGCAATTAGTTGATTCTCATTCCACTTCTATCAAGCAACTAGAGCAGCAATTCAGTCAACTTTCAGCAACACTCAACCAAAGAAAAGCCGGCACCTTGCCTAGCGATACGGTGCAAAATCCAAGGACTGATGGGTCATGCATGGCCATCACTACGAGGAGTGGTAAGGTGCTGGAAACTTCAGCAGAAGGCAAGCAAGTAGTTGACGGAACAGCAGACAAGGACGCCACATCTAGTGACGCCACTAGGGAAGACGCCGCAATATCCACTTCCAACGTTAAGGACGTGTTGCCTAGTGACGTGCAGCCTGAAAAAAATAATAAACGGAAGCAAGAGGAGAAGAAAGCCATGGAAAGAACACTTCCATACCCACCACCACCTTTTCCACAAAGATTGAAGAAGGTGGCCGATGACACTAAGTTCAGCAAATTTATGACCATGTTGAAGCAGCTAACTATTAATGTCCCATTGGTAGAGGCACTTGAACAAATGCCTGGGTATGCGAAGTTTATGAAAGATCTTTTGACTAAGAAGAGGGCAGCAAGCTATGAGCTGAAAGAAGATGTGCATCATTGTAGTGCAATAGCTACCCGATCTATAGTTCAGAAGAAGGCCGACCCCGGAGCTTTCACTATTCCTTGCACCGTCGGATCTTTGGACTTTGCTAAAGCATTATGTGACTTAGGAGCCAGCATCAACTTGATGCCATTATCAATCTACAAGAAGTTGGGGTTAGGAGATCCTACACCAACTAATATGAAGCTTGTTATGGCGGATAGGTCGGTAAAACGACCGGTTGGTATTCTATGCGATGTCTTGGTGAAGGTATCTTCATTCATATTTCCAGCAGACTTTGTCATCTTGGATTGCGAAGCAGATTCAGAGGTTCCCATAATCTTGGGACGCCCTTTCCTTGCTACGGGAAGTGTGCTCATAGACTTGAGAGCTAATGAGCTTTCATTCCGAATAAATGATGAAGTGGTGCGCTTTGATGTTTGCAAATCAATGAAGCAACCCAAAGATCTAAGTGTATTTTCTGTGGCTGATGTTGTCGTTGATGACGAGGATGAGTTACTTGCTGAAGAGCAAATTCTTGATGATCCTTTAGAGGTTTTGCTCATGGAAGAAGATGATGATGATGCTGAAATTTCTGAAGATGATATTTGTGCTCTATCGGGATTAGGAGCATATCGCTGTCCTCCTAAGAAGCTGGATCTTGATCTCAAGAATCGACCCACACCACCAGCTAAGCCATCTATTGAAGAACCACCCACATTAGAATTAAAGGAGCTGCCAAGCCATTTGAAGTATGCATTCTTAGGAAGCGGAAACACTCTTCCAGTCATAGTGGCAGCCGATTTAGGTGAGCAACAAGTTGCAGCTCTTATTGCAATTTTACGCAAGTATATTAGAGCTATTGGATGGACCATTGCAGATATCCTTGGTATTCCACCTGGGATTTGCACTCATAAAATTCAGCTCCAAGAAAAGTGCACACCCACCATCGAACACCAAAGACGTCTAAACCCACCAATGCAAGAGGTGGTGAAGAAGGAGATTATTAAGTGGCTAGACGCAGGAGTTGTGTATCCTATTTCTGATAGTACATGGGTAAGCCCAGTACAATGTGTTCCCAAGAAAGGAGGTATGACGGTGGTTGCGAATGCAAAGAATGAGCTTATACCACTCAGGCCCGTCACTGGATGGAGAGTATGCATGGACTACCGCAAGCTGAATTCTTGGATTCTCAAGGATCACTTCCCCATGCCATTTATGGACCAAATGCTAGATCGATTAGCGGGAAAAGGATGGTTTTGCTTTCTTGATGGTTATTCAGGTTACAATCAGATTTTTATTGCACCAGAAGACCAAGAGAAGACAACGTTTACATGCCCATATGGTACGTTTGCCTTCAAACGTATGCCATTCGGGTTATGTAATGCACCAGCCACCTTTCAGCGATGTATGATGTCTATTTTCTCTGATATGGTAGAAGACACTTTGGAGGTATTTATGGACGACTTTTCAGTTGTTGGGGAGTCTTTCGAAGCATGTTTGGTGAATTTAAGCATGGCATTACAAAGATGTGTTGAGTTCAACCTTGTGCTGAATTGGGAGAAGTGCCACTTCATGGTAAAAGAAGGAATTGTTCTTGGGCACAAGATCTCCGAAAGAGGAATAGAGGTTGATCGCGCCAAAATAGAGGTAATTGAGAAGCTACCACCTCCAATTTCGGTGAAGGGAGTTCGTAGTTTTCTTGGCCATGCTGGGTTTTATCGTAGATTCATCAAAGACTTCTCCAAAATTTCTAGTCCACTATGCAAGCTATTGGAGAAAGATGCGAAGTTTGACTTTAATGATGATTGCTTGAAGGCATTCGAATGCCTTAAAGAAAAACTCATTGAAGCCCCTATCATGGTAACACCAGATTGGACGCTCCCGTTCGAAGTCATGTGTGATGCTAGTGGGGTAGCCGTTGGTGCTGTTCTTGGACAGAGGAAGGAGAAATTATTTCATCCTATCTACTATGCGAGTAAGGTCCTCAATGAAGCCCAAAGGAACTACACCGTCACTGAACAAGAGCTATTAGCGGTTGTGTATGCGTTTGAGAAGTTCCGCGCCTACCTATTAGGTACTAAAGTGATCGTTCATACAGACCATGCAGCTCTTAGGTATCTAATGACAAAGAAGGATGCAAAACCAAGGCTGATTCGATGGGTGTTGCTGCTGCAAGAGTTTGATTTCGAAGTTAAAGATAGACGAGGTTGCGAGAACCAAGTGGCTGATCACCTATCTAGACTTGAGAATGAGTATGTGGCGCAATCAGAAAATCAGATTGGCGATGCATTCCCTGACGAGGAGATATTAGCGACAACAATGGAAGACTTACCATGGTATGCCGACTTTGCAAATTTCGTGGTGAGTAATGTGTTACCTTCCAATTTATCTTACCACCAGAGGAGGAAGTTTATGCATGACATTCAGCACTACTATTGGGATGAGCCTTATTTGTTTCGAAGATGCGCGGATGGTATCATTCGACGATGTATATCCCATGAAGAAGTGCCTACTATATTGGAAGCATGCCACACTTCGCAAGTCGGAGGACATCATGCGGGTAATCGAACAGCAAGAAAAGTCTTGCAAAGTGGTTATTATTGGCCTACAATATTCAGAGATGCACACGACTATGTGAGAAGGTGTGACCAATGCCAACGTCAAGGTGCTATTTCAAAACACCATGAAATGCCCATGTCCACAATTCTGGAGGTAGAACTCTTTGATGTATGGGGTATTGATTTCATGGGACCATTCGTGAATTCGTTTGGAATGAAGTACATCTTGGTTGCTGTGGATTATGTGTCGAAATGGGTTGAAGCTGTAGCATTGGCCGATAATGAAGGAAAGCGTGTTGTAGCGTTTTTAAAGAAGAATATCTTCTCTCGCTTTGGGGTACCTCGTACTATCATAAGTGATGGAGGATCTCACTTCTGCAACAAGCTATTCAAATCGGTATTGGCCAAGTATGGAGTCAAGCAACACAAGGTAGCTACGCCTTATCATCCCCAAACTAGTGGACAAGTAGAGGTTTCCAATCGTGAGATCAAGCAAATCCTCGCCAAGACGGTCAATGCGAATCGGAAGGATTGGTCTCGGAAGCTAGATGATGCACTATGGGCGTATAGGACTGCATTCAAGACGCCCATTGGGATGTCACCTTATCAGCTAGTTTATGGGAAGGCTTGTCATCTACCCATCGAGCTTGAATACAAGGCATTATGGGCATTGAAGCACTTGAATCTGAATT
This sequence comes from Capsicum baccatum var. pendulum, assembly GCA_030864225.1. NCBI lineage: Eukaryota > Viridiplantae > Streptophyta > Magnoliopsida > Solanales > Solanaceae > Capsicum > Capsicum baccatum. Next base: position 144,216,318 of record CM061551.1, on the reverse strand, counting down.
GGGATGATGTGAAGAACCTGAGGTTGGAGCAGCTGAACGAGCTAGATGAATTCCGTCTCCATGCATATGAAAGATCAGATTTATACAAGGAGCGGATGAAGAAGTATCACGATCAGCGGATTGTTCGACGACACTTCCAAAAAGGTGACATGGTACTACTTTTTAACTCCAGATTCAAGCTCTTCCCAGGTAAGTTAAAATCAAAGTGGTCTGGTCCATTTAAAGTCACCCACGTCTACTCGTCTGGGGTAGTCGAACTGGAAAATAATGAGGGTGTTATCTTCAAGGTGAATGGCCAACGTGTTAAGCCATATATCGGTCCTCTTGACTCGATGAATGACATGGCCATCACTTATCTCGACGAAGTCTAAGTACTCGAGATTACTACGTCGAGCCACGACAATAAATAAGGCGCTAGATGGGAGGCAACCCTTCGTTTTATTGTTTTATCGTTTTGTCGTTTTAGTATATTTTTTCTTTTTGATAAATGAAAATCCAAAAATAAGAGTCGTGCCACGACCAAAACTAAGGCGCTTGGTGGGAGGCAACCCATCGTACTAATCGTTTTCATTTGTTTGAGCAAATATAGGTGTAAGAAGTATGCAACGAGGAGATTGATTTCAATTGACGATTTGGTCGCGTTGTATGGTAAATTCGGTAAGTTAGGAATGGTGATGCATAAGGCTATGAATTGAGCCTTTCTCACGTCATAATAGGTTTCGAGGAAGGCTAGGCCTTGGTAAAAATAGGCCACGAACGATGCACAACCTATTCTATAGCCTAAGGACTCGGAATCTAGTGTGCTATACCCTATGCGCCGCCTATTCCTAGGTGTGCTTTTGACTATGCGCCGCCTATGCTATGGCATTTGAGATACTGAGACCAAATGCCATACCATATGCGCCGCATATGCCTAGATATGCCATACTATGTGCGGCGCATATGTCCCATTATGCCATGGACAATGCGCCGCATATACATGTGATATGCCGAGGGATATGCGCCGCATATAGGGTGATTTTGTCCCCAAATCCGATTGTAAATGGGTCATAACCCGACCCATACTCCTCCTATATAAAGGGGACTTGTTTTTATTTCACAAACACATTAGAATCAACCCTAAAGGCGCCGCATATCATCCCAAATCCTCTCAAATTTTTCTTCCTTTGTTCTTCCAATCCACAACAACTTCTCCACAATCTTCAAGCAAGTAAGTGCTCTCTTATTCTTCATCTATTTATCGTAAGTACTACTTTACTATGCTTATTATTAAATGCTAAATCATGTGAGATTAGTGGTGATGTTCATGTGATTGGATAATTGTTGCAAAAATCGTGTGATTGAATGAATACGAATGAAATTCATGACTTGTTTCCGACTTGAATTTTGTTTCAATGGCATTGTTGTGATACTTGCTGAACATATGTGGCCATGAATATTGATTGAGAGTGTTGTTTGGATGCTTGCATAATTAACCATCCCGGCCATCGGGATAAGGTTATAGTGATTATTGATTGAGAGTGTTATAGTAACCCCTATGTTGTAACGTTGCTATATACACCATGCAAGTCGTCCAAATGGCTGCTCATAAGTGATGTAATGCTGATTTTCTTGTCGGAATACAATCCGAGGACGTATGTCGACGAAGTCTGAGTACTCGACCACGTTCACTTCACCGATTTATGCCAACAAGATTAAGTGTGGGGTGGTACCCCTAATGCTTGCATATAGATTGTCTAAAGTGCGATTGTGCTGCATCTAACATTATTTCTAGTCTCAGGTACAATGGCACCGAAAGCAAGGCAAGGCAAGGAGAAGGCTACCACAACCCGCAAGGACAAGAAGAGAAGCCGAAAAGACCAAGGCGAATCATCTTCCGCACACCTACCACGCAGAATGTTCGGAATCAAATGGGTTCTTGAGGAAGAAGCCAAGGCATGGTACAGCAGCAACAAAGAAAAGAAATATGTGCACGTCGACTTAATCAACAAGGAGACCTTAGCAAAGAAGGAGCCGCAAATGTTGGCTAAGATTATGGCTTTGAAGCTGGATTTCATCTTCCGTGACATGGGAGAGTGCAATCTTGACTTAACAAGAGAGTTTTATGCCAACTGGTCGCCAAACACAACAGGCAACGAAGTCAAAATTCGGGGCCAAGTGTTACAGCTTACAGCGGATTGGATCAACTCGTTTCTAGGCCTACCTTCGGTCGACACTGCACCATACAAAGAGCTGTACAGCAGGCCTCCTTACAGAGCTATAAGACACACGCTTTGTGGAAGCAGATCGATGGCGAGATGGGGCAGACATAAGGAAACAGGCCGTCACAACACATTCCCCTATGCTCCACTAAATAGGGAAGCAAGAATCTGGATGCGCATTGTCAACTCATGCCTCATTCCTGGGACACAATACACAAAGATATCGAGAGATAGAGTGTGCCTGGTTTATGCATTGATGACGAATGTCCCTATCAACTTTGGGGCAATCATTCGATCTACCATGAGAAAAGCCAGACTCCACAGCAGGTCCCATTTCACATTCGGCAATTTGTTGACAGCAATGTTGCGGAAGGAGGATATAGAAGAAGGAACCAGCTGACCACAAACTCCCACATACCCCAAAGAAGGTTGACCTCACCAAGGTCAAAGATGCTGAAACAACGCATGGAGTCAACCTTACCACTGCGGAGAGACATGCTCGTGACGAGAGTTTCTTCCGTCATCTCTATGGCATGACGAGATTCACTATGATGAGTGGTGGACGTATTCCAACTGCTGAAGAGCTCCAACAGCTGGACCACGACTACCCAATGAACAGACATGCCCGGGAGATGTGTGGAGTAGGAGTCTATTTCGAGGAACCTCTTGATGATGACGTGCCAACTGATGATGATAGACGCCTGCCTGATTCTGATGCTGAGGAGAACTCTGACGATGACTCTTACGATGATTCGGACGAAGGGGGTATGACCCCCGACATTGAGGAAGAGTCTGACTAATCAGGTTCTTCGACTTTATTTTCCACTGAGGGCAGTGTCTAGTCTAAGTGTGGGGTGGCAGAATCTGCATGCTATGTTTGTATGTTCGCTCGTTTTACTTGTTTTACTTCGTTTTTAGTCCAATTTTTTCGTTTGACGTTTTTTTTTGTTTTTTAGGAGTAAAAATTTTTTTCTAGCTACGCATGAAATTATTTTGATAGGCAGCATGAGATTATAACAAGAGTATGTGTTACAATTGTGACTATTGAGACATTTAGGCTCTAGTTGTGACTCATTATGTGATAGTGTGTGATTCAATTCCTTCACTTGTTGGGTTGAGAGTCTATATTACTTCGAAACAAGTCGACCATGTGCCTTGTGTGTGTGAGATTAATAGTATATTCTATGTATGTGGCTGATGCTAGAACTTGCCTGGTATGTATGCAAAGCGAAAATAAGGAATGTAAGTTTAGGATATGATTTAGGCATTTCTTTGGCAACCTATATGTGTTTACCTTTAGTTTTTCCTACCCATGTAAATCATCCTAGTTAAACCCTTTTGAGCCTTTAGCCTATTTCTTTGACAACCTTGTATGTAAGCCTAATCCATTTTTTTCAAGACCTAATTTGATCCAAATTCCTAAGTGCTTTAAAGTGAATAAGTCATGTGACAACATAAGAGGAAATTGGGTGAGTATGATGCTTTAAATTGTAATGGTGCTTGAATGCGTTATGAAAAAGAAGAAAGTGCTATCATAAGAGGTATTTTGTGAAAAGAAAAAGGAAAAGAAAGCTGAAAAGTGAGTTGTGCTTAAAAGTGAGAAATAAAAGATGAGAACAAGGGTGGAAGAATAAAATAAAGAAAGGTTGAGAGAACAAAGTGTCAATGATACAATGTGATGTATTAAAGTGCTTAGGAACTTAGTCACTATTTCTGGCCAAAATAGTCCTACCCGTCCCTTAGCCTACATTACAACCATCTAAAGACCTACTTGATCCTAATCCTAACATTCCGACATTTAGTAGAGTACTACATTAAGGGCAAGCTTATGGTCATTAGTTGCTACATATGAATTTTTTGTGAGAGTGAGTGCAAGGACACTTGGATACCCATGTTTGAAAAATATGCTATATTTGTGAGTGATTATGGGTACTATATTGTGAGACACACATGGTTGATGAGTTTTGGATAGTTGTATATGATTCTATGTACCTTAACGTTTGCATGCAAGTTGATCACCATCACGAGTCTATGCTTGAGGTTAAATTGTTTCTACTTATAATCAGAAAGCTACTCTTCGTTGATAATTGTTGTGCTTGTCTTGAAGAATGTTTTGTGTTGTTTCTGTAAAAACCTTAAGTTGATGCTTAGAAGGACATGATATGTTGTTCGAGGACGAACAAAGCTCTAAGTGTGGGGTGTTGATGATAGGCGAATTTACGCGCCTATATCAATATATTTTGCCCATATTTTAGCCTAGTTTCGAGAACTAATTATCTATTTCATACACTTTTAGTCCTTTTTCCTGTAAATGAGCTAACAAATGTGATTAGGAAAGTTTCAGGTATAAATGATGCAAAATACAGCAATTTATGGCTTACTTGACGCAAAAGAAAGCTCACGAACGAAGTGGAAAGGAGCTGGACGCCTAAAGGACTAAATCTGCTGCATGGAAAATCTGTCCCGGGCTAAAACAGCAATTCTGAAGACTTTGGGACTTACAGACACAAAGCTGGATTTTTGCCATAATACATTAACCTAGTGCAATTAGGTTATGTGTTTCATTATTCCATTTGGATTATAATTTTGTAACCTTACCCTAGTACATTTGGGTCAAGGATTTTATTAGTATATTAGGATTTGGTTATTTATTTCATTAGCTTAGTAGGAGTAGGATAGGAGTATTATAAATACCCTATCATGTTAGAGATTTTTAATTAACTCTTAACTTAAGACATCTTCCTACAATACATTCTCAATTCTTCATTCTTCTATTCTTAAATTCCACAACAAGAGAATTGTTACTTGCTAAGGAATCACCAAAACCACACGCCAAACACCTACTATTCACGCCATCCACCATGCAAAACGTGATATCCTTCGCATTCATGGGTAACTAAACCTCTTAGTTGGGGTTATGGAAGCCGAATGAGTTACTATCTATTGCTATGAGCTTGTGAGTTCAAGACACGTATATTGCTTATATCATTATTCTCTTCATCTTAAATCATTCTTTGCGGTTCAAACACAAGAACACGCCATTCTAACATCTAACCTGTTCGAGAGAAAGGTTATTTGTCTAGAAAAGAAGACGCATAGACCAACGCCAGGTTAACATTTAACTTGTTCGAGAGAAATGTTATTTGTCTGGAAAAGAGATAATGTCAAGGTAGTAGGACACCCGTTCCTATTAAAAAGCTAGTGCCGTACCTGGACTAACTTCTTGGAGAATTCGTACCGTTAGACACGCTTTAAGCTCGAGAGAGTTAAAGTGAAATAGTCCTTGTTTAGGTCGAGAGACGCTTGGATTTACCATCGACTACAATTCTCTATAAGCAATTGCATGTCAAGACTCTACACACTCATAGCCAATAGAGACGTATACCTCAGAAGGTGGACATAATCCCAACGCCTCAATTCTCATTGTTTACAACACACGTGACAATCTCTCTTTATTTTGCTATTTTCAGTTCTTACATTCTTGTTTCGGTTACATACTACAAAACCCCCCTTTCCTACGAGACTTGTACTAAAAGTCTAGTAATTTCTCTTGCTTGTTGGCCAAGCTATTCTCTGTGGGATCGATACCCAACCCAGGTTGGGTTCTATATTTGCTAACGACCGCTTTACACTCCTACGAGAGCTGTAGATTGAGCGTTATCACAATGGCGCCAATTTTTGATAAAGCTCAATCTACAGCTCTCGTAGGAGTGTAAAACGGTCGTTGTCAAATATATAACCCAACTGGGTTGTGTATCGATCCCACAGGGAATAGCCGGTCAATAAGTAAGCAAAGATTATTAGACTTTTGGTGCAAGTCTCGTGAAAGGGGGGATTTTAATGTGCAAATAATGTAATCAAAATAGTAAAGTAAAAACAGAAAATAGCAAAGTAAAAAGAAAGAATGTTTAGTAAGATGTAAAACAATGAGAATTGAGAGTTGGGGATATGTCCACCTTCTGAGTTTACGTCTCTATTGGCTATGATTTATGCGGAATTCAGACATGCATGTGCTTATAGAGAATTGTATTCTATGGTAAATCCAAGCCTCTTTCGACCTTAACAAGGACTATTTCACTTTAACTCTTTCGAGCTTAAAGCATGTCTAACGGTACAAATTCTCCAAGAGGTTAATCCAGTTACGGCACTAACTTTTTAACAGGGGTTGGTGCCCTATTACCTTGACATTATCTCTTTTCCAGACATATAACTTTTCTTTCGAACAAGTTAATGCTATACTGGCGTATTCTATGTGTTTGCAACCACAAGAATTTGCATTAAGATGAAGAGAATAATGATATAAGCAGCATACGTGTCAAGAACTCACAAACGCATAGCCTTAGATAGTATCTCATAAGGCTTCCATAACCCCAACAGAGAAGTTTAGCTACTCATGAGTGCAAAGGAAATCACAATAGACATTATCATTGTACCACAATAAAGATCTCATGTTAGGTATAGGGTTAAGAATGGCGTGAATCCTTTGTTTGAGTAACGTTTCTCTTATTGCGGTAATTAAGAATTGAAAGTAGAAGAATTGTCAGAAGTAGAATGTATTAGAAAGAGAATTTGGAACTAGAATAATAGAGGAATGTCTCAAAATCTCTAGCAGAATAGGGTATTTATAATACCCATATCCTATTCCTACTAAGCTAATGCATTACTTAACCCAATCCTACTAGGTTAATGTATCATTATACTAATCCTACTAAGTTACTGCATTATTATCCTAATCCTAATAGGTTACTGCTGGTCCCCAAAGTCTTTAGAAATGTTGTTTTTGCTCGGGACAGGTTTTCCATGCGTCACTTTTGGTCCTTGGCGTCCCAGCTTTCCCTTCCTTCTTTCGTGAAGCTTTCTTTGGCGTCAAGTTATCCATAAAATGCTGAAATCTGCATCATTTATACCTGAAAACTTGCTAATCACGTTTGTTAGCTCAATTACAGGAAAAAGGACTAAAAGTGCATGAAATATATAATTTGTCCTCAAAACTTGGCTAAAATATGGGTAAAATATAGTACTTTAGGCATGTAAATTCACCTATCATCACTTGCGCGTGTAATTAATGGAATTAGGATCTTGAGGCAAAGGTGGATTTTGTGAGTCAGCTATCAGATGTTGATAAGGCAAAGGTGGATTATACGAGTCAGCTACTAGATGACGTCTTTCTTCAATTCTGTCACGTATGACAATTAAAGATGCTGTTAAGACCAGCATTTTGTCTACAAGGTGGAGATATCTGGTTGCTTCTACGCTTACATTACAGTTTAGCCTTGACATGTTTGGCGTTAACTATTTAGGTCCTACATGTCAGCCTTACTATCAAAAAAATTATTAGAAGTAGTAAATCAGTTTTTGCAACTTTATTTGGGTCGTAAAATGGTTGAACTTGAAATGAACACTTTCATTCAGAGAAAGTTTTCTAGTGAATTTGGCCAATTGATGCATTCTGTTTCAAAATTAAGTGTTGAAAGATTACATCTCAGCTTTAGCTGTGGGAAAATTCCTACCTCAAAATACATTAACCTTCACCACAACACAATTTTTGAATTTTCCCTTGATCTTCTCTCTCAAGCATCCTCCTTGAAATCCTTGTTTTTAAGTGTTTATGTTGTACAACCTAGTGTCGCACTCCGTCTCAACTCCCTCAAGACCCTTTTCTTGATGGGCGTTCTATTAGAAACGGGACAACTTGAGGGTATTTTTCCTCGTGTTTGAACCTTAATCAGTTAATCATAAAATATTGCAATCTTCCACATAAGCTATGCATCTCTGGTATAGTAACATCTGTTCTTTTTGTTGATTGTGGAGAATTGGAAGAGATTGATCTTCAGGCTACAAAACTGCATGAGTTTGAGTGTTTTTTTAATAACAGAGTAAGATTTTACTTTTCTTCCGTTCCTATGTTGGAACTTGTAAAAATTAGTCTTCACAAAGATGCTTCAATGCTATACATATTTGGTGAATTTGCAGCTCAGGTTAAATCTTTAATAGTCACCTCTTGGAATACTCAGGTATTTGATAATTTCTTCGCTTGTCAAATTCCTTTGGTATTTGTCTTTTGAACACCCTAATCACTTGAAGAATTCCTTTTTGTTAGGTAACACACTTCCCAACAGAGATGCAGATATTTAGAAACCCTAGGATGTTAGTCTTTCTATTTGAAAGCACGTACAACTTTGAAATAGTCAAAGTTTCTCCTGTCTTAGACACATCTCCTGTTCTTCAATCTCTGCAAATATTGGTGAGTTATCTATATTTATCTTCTTCTTCTCTTTTTTGGATATTCTTTGCTTGATCTTAGATATTGATGACTTGAACATTTATTGAATCTAAAAGTGCATATTTCCCTCCCCAAGCATGCATGATATTCTAGTCATTCTTAACATTCACTCATTTCCATGTTCTGTCAATACAACTCGCACTAGTAAAGTTGTATTAATTGCCAATTACCTTCATCCATGAGACATAATACCTTTCACTACTTAGTTGGTGTAGGAACCGATCAAGATGTTTAATCCGACTAATAATTTGGTCTGCTATAAGAGAGTCATTCATTTCCTTTCTGGCAAAGGAGATTATATAAGCATTTCACTTTTCAGAATTGGACATCATGATTTGTTAATAATATGATTTATGAAGATTTGACAACTCAATTAGTCATATGTTTATTCCAAAAGAAATGTATCATACATGGAGATGTAGATATCTAATGTGGAGAATTTTCGGTCCACCTTATTTTTTGTTCATGGAAATATAATGGAATAATTAGGTTTCAAAAACCTCTTGTTTATGTCATTCTTGGTTTGCAGATGCACCTTTCAATTTCTTAACTCAAGCTGTCTAATTCAAAAAGCATTATAGATACTGATTGCAGGATGGTTAACTAGATAAGTCAATAGTTGTATTCAATTAGCAATATATATGTTAATTTATTCTTGTTGTGATCTCAACAACACAAGACATATAGGCAAAAGGCAAGAGGAAGTCCCATAAGTGTGCAGTACATCCTGTATTTTACTGGTCACCTGATGGATATTCTTCCTAATGTTTACATATGTTCATGGTGCCAGGGTTCTGGAATGATGGCTGAGGATAACTCCAATGAACTAGCAAGTCTAGTAACTAGTGTGAAGAATGACTCTATGGCTGAGGATAACACCGATGAACTAGTAAGTCCAGTGACTAGTGTGAAGAATGACTCTATGAATGAGGATAACATCGATGAAATAATGAGCCCAGTAACTAGCGTGAAAAATGACTCTGCTGGAAGTAAGCCAGATAAAATCAGCACAGTAAAACCGAGATCTATGAGTAATGGAAACTAGGTTTTTCCCTACTATCGCAGCTCCTCCTCTACTTCATCTTACAATGCAGGTAATACAAAAAGGCAATCCACTGGGAAGTTTAATGCTCCTGATAGCGGACAATATGTTATTCCTTATTATCTAAAAGCTTCCACTAGTTCTTGCCATGACTTCTGTAAATATGGCAGGAAACATTCCTCTAAAGCAAATCCATGGCATTCTCTATCAAAAAGAAAGAACAAACTTCCTGCTGATGAGCAGAGTCCTGCACGGACCATGGTGGGGGAGGCAAAATGGGGGACTTTGGTCAAGCAAAAGCTTTCCACTCCTCCTGGGAGTGTACTGGGAGAGAAAAAGAAGGTGACAGGAGTTGAGCAAAAACCTTCCACTTCTCCAGGGAGTATGCTGGGAGAGGCGAAAAAGAGGACCGTGGTCATGCAAAAGACTTCCACTACTTCAAGGAGTAACCAAAGTGATGCAAAAAAGGGGATTTTGGTCAAGAAAAAGCTTTCCACTCCTCCTGTGAATTTGTTGGAAGAGGAAAAGAAGGTAAATGAGGTCTATCAAAAGCCTTCAGCACCTCAGAAGTGTGTACTCAAAGAAGAAAAGGAGGTCACTATGGTTGAGAAAAAACCTTTTTATCCTCCAGGTTGCATGGAGGGAGGGATAGATGAGGTGACTGTGGTTGAGCAAAAGCTTTCTACTCCCCCAGGGAGTATGCTGGTAGAGGGAAAGAAAGAGGCCGTGGTCAATCAAAGGCCATCTGCTTCTCCAGGGAGTAGTCTAGGATAGGGAAAGAAGTTGAATGTGGTCGATCGAAGGCCTTCTCCCAAGGTTCACTCTCTTGAACCCTCTGAAATAAAAAAAGAAAAAGATACTGCTGCCACCAAAAAGTGCACTCTCTGAAATTTGATTCCTCAAGTGACAAGATGCCAGAGACAGAAAAGGAAATGAAATCTTCATCTAAGATCTTAGGAGGTGTAGATGCAGGAGGCAAGAAAGACAATGTTGGTAATTATAGAAAACAAATAATTGAGCCTAACGTATCTACAGAAAAATCTTTGAAAATGCCAACTCTTTCATCTCCTCCAAAATCTTCCTCTGTTAAACCTTTGATCTTGAGGGTAAGAAGCAATAAAATCTTAAAACTGCTGGCTCTTCTAAAGGACCAGAACAAGATGCAGAGAGATGAGACAAACAAACTGAAACCTGAAATGGTTCGTGAGAAAACTTTACGTACTACCAAAGTGAAAGCATCACCAAAGTCTTCATTCCATTTACAATCACATCTGTTGTCTAATGAAGAAGATAAAAAGGAAGTTGTTAAGCCTGTAGACATTGCATTGGGTAAATACACCTCTAGCAGCAAAAAGCTGTTACACATAGCAGAAGCAAAAACTGTTGGGAAAAATCAGAAAAAGACATTGAGAAAAGGTAAGACAGGTTGTTCTAATTATAATAGTTCTTCGGCGGTGAAACTGAAGTTCAGGAGGGGCAAGATAGTTGATCTCTAGCAAGAAACCAGCAGCCCTAGGAGGCTAACATTTAGATGGGGACGACATGTGGGTGAAAACTAGGACAGCAATATAAGAAAGAGAATCTTTAAAAAGAAAAGAGTTGATGGTGACAAAAGTAATACCATCCCTATCTCTGGAAAAATTGTTTTGAGGCATTAGGATGTGCAAGAAAAGAAAGATGTGCAGGGTTTATTGAATAATGTGATTGAAGAGACGACGAGTAAGCTTGTTGAAACCGGGAAGAGCAAGGTTAAAGCTTTGATGGGAGCTTTTGAGACAGTGATTTCCCTCCACAATAAACTTTTTGCTGTCACAGTTTCTTGATTAACTAACAGAATTTTATAACAAATAGGAGCAATTGAAAATATAGTGGTTGATATAACTTTTCTGACCTGGTTTACATATGTTTGTCCTGTTTCTTATTCCGACTCATCTTTTAACGATTTCTTGATGCTTGTCGGTTCTGTTCTCATGATTGAATAAATTCAGTTTCTTCTAGGTGCATTTACTTTTAATTGGGAGATAAAGTCGCGCAAGACTACAATTTCTTTTTCACTTATGGAGGTTGTGATAGTGACGTTAAATCAGTTGGTGTTTGGATGTAGACATTCTAATGTTAGGCTGGTTTCTCAGTGGACATATATTGTTGTTGGACTCATTTGCGAGGGATTTGTTCATACTTTCTGTTGAATAAACGCATTGAAGAAGGCACATCATGTGGAAATACCATCCAAAAAAGAGTTTTGGTTGTGGTACTGGTTTGACATTGTTCTTGTATACTATTTGCTTAGTTGTCCTGTAAAGGGATCTGTCTCTTGACTGTCAATCAAATATAAATATTGTAACCACCTAAACAAGTAACAATATTTATGTGCATCTGTTATTCAGGTAACTCAAAATAGCTTATAATAAGTCCCTTTGTTGGAATATTGTACGTTTTAGCTTAAAGAAGCCACTGCAGTTTGTTAGACTTAGATACATGTACCTTCATGGCTCCACCTATCAAGCATAACATCCAGCTAAAGTTGAGTCACTCCATGTACTTGTGTTAAAAGTTATTTTTTAAGTTTCCTTACTCCAATTTGTCATTGAAAGCTCACACATTTTATCATGCAACAAACTTCCGCTCAACTAAATCTGAGACTCTTATCGAAGATGGCTAGAAGTACTAATGAAAATGGTCATAAAAGTTTTAGTTCGCATAAACTCAGAAATAGTGTCATTGGCCATACAAGTATTCGAGGTAAGTTCTCATATCACAATATAATAAAATATCTAGTTGGAAAAAGATGGTTAGAAGTTCTACATTCGAGAGTATGATTTAATCAAAAGAGTGTTAAGGGTTACATTTGTTTAACTTTTTTGGTGGGGACAAATAAGTTACGAGATCAAATTTCCTTAACTACATTGTACTATGAAAAGTTCATCAAAAAATGGAGTAGAAACGAAGCCAACAATCAGATCATGCAAAAGTTCATAGAAGCAAGGGTCAAGAAAAGTGCTATACACAAGCCACACGAAATCCTCAACTAATAAACGAAACTTCAACAAACGGAGGCAGCATGCAGAAAGTTTCACTAACAACATTATAACATCAACAAACTAATTAAAACATTAAAATCCTACAAATCACACTTGAATCACTTTGGTTAAAATCCTACTAAGACTGATTTGCTGAGAAGCAAAAGAGCAATTTTCCTTCAGTTGTCAATGCAGCAGTGACGCGACTTCAGAATCTTCATGGAGAAATTGACATGGCTCCTAATTCTACTCGAGCATCTTACGGGGATGATGACTTTTTCTTTTCCACTTGCCTAAATTTCACAAGGAAAATATATAAGTAAGAGAATAGATCTTGGGTAGCCTCAAACATTCGATAATACCTGTCGGAACCACCAATTTAAGAGTAGATGCCTTGGATCAGTAAATTTGCCACTGAAATGATCTTTTAGTATTTCTGAAAAATGATAAGGGGGGAAGAGAAAAATAGATATACCACTGAACACTCCACCTTGTCTCACATTTTTCAATAACAGGAAGGCATGCACGTAATGCCTCAATAGCTTTTTCTCGAACAACCAACGTTGGATCCCTCAGAGCAACCCAAATAGAATCCACAAACTCCGACACGTGAACATTGAAGACGGTTGAAGCATTTTCTGCCATTTCCTAAAATTTAAAGATAGGATATTGAAACAGGGACATCATCAGCAAGTACTTAGCTCCTATCTTGAATTCAATATGCTATGTGGTGGATTTATTTAAAATATTATAAGAATGACAACCACATTTCTATAGTATGAACTATTTCACTCTTCATTCGGTGATAACAGGAAAAAAAACACTAGTTAACCTTTAGGATACAATTTTAATAAATAGCTAATATTTGTATTCAGTTTTGGGAACACTTCTTTCTTTTATCACTTAGAAGCCATGCGAGATGAAAGTCTCATGCACGGTTTTGAAAGAGAGAAAAAAGTGAGGAATCCTCTTTAGGTACCTTCTATAACAATGGAAAATCGGAGGGTGGAAAAGTTGGAGAAAGGAAAAGGGAGATTTGGTAGAATGGCAGTGATAATAGTAGAATTTTCTAGGGTGGAGAGACAATAACCAAAAAAAGAGACTTCAATTCAAAGTTTCCCCATCATGTAAAGATGAAATAAACAAAACCCAGCTTTAAAATTTTTGCTTATAGAACAAATCATGAAGAAATATGCTAATTGTATCTTTAATATTAAGACTGCAGCAAAGCGACGATACTCAATTCTTTCACCAAAAAGCCATTCTAGTGCAACTTTAACCTGAAAATACAAAAGAGTTGAGATCCTGATGCCAGACAATCAAGTATTTGAAGCATCAAAATGCTACACACCTGACGTTCTACTTTATCTACAATCATTGCACCACTAGATCTATCTAGGTGACCAAGAGCTTTACTAGCAAGGACCAATATTTCAGGATCATGTTTTGTTTCAAAGGCAGCGATTATGTATTTGGAGAATTTTGCCACTTTTGATGCATTTTCGCTGATGGTGACATCTATTAGCTCATTAATAGCCCTCAATGCTCCCAGATTTTCAGAAACTTCATTACTATCAATAAATGTAGTAATGAGTTCATATAGATGATCCATGAATTGAGCAAAAGCTTCTCCACTAAGATCACAAGTTTCTTCCTCTACAAGCCGCCTTAAGGTCAATGCAGCCCCATCCTACCATAGAGAATAAATAAGAATTGGCTTGGTTCAAAAGCAATTCAAGTTTTTGAAAGATAATTTTAGAAGAGGGAACTAGAAAGGATGGAAAGAGGCATAGATCGAGAGCATGCAAACTCAAACAACAAAAACAGTAAGACTTGGCAAAACAGAATATTAAATGATTAAGACAGAAACTCGCATCAGTATCAATATCAAGTAGCCAGTGCAAAAGACTGCTCTGCTAACCTTTGGTAGAAAAATGGAAAAGGGAAAGTGAATGAAAACATAAAAAACAAAACTTGGTATTCACATTATTTTTCAAACCAAAAAGTTCACTAAGATGGTTCATATAAATTTAAAATCAGGACCTATCCATCTCTCTTGATTCATGGAGAAGAAAAATAAATAAGTATAATTAGCAAGAGGCATATAGGAGAAGATTTGAATACAAAACAACAAACTGTTACTTCTATGTAGTGCCATGATTTCAAACTGGATTAGCCAACAAACTCCGTGTAATCCCACAAGCTGGTCTTTCTTCTTCCACACAAATCAAAAAATAAATAAATATGCCCAAAAATAAACTGTAGCATTCTGCTTTCTTTCTATTTTCAATCTTTTACATATACAAGGTTTCAAATAACAGCATCCAACACTTCTTGAGAAACTAAGGACGGAAAAATCAAGAAAAGAGCTCAAGACATACTGTCAGCTAAAATCTTCCTTAATTTTTTGTGAATTCCTAAGAAAATCAAAAAGAAGCACTAAATTTCTGATTCTACTCCCTCATCAATTCAACACCAAGATTTCCAGAACGACAACTAAAGAAGAATAAAGAGCTCACATTAAGATTTCTTGAAGTGTTCTAACTCCACTACTGTACAAAATTCAGCAAATGACTCCAAAAAAAAACAAAACTTGAAAGAAGAAACGAAAAAAATCAAAAAAATTAAGGACGGAAAATCAAGAAAAGAACTCAAGATGTACCCTGAGCTAAAATCATGTCAGTCTTATGTCCTATAAATGTCTGGTTCCACTACCTCACCAATTCACCAACTCAATAAATCAAAATCTCCTGAACTGTTCTAACTCCACAACTGATCTTAAAAAATTCAACAAAAAATCCAGAACCTTAGAATCTTCTTTGATTTTCATCAATTCCTAAGAAAATCAAAATCAATCACTAAATTTCTATTTCCACTTACTCAACAATTCAACAAATGTAACAACACCCCAAAAAAAAGAACACAAAGAGTAGATAACAATACAGAGGTCACATCAAGATTCCCTAAGCTACTCGAACTCCAGATCTTTAAAATCCAACAAACGACTCCCAAAAAATAAAAGTTGAAAGAAACGGAAGAACCTTAGGATTGCTTCTGGTACATAGGTCAGCAAGAACTCTATTAAGAGCATCAATATTTCCGGCATCGATTGTTGCAACTGGATAGTGGATCGCCTGAGAGCTGCTACCCATGCTTCTTCTTCACACTTCTATCTACACGAAAACCTAACACGATGGACAGAACGTTGTTATTGTAATGATGATTGTAAATTTTGTATTTTTTAACATGAGGCTCCATGGTTGGTCCCTATAGTATCAGATCCTGGGAATTTCCTTACTTGTACTGAGTCTGCTTACTGGTCAGTTCTCTACGTGAAGAGAAGAAGTGATAAAACTTTGCATCCAGTAGCAGTCCCAAGTAAGAAATTTGCCACGCACCATGTTGTCAAAGAGAAGTATTCCTCTTAAAATTGGCCAATAGAGGTCGATGTTGCAGGAGCAAATCATCCATCTGAGATGAGCATCTTTCAGATAAGTTCATCTCATAGCAATAAATATCCCAAATTAGAGGATGATGAGTCTCAGAGCATTGAGAAGAAACCTATAAAGAGTAACAGGAGAGAATCCTTAGCTGCATCTGAGTTCTCAATGGGTTCACCTTCACATGGAAGTTTCACTACATATGAGAGGATTCCTGCCAAGCATGTGAGTGTATTTAACTTGGTATATTCTATCTTCTTTGAACATAAACAATCTTTTTTGAATAGCCAAATCTATTCTCTTACTTATATATTTTCCTTGTGAAATGTAGGCAAGTGGAGGAGAAGAAGTCACACCTTTCACTACTTAGTTGGTGTAGGTACCGATCAAGATGTTTAATCCGACTAATAATTTGGTCTGCTATAAGAGTATCATTTATTTTTTTTCCGACAAGAGAGATTATATAAGCATTTCACTTTTCAGAAGTGGACATCATGATTTGTTAATAATATGATTTATGAAGATTTGACAACTCAATCAGTTATATGTTTATTCCAAAAGAAATGTATCAAACATGGAGATGTAGATATCTAATGTGGATAATTTTTGGTCCACCTTATTTTTTGTTCGTGGAAATATAATGGAATAATTAGGTTTCAAAAACCTCTTGTTATATGTCTTTCTTGGTTTGAAGACACATCTTTCAATTTCTTAACTCCAGCTGTCTAATTCATAAAGCATTATAGATACTGATTGCAGCATGCTTAACTAGATAAGTCAATAGTTGTATTCAATTAGAAATATATATGTTAATTTATTCTCGTTGTGATCTCAGCAACACAAGACATATAGGAAAAAGGCAAGAGGAAGTCCCATAAGTGTGCAGTACATCCTGTATTTTACTGCTCACCTAATGGATATTCTTTCTAACGTTTACATATGTTCATAGTTCCAGGGTTCTGGAATGATGGCTAAGGATAACTCCGATGAACTAGCAAGTCCAGTAACTAGTGTGAAGAATGACTCTATGGCTGAGGATAACACCGATGAACTAGTAAGTCCAGTGACTAGTGTGAAGAATGACTCTATGGCTGAGAATAACATCGATGAACTAGTGAGTCCAATACCTAGCGTGAAGAATGACTCTGCTGGAAGTAAGCCAGATAAAATCAACACAATAAAATCGAGATCTATGAGTATTGGAAACAATGTTCTTCCCTACTATCGCAGCTCCTCCTCTACTTCATCTTACAATGCAGGTAATACAAAAAGGCAATCCACTGGGAAGTTGAATGCTCCTAATAGCGGACAAGATGTTATTCCTCATTATCTGAGAGCTTCCACTGGTTCTTGCCATGACTTCTGTAAATATGGCAGGAAACATTCCTCTGGAGCAAAGCCATAGAATCCTCTATCAAAAAGAAAGAACAAACTTCCTGCTGATGAGCAGAGTCCTGCACGGACCTTGGTGGGAGAGGCAAAAAAGGGGACTTTGGTCAAGCAAAAGCTTTTCACTCCTCCTGGAAGTGTGCTGGGAGAGAAAAAGAAGATGATAGGAGTTGAGCAAAAACCTTCCACTTCTCTAGGGAGTATGCTGGGAGAGGCGAAGAAGAGGACCGTGGTCATGCAAATGACTTCTGCTACTTCAGGGAGTAACCAGAGTGATGCAAAGAAGGAGATTTTGGTCAAGCAAAAGCTTTCCACTCCTCCTGTGAATATGCTGGAAGAGGGAAAAAAGGTAAATGAGGTCTATCAAAATCCTTCAGCACCTCAGGAGAATGTACTCAAAGATGAAAAAGAGGTCACTATGGTTGAGAAAAAACCTTTTTCTCTTCCAGGTTGCATGGAGGGAGGGATAGATGAGGTGACTGTGGTTGAGCAAAAGCTTTCTACTCCCCTAGGGAGTATGCTGGTAGAGGGAAAGAAAGAGGCCGTGGTCAATCAAAGGCCATCTGCTCCTCCAGGAAGTATTCTAGGATAGGGAAAGAAGTTGAATGTGGTCGATCGAAGGCCTTCTCCTAAGGTTCAATCTCTTGAACCCTCTGAAATAAAAAAAAGAAAAAGATACTGCTGCCACCAAAAAGTGTTCACTCTCTGAAATTGGATTCCTCAAGTAAAAAGATGCTAGAGACAGAAAAGAAAATTAAATCTTCATCTAAGATCTTAGGAGGTTTAGATATAGGAGGAAAGAAAGACAGTGTTCGTAATTATAGAAAACAAATAATTGCGCCTAAAGTATCTACAGAAAAATCTTTGAAAATGCCAACTCTTTCATCTCCTCCAAAATCTTCCTCTGTTAATCCTTTGATCTTGAGGGTAAAAAGCAATAAAATCTTAAAACTGCTTGCTCCACTGAAGGACCAGAACAAGATGCGGAGAGATAGGACAAACAAACTGAACCCTGAAATGGTTCCTGAGAAAACTTTACGTACTCCCAAAGTGATAGCATCACCAAAGTCTTCATTCCATTTACAATCACATCCGTTGTCTAATGAAGAAGATAAAAAGGAAGTTGTTAAGCCTGCAGACAGTGCATTGGGTAAATACACCTGTAGCTGCAAAAAGTTGTTGCATATAGCAGAAGCAAAAACTGTTGGGAAAAATCAGAAAAAGACATTTAGAAAAGGTAAGATAGGTGTTTCTAATGATAATAATGCTTTGTTAGTGAAACTGAACTTCAGGAGGGGTAAGATAGTTGATCTCTAACAAAAAACCAGCAGCCCTAGGAGGCTGGCATTTAGATGGGGATGACATGTGGGTGAAAGCTAGGACAGTAATACAAGAAAGAGAATCTTTAAAAAGAAAGAAGTTGATGGTGACAAAAGTAATACCATCCCTATCTCTGGAAAAATTATTTTGAGGCATCAGGATGTGTAAGAAAAGAAAGATGTACAGGGTTTGTTGAATAATGTGATTGAAGAGACGACGACTAAGCTTGTTGAAATCGGGAAGAGCAAGGTTAAATCTTTGGTGGGAGCTTTTGAGACAGTGATTTCCCTCCACAATAAACCTTCTGTTGTCATAGTTTCTTGATTAACTAACAGAATTTTATAACAAATAGGAGCAATTGCAAATATAGTGGTTGATATAGGTTTTCTGACCTAGTTTACATATGGTTGTCCTATTTCTCATTCCGACTCATCTTCTTAACGATTTCTTGATGCTTGTCGATTTTGTTCTCATGATTGAATAAATTCAATTTCTTCTGGGTGTATTTACTTTGAATTGGGAGATAAAGTTGTGCAAGACTACAATTTCTTTTTCACTTATGGAGGTTCTGATAGTGATATTAAATTAGTGGGTGTTTGGATGTAGACATTCTAATGTTAGGATGGTTGATCAATGGACATATATTGTTGCTGGATTCATTTACGAGGGATTTGTTCATACTTTCTGTTGAATAAGCGCATTGAAGAAGGCACATCATGTGGAAATACCATCCAAAAAAGAGTTTTGGCTATGGTACTGGTTTTACATTGTGCTTGTATACTATTTTCTTTAGTTGTTCAATAAAGGGATCTGTTTCTTGACTGTAAAATTTATTGCTTTTTTCTCTGTCATACAATACAATAAGATATAAGTAACAATCAAATGTAAATATTGTAACCACCTAAACAAGTAACAATATTTATGTGCATCTTTTATTCAGGTAACTCAAAACAGCTTATAATAAGTCCCTTTGTTGGAATATTGTACGTTTTAGCTTAAAGAAGCCACTGCAGTTTGTTAGACTTAGATACATGTACCTTCATGGCTCCACCTATCAACCATAACATCCAGCTAAAGTTGAGTCACTCCATGTACTTGTGTAGAAAGTTATTTTTTAAGTTTCCTTACTCCAATTTGTCATTGAAAGCTTACACATTTTATCATGCAACAAATTTCCACTCAACTAAATCTAAGACTCTTATCGAAGATGGCTAGAAGTACTAATGAAAACGGTCATAAAAGTTTTAGTTCACATAAACTCAAAAATAGTGTCATTGGCCATACAAGTATTCTAGGTAAGTTCTCATATCACAATATAATAAAATATCTAGTTAGAAGAAGATGGTTAGAAGTTCTACATTCGAGTGTATGATTTAATTAAAAGTGTTAAGGGTTACATTTGTTTAACTTTTAAGGTGGGGGGACAAATAAGTTACGAGATCAAATTTCCTTAACTACGTTGTACTATGAAAAGTTCATCAAAAAATGGAGTAGAAACGAAGCCAACAATCAGTTCATGCAAAAGTTTGTAGAAGCAAGGGTCAAGCAAAGTGCTATACACAAGCCACACGAAATCCTTAACTAATAAATGAAACTTCAACAAATGGAGGCAGCATGCAGAAAGTTTCACTAACAACATTATAACATCCGCAAACTAATTAAAACATTAAAATCCAACAAATCACACTTGAATCACTTCAGTTAAAAAATTCTACTAAGACTGATTTGCTGAGAAGCAAAAGAGCAATTTTCCTTCAGTTATCAATGCAACAGTGACGCAACTTCAGAATCTTCATGGAGAAATTGACATGGCTTCTAATTCTGCTCGATCGTCTTACGGGGATGATGACTTCTTCTATTCCACTTGCCTAAATTTCACAAGGAAAGTATATAAGTAAGAGAATTGATACAAGTGAATTTACCGCCTTAGCTTTCGATGATATTATTCAAAGTCACTACATGAAGACTCAAGCTTTGGTCCCATGGAGGGCACAGGATCATACTTGTAGGGTCTATTTTAAGCATGCCATCAAACAAACCCGTGTGTGGAAAATTGCTTTGAGCCTTGAAGACTAGAGGACTCACGGGTTTGGACCACATTTGATGGTTCACGATTTTGGTCCCTTTTATTAAGGTCATTTTGGTCACTTATCCTCAAGGTCATTTTGGTCTTTTAGCCTAGTCTAAATGACACTCCATTGCCACCCACCTCATTAAGGGCATTGGAGTCATTTTATCTTTATTTTGTAATATACTATATATAGTCTATTTTAGGTCATTTCTCTTTATTTAATGAATGATGAACATTTGAAAGACTTATTCCCTCTTTGGAGAGTGCAACACCTTAGTATAGTTCTTTGTTAGGGCTTGGAAAAGTCATCCTTTAGTATAGGGCTTGGACAATCCAATATTGTTCTTTGCTTGGAAACGGTGGATCTTGAGGTGAGACTCAAAATTTGTGTTCTTGATGTTCTTAGTGTTCTTCACCATCTATATATTTTGTTGAAGAAAAAGTGGTTGTTGATTCTATAAGTTGAAGAAAGAGAGTGTGAATTGATGTTAGTCTTGCAAGACATAAATCCAAGATTTAAGGTGTAAGACTTGTGGCTCAAAGACTTTTCCTTCACACTCAAAAACTTACAACCACTTCCAACAACCTTCCATGTTTTGAGAATCTTGTTTTAAGAAAAGTGTATAACAAAGTGAAGTCTTCTCTTTTTTGTATTGGAAGGGGATTACAAGACTTATATTTCCTTCCTAAAACCAAATCCACCATTCCCAACTTACAAATTGATCAAGAATTCCAATTTTGGAAAATAAATTTGTTTCGACCGCAACCAATACGTGGCTGCCACATCACGTTTTACTGTTCACACGACAAATTTTGGCTCAAATTGTAGATTCTTAGTTTCATTTTGTTGTCTCCTAGTTTCATGTCTTGATTCTAGAATTAATTAACAACTAGTAATCACCTACTAAGTTGTAGATTAATTGTTGAATCCATTTCTTTTGTGTCTTTATTGTTTGTGTATTTTCTCGTTTCTAACTCATCGTAACTTTTTTGTTTCAAGTTCGTAAGTAAATTTTATTTTGTGTCTTGAGTCGATCAAACAAGAATCTATTCCGGTCGCCAAGTAGAATTGACATCTTATTGACTACCGGAGTATAAGCAACTTTCAATATTCGACGCTTCAATTGTGAGAATCACAAAGGTTAGTATATACGAGTGTTGGAAAGGAAGCTTAACTACTAATATTATTTGTTCATTGTGTAGGTACAAAGGTGATATTAGGGGAACATGTCTTTGATAATCGGGGATTATTATGACTACGACATGGGAGACTATGATTGTAGTGAAAGGTTTTATGGCTACGAAGTTGAGGGAGATTGTGGAGGCTATGAAAATAGCCATGATCAAAACCTGGGCAGATTTGAGGATCTCGGGTTTAGGAGAGAAAATGACGGGAATGATGGCCTAGTGCTTATGGTGAATTTGGAGATGATGTAGGACCTCGTGATGGTTCTTATGATGAAGTTGGGACATGTGAGGAGTCTTATAATTCCCACTTTGAACCTACATTTGGTATTAGGTATAACCCTTTCATTCGCAAATCTTATGAGAGCTATGATGAGAGTACGCATGTGGAGTGTGAAAGATCATATTCTTCACCTTGTAGTACTTTTTATCAAGGTCCACATGGTGTGATTGGTTATACTATCTATAGTAGAGGTTGTCCCATGAGAAAAAAAGCGCAAGAATCTCCAAAAGCGATGGGTACTCATGTGCCTTACAATGTTGATCCAAGGAGGAGTGTACATTCCGGAAAAGTGACTATTTGTGGGATACCGGGATGCCTTATGGTGTTGAATGATAGGTACTATGGAAACTACATTCTTCTATCCATGGTTGACAACTTGGGGTTATTTCGAGAGCCTTTACTTGGTCCATACTACTTGGGCGAGTTCAAGGTTACCGAGAGGGTAAAAGTTGCCTTCTCCTAATTTGATTACGATGGGGAGGTGTGGTGCAATGTTTTTTCCTTAACCTAAGGTCATATGAGCTTGGGTGGCGATTTTTTTGCATGACATCAAATTCCTAACGTGCAAAATTGGCCTAATATTATAAGAGACCAATGGGGAAATCTCCTCATAACGTACTTTCTACCCAAACCGCAAAGAGAAATGCTTACCTACTCCAATCCGATTTATGATGAGAGACAAAAGATTGAGAGGAGTAAGGAAGTTCAAGGTGGTAATCCGAGAGTGGAAAAAGGAGAGGATATGTGGAGCGAAGTGAGGGGATTGCCACCAAACCGTGCTAACATTGGCTATCCTTCTATTTCTAACGACATTTGTGTAGGTACTAACATGGCAAGCGAAGGCAAACAATGCCAAAATAAAGTTGCTTCCCAAGCTTGTGGAGGACCTTTACCTCACGGCAAGGAAGAGTCTACTCAAGATCTTAAAGGTAAAATAGATAACTCTTACACTTTAGTGCATGTGAATGACAACTGTGTGGGTAGTAAGCCATTGAGTGTGAGTAGTAGCTTACTTATTTATGAGTCTAATAATTCCTTGTATCTTGTTGATGATGTACATATTGTGAGTTTGGATACACTAGTTGATCCTACTGATGACGAAATTGACTCTTCTTGTAAGATCAATTTATGTCCATCTAGTGTTGAAGCTTATATGTTTAACAGAAGTACATCATCTTGTGTAATTGGTGTTGATCAACTTATTTGTGAAAATTGTCCCCTACTTGAGTATGTGTGTGATGTGCTTAATAGGACTCAAGTGAGTGAAGTATTTGAAAATGTTGGTAAACAAAGTAGGAGTGAACCCGAGATCTCTTCTTGGGGTAATCTTGTGTTTAGATCATCCTTGAAACTTGTTATTGATCATTTAGAGTGTGAGGAACTTGCTTATTCCAAATCTGTTTGTGATGTAGATCACACTCTCTTTAGGTGTAATGTCTTGTTTGAAGATGATTTAAACACTTCTAATAAAGCTAGTGATGAAAATGATGGTATAGCTTGCCTTGGAAGCTATAGCCAATATGCCAACCCACTTTGGTGTGACAACATTTCTCCTAAAGATGGAAATCTCTTCTTGGAAGATGAGAGTACTCTCAGGGGTAAGGAATGTGTAGTTGCGGAAGCTACTTCTTCTTTTACTTTGTGTGACTTTATTTTTTAGAGTAATCATGGTTATTATTGGGAAACTAGTAGGGAGTACACACATGAGGGCACCTTGGTAGAAGTCAATTTGAGTGATAACTTTCTCTACTCTCTATTTTCTTTGGACGATATGTATGCTATTATAGAGAGTATGTCATTTATTTTGGGAGTAGACCACGGGAAAGTGGAGTAATGTCTAGACCCATGTCTATGGCCACTTTTCCCATTTGACCCAGGTTCCAAATGTATAAATGGTGATGTTGGTGCACCCAACTTGTTGCTTGGTCTACATGACAAGCAAAGTATCACTCTTGGTGTATCCCATAACCAAATCCTTTATGCATCTTTCATTGAGTTTTTAATACTCACTTCAAAGGATTCTTGATTATACTTCAAGTATGTACCCCCTTGGCGTGATGATGTTTATTATTGTGCTAACCCTAACCCTCATGCCATGAGGATGTTGTGCTTGTTTGTCCTTTCTCTTGTTTTTCAAGGTACGGATTCAAGTTTGAATCCTTTTCAAGAAGGGGAGGATGATACAAGTGAAATGACCGCCTTAGCTTTCGATGATATTATTCAAAGTCACTACGTGAAGAATCAAGATTTGGTCCCACGGAGGGCACGGGATCATACTTGTAGGGGCTATTTTGATCATGCCATCAAACAAACCCGTGTGTGGAAGATTGCTTGGAGCCTTGAAGACTAGAGGACTCACGGGTTTGTACCACATTTGATGGTTCACGACTTTGGCCCCTTTTATTAAGGTCATTTTGGTCACTTAGCCTCAAGGTCATTTTGGTCTTTTAGCCATGTCTAAATGACACTCCATTGACACCCACCTCATTAAGGGCATTGGAGTCATTTTATCTTTATTTTTAATATACTATATATAGTCTATTTTAGGTCATTTCTCTTTAGTTAATGAATGATGAACATTTGAAAGACTTATTCTCTCTTTGGAGAGTGCAACACCTTAGTATAGTTCTTTGTTATGGCATGGAAAAGTCATCTTTTAGTATAGGGCTTGGAAAAGCCAATATTGTTCTTTGCTTGGAAACGGTGGATCTTGAGGTGAGTGATTCCCTTGGCGGTCACCATAAGAGTGTGGTGTTGTTGTTACATTAATTAGGGGTTTAGTGTTTGAATCACACTTTGTTCCTAAGTCTTGTAATAAATCTATATCTCACTATCTATCCTTTTATTCTTGTAATCTTGTTATTATTTGTAGTGGACTGTTTTTGTGTCTTGTTGAATCCGAAAATTTGTGTTCTTCTTGTCATCTTGTTATTCAAGATTTTTGTCTGTTTTGGGTGTTAAATGCACCTTTTTTTCTTGTATTCTTGTTGTATTTGTCGAATCCGAGTGAGGTCTTCATTTGGTCCACAATTTGTTGTGATTTATGGACTGTTTTGGAGGGTGCATTGGACTGTTTTGTTGCTGTTTCGTGTTCCTCTTGTTTGTCTTGTATGAAGAATAGATTTGGCTATTCAAAAAGGATTTTTTATGTTCAAAGAAGATAGAATATACCAAGTTAAATACACTCACATGCTTGGCAGGAATCCTCTCATATGTAGTGAAACTTTCATATAAAGGTGAACCCATTGAGAACTCAGATGCAACTAATGATTCTCTCCTGTTACTCTTTCTAGGTTTCTTCTCAATGCTCTGATCCTCATCATCCTCTGATTTGGGATATTTCATGCTATGAGATGAACTTATTTGAAAGATGCTCATCTCAGACGGACGACTCGCTCCTGCGACATCGACCTATGTTGGCCAATTTTGAGAGGAATGCTTCTCTTTAGCAACATTGTGTGTGGCAAATTTCTTACTTGAGACTGCTACTAGATGCAAAGTCTTATCACTTCTTCTCTTCACGTAGAGAACTGTACCAACAAGCAGACTCAGTACAAGTGAGGAAATTCCCAAGACCTGATATGCACCAACATTATCTTCATCATGTCTTATTGGAGACTCCATCATTTCCAAAGGTTGGGCTTCTTCAACAGCAGAAATTTCTTTCACTATGTAAATAAATAAAATTCAAATTTTATAAAAATAAAATATGTATTTGTATTTTTAAAATCGTTGGTTTCATTTGTTTGTAATTGTATTTGTATCAAATGATATTTATTTATTTAGAAATATGAATAATAGTTTTGACATACAAATACATTGCATATTTATATATTTTAGAATCAAGAAAATACAATTAATGCATTTACTTGTTTGTATACAAATACAAATGATTAAACGGCAAAATACAATATGCAATCAACTTACAAATATAACATAATTCTTTAAAAATAAAAAGACATCCACGAAAATAGAATACAAATATAATCTAAATATACAAACACAATAAAATCATAATACAAATATAATCTAATATAATATACAGTCAAATATAAAATACAAATACAAAATAGTTCTTTAAAATACAAGTGCGAATTATATAAAATACAAATGATGGTGCGAACTAACAAATACAAATACAAGTGCGAACCATAAAATACAAATTCTGGCGCGAACTAATCCAACCCTCTATGCTATTCAGAGAGAAAAGCCTTTGCATCTGATGCACAAAGCTATCTAGTTTCTTTTTCTTTGCTGAAAATCCAACCCTTGAAGATTCTTTTTACATCACTAGACTAGTTCAGTACAAAAGCACCAACAACAAAAAAGAAAGAGTACCACCAGATAAACATCAATTTCCCCTTGCCTAAACCTCCATTATAGTTCAATTGTGAGAAAGTATAGTGTGTAATGTAAATAGAAATCATACATGACAAAAAAAAAGATTGTTCTGGATTTTGGGAAGGTAATAGAATTATGTTACAAATTATGAAAAAGAATGTAAACAAATGACACTGGAAAATACTTTATCGAGTAATGGGTTCAAGAAAGAGATAAAGGTATCAAATGATTTACAACATACTCTACAAATACTAATTGCCAATGAAAGAAATTTAGGAGATTTTGGAATGAAGAAAGTAATTAACATGTGCAAACTTGGGACTAAATCGACCAATGAAAAAAAAGTAGGCCAACTTGTGGGATGAAGGGAGTAAGTAACATATGCTAAACTTGGGACCCAGTCCAGGCATGCATCCCAAAATTAGTACACCAAGAGATATACCTACAACCGATTCAAGAAAAGGGGATAAACCGTCTGAGAGATGGATAGCATCCACAAACTCTGGCACGTGAACTTGTTATCTGAAAGTTGTACAGATATGGGTAGAGATCACCTGGGTAAAAATCTCTTATTTTAAACATGTTCATTGTTTACTTTTGGATAATTAAAATTCATTCTTTTTTTGTGTGTGTTTATTTGTAATATTTTACTGTGTCAGGAGGAGTGATTCTGGGATTGCTTACAGTGGGAGGAATTGATTTTTCGAGGAAAAGACTGTTAAGTAAAAAGGAGGAGGAAACTTCAACAAATGTACGTGTAAACTCTAGTTTTGTTGTTGTTTTATAAGAACAAATTTGTATAAGATTAGAAAAGAATCATATCGTAATCAAGTGAATATGATGCATTAACCATATGTTTTTAATCTAGGAGTAAAAGCATGTTATTTATGCACAATTATACCTTTTTATAGATAACTTGGGTTCAATAACAAATAATTATTCTAGTAGTACTATTTTTAAATCTAGATTTTCTTTTTTGATTTATGTAAAATTTCTTCTGAAGTATTTTTGCTTGCACGTGTAATTAATGGAATTAGGATCTTGAGGCAAAGGTGGATTATGTGAGTCAGCTATAAGATGTTGATAAGCCAAAGATGGATTATACGAGTCAGCTACTAGATAACATTTTGTCTTCAATTCTGTCACGTATGACAATTAAAGATGCTGTTAAGACCAGCATTTTGTCTACAAGGTGGAGATATCTGGTTGCTTCTATGCTTACATTACAGTTCAGCCTTGACATGTTTGGCGTTAACTATTTAGGTCCTACATGTCAACCTTACTATCAGAAAAATTCTTGGAAATAGTAAATCAGTTTTTGTAACTTTATTTGGGTCATAAAGTGGTTGAACTTGAAATGAACACTTTCATTCAGAGAAAGTTTTCTAGTGAATTTGGCCAATTGATGCATTCTGTTTCAAAATTAGGTGTTGAAAAATTACATCTCAACTTTAGCTGTGGCAAAATTCCTACCTCAAAATACATTAACCTTCATCGCAACACATTTTTTGAATTTTCCCTTGAGCTTCTCTCTCAAGCATCCTCCTTGAAATCCTTGTTTTTGATTGTTTGCATTGTACAACCAAGTGTCACACTCCGTCTCAACTCCCTCAAGACCCTTTTCTTGACGGGCGTTCTATTATAAATGGGACAACTTGATGGTATTTGTCCTCGTGTTTGAACCTTAATCATTTAATCATAAACTATTGCAATCTTCCGTATAAACTATGCATCTCTGGTATAGTAACATCTGTTCTTTTCGCTGATTGTGGAGAATTGGAAGAGATTGATCTTCAGGCTACAAAACTGCATGAGTTTGAGTGTTTTTTTAATAACAGAGTAAGATTTTACTTTTCTTCTATTCCTATGTTGGAACATGTAAAAATTAGTCTTCGCGGAGATGCTTCAATGCCATACATATTTGGTGAATTTGCAGCGAATTTACCTGCTCAGGTTAAATCTTTAATAGTCACCACTTGGAATACTCAGGTATTTGATGATTTCTTGGTTTGTCATGTTCCTTTGGTATTTGTCTTTTAAACACCCTAATCACTTAAAGTATTCCTTTTTGTTAGGTAACACACTTCCTAACAGAGATGCAGATATTTAGAAACCCTAGGGTGTTAGTCTTGCTATTTGAAAGCACGTACAACTTTGACATTGTCAAAGTTTCTCCTGTCTTAGACGCCTGTCCTGTTCTTCAATCTCTGCAAATATTGGTGAGTTATATATATTTATCTTCTTCTTCTCTTTTCTGGATATTCTTTGCTTGATCATAGATATTGATGACTTGAACATTTATTGAATCTAAAAGTGCATATTTCCCTCCCCAAGCATGCATGATATTCTAGTCATTCTCAACATTCACTCATTTCCATGTTCTGTCAATACAACTCGCACTAGTAAAGTTGTATTAATTGCCAATTACCTTCATCCATGAGATATAATACCTTTCACTACTTAGTTGGTGTAGGAACCGATCAAGATGTTTAATCCGACTAATAATTTGGTCTGATATAAGAGAATCATTCATTTTCTTTTCGGCAAGGGAGATTATATAAGCATTTCACTTTTCAGAATTGGACATCATGATTTGTTAATAATATGATTTATGAAGATTTGACAACTCAATTAGTTATATATTTTTATTCCAAAAGAAATGTATCAAACATGGAGATGTAGATATCTAATGTGGAGAATTTTTGGTCCACCTTATTTTTTGTTCATGGAAATATAATGGAATAATTAAGTTTCAAAAACCTCTTATTATATGTCTTTTTAGGTTTGAAGACGCACCTTTCAATTTCTTAACTCTAGCTGTCTAATTCAAAAAGCATTATAGATACTGATTGCAGCATGCTTAACTAGATAAGTCAATAGTTGTATTCAATTAGAGATATATATGTTAATTTATTCTCGTTGTGATCTCAGCAACACAAGACATATAGGTAAAAGGCAAGAGGAAGTCCCATAAGTTTGCAGTACATCCTGTATTTTACTGCTCACCTAATGGATATTCTTCCTAATGTTTACATATGTTCATGGTTCCAGGGTTCTGGAATGATGGCTGAGGAAAACTCAAATGAACTAGCAAGTCCAGTAACTAGTGTGAAGAATGACTCTATGGCTGAGGATAACACCGATGAACTAGTAAGTCCAGTGACTAGCGTGAAGAATGACTCTATGGATGAGGATAATATCGGTGAACTAGTGAGTCCAGTAACTAGCGTGAAGAATGACTCTGCTGGAAGTACGTGAAATAAAATCAGCACAATAAAACCGAGATCTATGAGTAATGGAAACAAGGTTCTTCCCTACTATCGCAGCTCCTCCTCTACCTCATCTTATAATGCAGGCAATATAAGAAGGAAATCCACTGGGAAGTTGAATGCTCCTGATAGCGGACAATATGTTATTCCTCATTATCTAAGAGCTTCCACTGGTTCTTTCCATGACTTCTGTAAATATGGCAGGAAACATTCCTCTGAAGCAAAGCCATGGAATCCTCTATCAAAAAGAAAGAAAAAACTTTCTGCTGATAAGTAGAGTCCTGCACGAACCTTGGTGGGGGAGGAAAAAAAGGGGACTTTGGTCAAGAAAAAACTTTTCACTCCTCCTGGGAGTGTGCTGGGAGAGAAAAAGAAGGTGACAGGAGAGTGTACTCAAAGATGAAAAGGAGGTCACTATTGTTGAGCTAAAACCTTCTTCTCATCCAGGTTGCATGGAGGGAGGGATAGATGAGGTGACTATGGTTGAGCAGAAGTCTTCAGCTTCTCTGGTGAGTATGCTAGGAGAGGGAGAAAATGTGACTGTGGTTGAGCAAAATCTTGCTACTCCCCCAGGGAGTATGCTGGTAGAGGGAAAGAAAGAGGTCGTGGTCAATCAAAAGCCATCTGCTCCTCCAGGAAGTATGCTAGGACAGGGAAAGAAGTTGAATATGGTCGATCGAAGGCCTTATCCTAAGGTTCACTCTCTTGAACCCTCTGAAATAAAAAAGAAAAAGATACTGCTGACACCAAGGAGTGTTCACTCTCTAAAATTGGATTCCTCAAGTGACAAGATGCCAGAGACAGAAAAGAAAATGAAATCTTCATCTAAGATCTTAAGAGGTGTAGATGCAGGAGGCAAGAAAGACAGTGTTGCTAATTATAGAAAATAAATAATCGCACCTAAAGTATCTGCAGATAAATATTTGAAGATGCCAACCTTTTCATCTCCTCCAAAATCTTCCTATGTTAAACCTTTGATCTTGAGGGTAAGAATTAATAAACCTTAAAACTGCTGGCTCCTCTGAAGGACCAGAACAAGATGCGGAGAGATGGTACAAACAAACTGAACCTTGAAATGGTTCCTGAGAAAACTTTACGTACTCCTAAAGTGAAAGCATCACCAAAGTCTTCATACCATTTACAATCACGTACGTTGTCTAATGAAGAAGATAAACAGGAAGTTGTTAAGTCTACAGACAGTGCATTGGGTAAATACACCTCTAGTAGCAAAAAGTTGTTGCACATAGCAGAAGCAGAAACTGTTGGGAAAAATCAGAAAAAGAAATTGAGAAAAGGTAAGACAGGTTGTTCTAATGATAATAATTCTTCGGTAGTAAAACTGAAGTTCAGGAGGGGCAAGATAATTGATCTTCAGCAAGAAACCAGCAGCCCTAGGAGGCTGACATTTAGATGGGGACGACATGTGGGTGAAAGCCAGGACAACAATACAAGAAAAAGAATCTTTAACAAGAAATAAGTTGATGGTGACAAAAGTAATACCATCCTTTTCTCTGGAAAAATTGTTTTCAGGCATCAAGATGTGCAAGAAAAGAAAGATGTGCAGGGTTTGTTGAATAATATGATTAAAGAGACGGTGAGTAAGCTTGTTGAAACCGGGAAGAGCAAGGTTAAAGCTTTGGTTGGAGCTTTTGAGATATTGATTTCCCTCCACAATAAACCTTCTGCTGTCACAGTTTCTTGATTAACTAACAAAATTTTATAACAAATAGGAGCAATTGCAAATATAGTTGTTGATATAGCTTTTCTGACCTGGTTTACATATGTTTGTCCTATTTCTCATTCCGACTCATATTCTTAACGATTTCTTGATGCTTGCCGGTTTTGTTCTCATGATTAAATAAATTCAATTTCTTTTGGGTGCATTTACTTTGAATTGGGAGATAAAGTCGTGCAAGACTACAATTTCTTTTTCACTTATGGAGCTTATGATAGTGACATTAAATCAGTGGGTGTTTGGATGTAGACATTCTAATGTTAGGCTGGTTCCTCAGTGGATATATATTGTTGTTGGACTTATTTACGAGGGATTTGTTCATACTTTCTATTGAATAAGCTCATTTAAGAAGGCACATCATGTGGAAATACCATCCAAAAAAGAGTTTTGGTTGTGGTACTGGTTTGACATTGTGCTTGTATACTATTTGCTTTAGTTGTTCTGTAAAGGGATTTGTCTTTTGACTGTCAATCAAATATAAATATTGTAACCACCTAAACAAGTAACAATATTTATGTGCATCTTTTATTCAGGTAACTCAAAACAACTTATAATAAGTCCCTTTGTTGGAATATTGTACGTTTTAGCTTAAAGAAGCCACTACAGTTTGTTAGACTTAGATACATGTACCTTCATGGCTCCACCTATCAACCATAACATCCAGCTAAAGTTGAGTCACTACATGTACTTGTGTTAAAAGTTATTTTTAAGTTTCCTTACTCCAATTTGTCATTGAAAGCTCACACATTTTATCATGCAACAAATTTCCGCTCAACTAAATCTGAGACTCTTATCGAAGATGGCTAGAAGTACTAATGAAAACGGTCATAAAAGTTTTAGTTCGCATAAACTCAGAAATAGTGTCATTGGCCATACAAGTATTCGAGGCACGTTCTCATATCACAATATAATAGAATATGTAGTTGGAAGAAGATGGTTAGAAGTTCTACATTCGAGAGTATGATTTAATCAAAAGAGTGCTAAGGGTTACATTTGTTTAACTTTTAAGCTGGGGACAAATAAGTTACGAGATCAAATTTCCTTAACTATGTTGTACTATGCAAAGTTCATCAAAAAATAGAGTAGAAACGAAGCCAACAATCAGATCATGCAAAAGTGCATAGAAGCAAGGGTCAAGCAAAGTGCTATACACAAGCCACACGAAATCCTCAACTAATAAATGAAACTTCTACAAATGGAGGCAGCATGCAGAAAGTTTCACTAACAACATTATAACATCAGCAAACTAATTAAAACATTAAGATCCTACAAATCACACTTGAATCACTTCAGTTAAAAAATCCTACTAAGACTGATTTGCTGAGAAGCAAAAGAGCAATTTTCCTTCAGTTGTCAATGCAACAGTGACGCGACTTCAGAATCTTCATGGAGAAATTGACATGGGTTCTAATTCTGCTCGAGCGTCTTACGGGGATGATGAGTTCTTCTCCTTCACTTGCCTAAATTTCACAAGGAAAATATATAAGTAAGAGAATAGATTTAGCTATTCAAAAAGGATTGTTTTTGTTCAAAGAAGATAGAATATACCAAGTTAGATACACTCACATGCTTGGCAGGAATCCTCACATATGTAGTGAAACTTCCATATGAAGGTGAACCCATTGGGAACTCAGATGCATCTAAGGATTCTCTCATGTTACTCTTTCTAGGTTTCCTCTCAATGCTCTAAGCCTCATCATCCTCTGATTTGGGATATTTCTTGCTATGAGATGAACTTATTTTAAAGATGCTCATATCAGACGGACGTCTCGCTCCTGAGACATTAACCTCTGTTGGCCAATTTTGAGAGGAATGCTTCTCTTTGACAACATGGTGTGTCGCAAATTTCTTACTTGAGACTGTTACTGGATGCAAAGTCTTATCACTTCTTCTCTTCACATACAGAACTGTACCAGTAAGCAGACTCAGTACAAGTGAGGAAATTCCCAGGATCTAATATGCACCAACATTATCTTCATCATGCCTTATTGGAGACTCCATCATTTCCAAACGTTGGGTTTCTGCAACAGCAGAAATTTCTTTCACGATGCTTTCAGGAATGTCAATCATCGACTCAAGTGAATTATTAGATTCAACCTCAACATTAGAAGTTGTAAGCCCTTGGCCCAAATCCCTTTCTGAACTATCAGATTCATTCCCCTCAGCTGTGACAACAGAAACTTTTTCAGTCTCCACTAAATCATGCTTTCCTTGTTCTATATCCTTTTCTAACCTATCAGCCCCATTTACCTCGGCTAATTGAATTGCGGAAGATTCTTCAATCTCCAACACATCCACTCTTTCAATTTAAACTTCCCCACCATCATCTAAATCAACATCCATTTGAAATTCTTTCTCATCTGGCTCAGTTTCAGATTCTTCATCCTCTTCTAACTCAATTGGTTCAAACTTTTTATCCAATTCCTCACTACCAGTACTGCCTTTCAAAGATCCATGATATATATTGCTACTCTCTTCTAAAACAGTCAAGTTCATGAATTTAATCGGATGCACATCATCTATTCTACCAAGGTCATTAATCAACTTTGATAAATAATAAACCGCTTCACCCGAGAATTGCTTAAAGTAACTATTAGCCTTAGGTAATACTGGAAAAGCCAAGATCGAAATATGTGATGGAATACTGAAATTAGAGAATCTTAAGTCTATAATAGACCCAGGGGTATCAAGTATAGGAGAATCAGTTACTGAGTATGATAAGAAAGCAATCATAAGTACCAACATCAGAGATAAAAACCTCAATTGTTGAAGATCTTGATTTTGATTTCATTTTTGCCACAGATATGTCCTCAACAATTTGCTTAGCAACAACCATTGAAACTTCCTCTTCTTGATAATTGCTTGTTTTTTTAGTTAGATAAAAGTGGAATTTTGAATTAAAGATGAATAGTTTGATTCAATGCAGGCTAAAAAAATGGGAAGAAATAGAACGGACGGAATAAGTTTTATATGGGGTATTACCAAAAAAAAGTTATATATGGGGTAAAAAATATTTACTCAATCATAGCAATTACTAATATATGTAATTGCAATTAATTAGATATCTAATGTAAATGATATTTCCCTTTGCTCAGTGCATTTTTATTTCTCGGATGTAGTAGCAATAGGTATTCTCTTTTGTTTGTCTAATTTAAAAATCAAGAGATAATTTATCAATAATTTTTAATTTGAGTTTGTTATATTAACTGTAGTTATTTTTTGAAGTATAAATGCTATTATATTCAAGTAATAATATAATAAAATGGTCATTTTATTTCTTATTGTATTAAGTCAATACTATATAAATAAAATAGATCGAGGAAATAAGTAACATGTATGGCAGGTTGGTACAAAAATATCACTACACTATCATATTCATACCATCATGTACTTACTATGTGAACTTTTATCTATTAGACTATTACAAACAACTTATTTAATAAGGTCACAACATCAAGAATTTGAAATTAGAATAGTTAAAGCTCAAACGTACCTTTACATCAAGTTCGATGATTTCGCTATTCTTGTTTTGCAATGTTCATCAAAATTCAAGTTCTTTTATTTCATTTTCTTGATTAAGAAATCTCAAAAGTAAATGCTGCGAGGTTCGAAATTTGGTGAATAGTAAGCGAACGTCTTTATCTTTTCTCACTTAAATATTTTTTTTGCACATGCTACTGCTTCATATTCTGCCATGTGGTTACATATTAAACATTGCGCTCTTATCACTAGATCAAAATAATATGACATTCACGATTGTAAATCTTATTTACTAAGAATGATCTATTACATTTATAAGCAGGATTGACCGTTTCTAACATTCACAGTCTAATAATAATAATTA